>OY101449.1:123379251-123979251 GCA_956483635.1 Panzeria rudis
GAGTTAGGGGTTAAAATGTTTCACAAAAATGTTTCGCGTGGTGTTTTACATAAAAGTTCTGAACACATCTGATGCCTCATACGAAAATCTTACAAGATTTCCAATGCCGAGTCACTATGACTACGTGCAAAATAGGGGAAAATTTAACGCCCTTTTTAAATGAATTCTAGATGTAAACTTTTAAATCGTTAATGCACGTCCATATTTTGTTGGGTACCGTTTTATGGAATCAGCTATTTTGAATGATTAATTTTGTTGTATAGTGTAACAGACTTCTAAGAATTTTGATCTTCTGATATAGTCTCCATAACTACGCTGCCTTTTATCACACAAAATTAAAGAATTTACAGTGAATTTAATTTTAGCGCTTTTTTGAGAAAGATAGATTATAATATGGATATGAATTATTCCTGAAAATATGTTTCAGCTATAACAGGAAATCAATTCGATTAGGTCAATCTGTAAGCTTCATATGTTTATTACTTAACTTAATTCTATAATATCTTGTAAGCTAATTTACATTTATGAGTTCTCTATAAACCGCAATTTCAGCAACGACGCAAAAAATTAATATGTTGAACAAAGTATGAACATAATTTCACACTTCGCAATGAAAATACTCGTAAGTGCCATAAGAAACGAAACAAAAGCTAACATAAAAAAGCAAAATTCAAAATAAGTATATAAACAACAACTTTCCACTAAACATTTATTATCTGACAAATGTACAAATTAGTAAAACAACAAACATTAAAATCCCTCTTCTTAACACAGAATCGTACATATATATACATATGTATGTATGTATAAAAAAACTCAATAATATATGACGTTGGTTAAAAAAAGAAATCGTGGCTAAAATAAAGGGAAAAAACCGCAACCAAGAAACAGAATGGAAAAAGTAAAATATACCGCTAATGAGCTGAACACAATATTTGCGGAACATTTGTAAAAGGACTAGGGTTAATAATTTAGGCTTAAAAAGCAACTTAAACTACAAAAAACATGAAATTGTCTTAACACAAACGAACTGAAAATAACATATAAAGAAAACAAAACAGAAATCAACAAGCAAAAAATAAGCAATTTATTCTACCACTTGTAGAGAATACAATGGTCTGGATTGAGAAAATATTTAAGTAGTAAATTAAGAGATACAATGAAATTGTGGCAAAAAGCAAACCAAAATAAATTTATTTTTTTAAATACCTTAACTTCAAAATTTTCCAAAGTTTGTATATTTTAACCCTTATGTGCACGGCAAAAAAACACCTTATATTGCGCTGCAAGGTACCCAGGTACCTATATGAAAATTACGTGGAAAAAAGCAGTTCCCACTTCATATGTAGTTGTGAAATATTTTTGGGATTGAAAATATATATCTGTTTCAAATTTCATATATATTTTACAATGTTTTAACTTGATATTTATTGCGAAAATGCTTGTTTTCCAGGCAATTTCCAACTAGGCACCAGGGTACCATGCAGCGCAATAGAAGGTGTTTTTTTCGTGCACATAAATGTTTTTTAATTTGATTAGAAATTTCTCCGTCTGTATCGTTTATACAGAATTTTATTTATTTATGCAGAGCTACTAATAACTAACGAAAAATATATGTACTTACAATGGCCGCATTTCCATATAAAACACGTACAGGTAGCACAAGGTACCCGGGTGTTAAGTGTAAATTGATCTCTCACATAAAATAAAATAAAAATTGAAGCTGCACGCCTGCAAAAATACTAAATATTTTGAAAGTTAGTAGTTCTCAAAAAGTTTCAGATATGCAGATTATCAATTTCAATGAAAAAATTTGCGTTGAAAACGCCAAAGTTACCCGTGTACCTAGGTGCGCACATATGGGTAAAAAATTGTTATGCAGTAGTCATGATTACTGCGAAAGGCGATGAGCACCAAGTAGTTTTGTTCTAAACATCTGGATTCGTATAGGATCCTTTAGGTAGCAATCGCAGTTATGTGGAGTAGCAACAACAAAATCGTATCACTTATTTTGTCGATATTAGCTTTCTTACGTTTTGAGGATTTTTAAAATGTTTGACATACAGATACCGTCCAGCATTCAGCATATTTTTTTGCTGCCCAGCATCTGTCTGAAGGAAGAATAAGGAATAATCTTCTAGAATTTTAAAGAACTAAGTCGTATATAGTTTACCCGATATTTCTATTGAAAATCAAAGGCTTTAACTCTCGAAATAAGCTATAATGGCAGTTTCGACTGATAGAGGTCTCGGTTCCTTGGTAGTGAAATATCATTGGGAATAATATAGAAGATGGCATTGCGATTGATTTAAATTTTCAGAATGAAAATGTTTGAGCTTTAGAGCTTGGCAATATTGTGGAAGAATAATGTAGAGAGGGAAATGGAAAGATATCTTTTTAAATCATTTCGGGGGTGAATATAGGGATGATTCCACTTCTAATGCGAGGGAAAATCTTTGAGCTGTGATAGCAGCCATAATCTCAAAATCAACAAAACTTTAGACAAACAGCTACTTTTGGCTCCACTGAATATTCTTGGTGGGAAGATAAGATTCATTTTCATCAGAATCATCACATATTTAAAAACCATTGATAATATATGAATTTTACATGTCTTAAAATGGACCTGAAAAATATATTTTGTAGTATCCTACAGTAGAGGATTTTGAAAAAAAGTGTAAATAATTTTGTAGTTTCTAAACGAGTCGTCCGATTCTTATAAAGTTTCATATGGCATTTCAGGAGGTCCTGCTGAGCTTAAATATGGAATTTGAAATTGATATCATTAAAGGAAATGAAGCCACAAGACTCCAAATTGGGTCACCTCGGGCTTATAAAAATTAAAACATATATGTGCCAAGCTTATGTTCTGGATCTGATAAACAAAAGTTTTATAAAGTGATTTTTCTGTCCAAGAGGTGAAAAAATCTACCGTATTTATGGGTTTCCGCTTATAGTTTAGGAGACATTTGGCAAGAAAATTTTAAGTTTTAAATTTGTTACCCGCATTGGTCCATTGTTTTGCTAATAGGAAAATCAAATCTTCTCTGATTTGCAAAAACTTCTTTTTCGTAGATTTATGAAAAATTTTTCAATATTCTGGGAGGTCATTAATATTTTCGAGTGAAATATTGCAGTTATTAGATATTTATATACCAAATTCCAAAAAAGAAAAAAAAGTTTACATCTGGAAACCCTGTACTAGCAAAAGAGATTCCAGAAAATCCCTAAAATTTAATTTTCAATATTTTCCCCGTATTTTTTTATTTCTCGCCTCGCACAAATAATTTTTTTTTAGGAAATATTTAAGGGCACATTAGGCCTCAAGATGACTTCAAACCATTTTGCTTGCAGCCTCGCCATTCCAAAAAACGCTTCTTAAAACTTATATTTATTATAAAAATAATTGATATGCCTTATAGTATTACCTTTCAAATAGGTAATCCCGACTAGAAATTTTCCCAATACTCCTATTGGGGCCCGATTGGGAATGCATGTGGCACATCCAAAAGGGTTATCGCATTTGTGATTTGATCGGGAACTTGTTGGGATAGCCCATCTCCAAATTAGTGACTTAACAAAAGTTCTTCCCAAGTGGGAAACTATTGGGAACTTGTTGGGAAAATCTAACACAGATTTTTATTCGTATATATTGCTCATCTTCCACAGAGGTAAATATTACATACTTTGGTCCCTTGGATAGCTTCAGTAATTTTAATTCAATATTAGAGTTTGATATTTTCCCGATTTGAGCAAAATTTTGCAAGATTTTGATATTTCCCCACAGGAAACCAATTGGGTCCCAAATACGTTTCTGCGTTACATCGGAATTGGGATCCCAGTTAGATGCCAAATGTGTTTGCATAACAATTTCTAGTCGGGATGTTGTAAATATTATTGCAAAAAATCGTTAATAATTACGAAATAATGAACGCACTTTTTTCTGCAAAAAACCAGGAAAAATTGACTTTTTTTAAAATTTTAAATTAAACTGCGTATAACTATTGATCGAGTTGTAGTGATTTATGAACAAAGTTTTTTTCAGCATATTAAAATTTTTTTATAAATTTACGAAACAAAATTTTTGCAAATCAAACAAAATTTGATTTCCATATTAGCAAAACAGTGCACCAATGTGGGTAAAAAAGTTAAAATTTTAGTTTTTATTGTCGAATATCTCCTAAACTTTAAGCGGAAACCAATATATATGGTAGATTTTTTTTAGCTCTTGGATAGGCAAATCTGCTAGCAAAAACTATTACATTAGATTGGCATATGTTTGAATGTTTCAAAAGCCCGAGGTGACCGACCCATTGTAGGGTTTTTTGGCTCCAGCTCCAAACTCCGAACTCCAAAGTTAAGCTCAATAACACCTTTTAAAATGTCGTATGAAATTGTTAAAGATTCGGACGGTTCGCTTAGAAACTGTAGTTTTATTTTCATTTTTTCCAAAATCCTCCACTGGGTGTCAGGTTACAGTCTTTACGATAATACAAGACTCAAGACAGTTGCTCTATACTTCCATAAACCACTCTTGAATTCTTGAATCAAAGCCTAAATTTGTCTTTAATGCAAGAATAGTAGTAATTGTCAGTCAAACATCCTTTTAAATGTTTAATAATTTGCCAAGTGACGACTTTGTCCCGTGTCCTTTTCCATTGTATTGCGCAGCAGCCCATGGTGCAAGCAAAACAAAACAGCACGCAAAGAAAGCTACGATAAATACAAAACTAACAGCTACAAAAAAAACTCAACAACACTCAAATGAAATAATAAAAAAATAAACTTAAAACAAATTAAAAGCAAGAATTACGACAGGTTAGTAGCAAACTATTGCCACCGATCATGAGGACACGAAACAACAAATTGTCTACTTTACAGCTAAACAACAACAGAAAAAGAGAAGAAGATAAAGCACCCGCAAATAGCAAAAAAAAAATTAACCAACTTAAATAAGAAAAAAACTTACAACAAACATACGATTGTAAAACTTCTACCGAACAAACCATAAGGTTGACAAATTTAAACCTTTGAAAAAATATCGAAGTGTGGAAAATACAGTTTTTTTATTTTTATTTTGGTAACTATGAATTAACTTGCCGCAAAATTTACAAGTGATCACACAAATGCGTGCAAATGCCATCGTATTGATCGCCATGAACTACAACAAAACAACATCAATTCAACACATACATACTCAAGAAACACTCACATACACATGTTGAAAATAAAGAAAACATGTGAATACGAGAACAATACGGAAACGTGTTAATGCCATTTGAATTTTAACCAAATATGGTTGTAAAGCAAGTGCTATACGAACACTTAAGTATTCACAAATAACGACAGACATACACGGACTCACACAATATCAAGTACATACATAAGCAAAATTTGCATGTGTGTATGTATGCATGTATGTGTGTTGAGTAAAATAAAAGATCAACAGAAAAAAAGTATTTTGCATGTTGTTTAAATTAAGTGAACCCATCGCAAAAGCTCAAATAATCTTAAGTCAAACTGGGCAGGCCATAAAACACCAAGTCACCCGAACAAATGAACGACTGAACGAAATTAACTTAACGTATTAACAAACAACGATGACGTTGTGGCTGACGACAGCGATAGCGACATTATTACGACTTTGGTAAATAGTAAGTAGCTGGACATAAAGCCTAACTTTAAGCAATTCAAAAAAATAGAAATAAAAAATTAAATAACAAAAGAACAACTCCAGCTCAGCCGACAATAGATTGTCCTAAAATAACGAGCCCACAATTTTAGAGATTGCCACATAACTGAAAACTAATTACAACAAAAAGCAATAAATACCTACGCTATTCCATTGCTCACGTACACATTCGGTATTATATCATGGTCGGATACGGATCTAAATAATATGGATATGAAAATTAGAACAACCCTAACCAAAAATAAATATCATCATCCAAGAGCATCTTTGGAAAGAATTAATATCCCCAGAAAATTAGGAGGCAGGGGTGTACTAAGTATAAAGTTTCTATGTAGTCGTCAACTATATAACCTTAAAAAATACTTCTTAACCAAAGCAACAATATCCCAGCTATATAGAGATATAATAAATTCGGATGACAATCTTACACCGCTCAACCTAAAAAATAATACTAACAACCAACCAACCACAATAGAAACCCTTATACAGAACTGGAAGTCAAAACCACTACACGGAAAGTATCCAAACATGATCACTCAACCATATGTAGATAAGACGAAAACCAACAACTGCCTCATGTACAGCAATATCTTTGCTGAAACAGAAGGCTTTATAACAGCTATCCAGGATGGAGTAATACCTACAAGAAATTACAGAAAATATATAATCCACGACCGAACGATAACAAACGATAGTTGCCGTAGGTGTGGTAACAGCCCGGAAACCATCCCACACCTGCTCAACAGCTGTCCAACACTACTCCAAAGCCACTATAAGCGAAGACACGACAATGTTGGGAAAATAGTACATATAAACGTAATAAAACAACTACAAATCAACGAAATAACAACATACTACTATAAATACAACCCCAAACCAATTATAGAAAATAACCACTACATCATCTATTGGGATAGATCAATTGTAGTCAATAATCCCAACGAAACGACTATAGCCAATAGACCAGATATGATAATCATAGACAAACAAAACAAAATAGCCCAAATAATAGATTTTGCAATACCATACGATAATAACATACAGGAAACAATAGCCACAAAAAAAATAAGTACATACCATACCATACTTCCAATTATAATAAGTTCAATAGGAACAATTCCTGAGGAAACAACAAGTGCAATAAACAAGTTAAACCTGGATTTAAAGATACTCACGGAAATGCAAAAGGCAATCCTTATTAACGCAACAACTATAATGAGGGAAACAATAGAATAACGGATATAAAACCTGGATTATATCCCCACAGAGCGTAACCTTTGGTCTATGACCCGGTACGTGAATTCCAGCTCAAGCTGAGAGTGTATAATTCTATAATAATAATAATAATAATAATAATAATAATAATAATAATAATAATAATTAATTTGTGCATCATCAGAGCCTAATCCCTTGGCATAGCCCGGGATAGGTATTTTCCAATCTCATAGAGATTGAGAAATTTAGGAATAATAATAATAAATAATAAAAATTTTTAATTATTAATAATAATTAGAAGTTCCTTAAGAAACAATTTTTAATGAGAAACTAATAATGATGCTTTCCATATTAAAAATCGTATATTTTCGAACACAGAAATAATATTTCCATAAAAAATTGTAAGCAACTTAAAATTTTGATGTTTAACTAATTAAAAACCAATTGTGACAATCAGTTGTTATTTGAATATCGGATATATATTTTATTAAGGTTTTGAAAAATTCAAAGTTTTTAATTAGTTTGGATTAAGTTCATTTTTAATTTAATCTTTCGATCAAACTATTTTTTATTTAAGAAAGAAATTCTAAAGCATGTGAATATCGAACATTCAAAGAAAAATTTGGATGTACAGAGGGTTGAACTGACAGCTGTTTCGTGACTACCAAGTCTACTCGTCAGAGTCCTTTACCTACACTACCACTGACAGTGGCAACAACACTAGCGAAAATCCTACTAATTTTAGTAAGCTCAATTAATCGACTGTCGCTATCTTGTGGTGAGTCGCACCTATTAATTATATTTTTCTAAATGTTCTGAACTTTACTAACTGTGGAATTAATGTTTATTTTGCCCAAATTTTTGGAACAGTACACATTCATGTTTAAGCTAAGTGCCTTTAGAGTTATAATAATTGAGTTATGGATTTTTAGTCGAACTGTATGGTTTTATCCAAAGTTTTTTAATTAGTTTGGCTGAAGCTCATTTTTAATTTAATCTTTCGATCAAATTATTTTTTATTTAAGAAAAAAATTCTAAAGCATGTGAATATTGAACATTCAAAGAAAAATTTGGATGAACGGAGGGTTGAGCTGATAGCTGTTTCGTGACTACCAAGTCTATTCGGCAGAGTCCTTTACCTACCCTACAACTGACAGTGGTAGTGAAGGAAAAATATTTGTTTTCAAACAAGTAATAAAAGACAACCCCGATTTTTTTAAAACCTCATGGCGGCTATAAGAACTCATACAATATTTAAATCGAGCCGGAAACAACAAATGACGGGAGCTAAAAATTGTAAGTGTTCGATTTGCCAAACTAGGGTCATCACATGGGAACCTCATCTTCTTAGATTAAAAAGAAATGCTTCTCTTCATATCTAAGTGAAATTTAGGACTAATCATATTATTCATTATATTATTATTCTGTCCCACTGTGCAACGCCAAATAAAATTTATAGATCGCTTTCATATAAAGTTCTATAACTAGAAGTGGTCACATTAACTTCCCTCCCTCTAGGGTCACTCCTCTTATTAAATGTTTATTTACCTTTTTTTCCGCCAAAACTAAAGTAACAAAATATCTATATAAGAGAAATTTCACCGAAGAAAGTAAATTTTTATATCTGAGATATATTTGGTAAATTTAATTGAAAGTATGGCAACTTTTAAAGTTCTCTTTACAGCAACTTACCGAATTGCTATTGCAGCAAAAAAAAAACAAACGAATACCGACCAAAACTACACAATGACATCGTTTACAACATCAACACAAATCGTGGCGATTTGTTTAAATCAAACTGTAAAAGCGCGAAAAAAGAAGCAAAGCGACCAACAAAATTCTACACAATTTTGTGTGAAGAAGATCAGCAGGGTAAAAAATAACCAAGTCAACACGCACTTATGCGAACCAATACCCAAACAAAAAAACATACTAACTAAAATCGAACAGCAAAAACATACATCACTTGGTTGTTAAACAAATCGTGACTTTGGGCTTTTTTGTTGTCGCTGCTGCTGTTGTTTTATATTTTAAGTTTGGTGTCACCAAAAATTTGTATTGACTTTAAATTAATTAAAACCACAAGCAATTGGCATGATTGTTTTAACATAAAGCTTAACTTTACTTTGACAGCCTTTTTTATACCACTCTCTTCTGGTCTTTTTTTTCATGTTTTAGTTCAGTTTTCTCCTCCCCTGAGGTCATGCAATTATCAGTTGCTTTATTTCCTCTGCCCTACTTCTTATACACAGAATTTCGTTGAGAAAAAATAAAATACATGGTTTTGTATTGTGTAGCTGACAAAATATTAAAGTGGGTTATAATTGGAGACAAACGTACAGATGTATGATTTGTTTTCATGTTAACAGAGAGCATGAGTGCGTGTGTTTGTGTGTAAATGAATGAGTGCCTAAATTTAAGTTTATAATTGAAATCTGTATGAAATATCTCAACATTATTTAACCGGAATAAAGTGCAAAGACACGACACCATATAAGTGATTGATCTTTTGTGATCATACCAAACAGGTGATTAATTGTTTTTTGACTTTAAAAAATGTTTTGTGAATATTTCGTTTCTTATCTTTTGTAGTTATTGTTTTAAATATATATTGAATATTTTTCTTTCAACGTTATTTTCAACAAGTGTTTGTATACGTAATTTTTTAGTGTATAATTCTCAAAATACTGTATGAATAATAAAATTATACATAAGTATATAAATATTGTTTTATCTTTTGAGTTCATTTACTTATGAGGTCGTAAAACTTGAATAACACTTAAGCTGACACCTGAACCTACAATAACCATTACTTATGAAAATTTAATTTATTTAAAAAAAAAACTTCGATCTACAATCTACACTATGGGTGTGGAAAGAAGTTTTGATATTATTATGACTAAAAAATTAATATAGAATTTTTTTATAACATAAATTGTTATCCAATAAATTGTTAAGGGAAATTTTCCTTAGCAACAGTAAGCCTAGAATTGGAGTTTAAGCTTCCAAGAATATAGTTTTGGAATCGCAATATTTAAAATTCAAAACCTTAGAAGAAACTAACGGCCTGTGCCAATATGTCGAATGTTATCGTTCGCTAGATTTCTAGACGAAATGAATAAAATTGGTTGTTAGTGGACGTAAATCAGTATTTTTTTATTTAGAACATTAGAATTTTCGTTCGTCCAAAAAAAAAAAAATTAAAAAACTTTTATATATTTGTATCTTTGGAACTGTCAATCCGATTACAAAATAATGTATATAAAAATCATAGAAGAGAACAAAAGCCTTAAGAGGGTTGAAATTTAAGCCACCATGTTGAACCTTACGTTCAGCTACACGGTGTCAAACTTGACTACGTCACACAGTGGCTCAGAGTCGTTTTTCATCGGCCAGAACTCTGTAACTTTTGAATTAATTAAGATTTTTTTTGTAATTCTTTTTTTTTTCGTAGATAGATAAAATCTAAAGCTTTTACCTAGTATTAGCTTTATTAAATGCAGTACAGTGGTTGTGGATAAATCTAAGGTTAAAGCTGAACTTTTGTGAGTTTTAGTCGAACTATATAGGCTTATATCCAAAGAAATTTAATTATTTTGCTTGAGCTCGGTTTTAATTTAATTTTTCAATTAAATTATATTTTTATTTATAGATAGATGTGAAGTATGTAGACAAAGAAAAATTTTACTGCACGTAGGGTTGAACTGACATGTTTCGATAGCTCCCACTAATTTCTTTTGAGTTTTCTTCCGCTTAGATCACTCGACCAAAGTCGGTGGTTTGCAGTCAAGAGTTGAATATCATCACATTTATCTCTAAATAACACAGAACTCTCAAGCCAAAATAATTAAATTTCTTTGCATATAAACCACCTATACAGTTCGACTAAAACTCATAACTCATAAAAGGATGTACATGTTCAAATAAACTGAGCAAACAAATATTCACGAATTAGTACTTGTAATTAGCAATGATAAGTTATACTAGAATAGAGAAATAACAAGAAGATTAACACAAGACATAAATAAAAACAGTGCATATCAATAACTATCAAATGAAATACAGCTCTAAGAGTAACAGAGTGAATTGATTTAAAGTTGATGATATTCAACTCTTGACTGCAAACCACCGACTTCGGTCGAGTGGTCTAAGCAAAAGAAAACTCTGAAAAGATTAGCAAGAGCTATCGAAAGGTGTCAGTTCAACTCTCCGTGCAGCCATAATTTTTCTTTGTCTACATGCTTCACATTTATCTCTAAATAAAAATATAATTTAATAAATTTAATTAAAACCGAACTCAAGCCAAAATAATAAAATTTCTTTGGATTTAAACATTTTTTTAAATAAAAGATAGTATAATAAAAGTTCTAAAACAAATTTTTAAGTGCATTCGGGAAAATAAGACTTTATAGTTTGTATAACACAGTAAGAGATCTTATAAAAAATAGTTGACGACTGTTACCGTAATTATTTAGTTCATTATTTCATTTTAAAGCTTATTAATAACTTGCTGTAATGTTTTTTTATTTTTCTTGCCAAATTTCTGGAAGGATTCTTATTGTTAAGTAGCATACCTAGCTGTCCCGAATTTTACATATCTTGAGCTACAATTTGTCTAAATGTTTTTGATTTTTTTTATATCTCTTAAAACATCTTCTTCAGGGTTTCGACAAATAATACATTTTTAAGATCGAATTATTTACTTTAATAAACGATTAGAACACTGCAATCATTGATATGCAAAGTATTCCACCTTACAACTCTCGTGTTCGGCTGAGAGCAAGAGTATCTCTCCTTCTCAGCCGAGTGTGGCCTCTAAAGTTAAAGATATTGTTGGCTAGGGGATTCGGGTAAATCCTAATTTTTTAATATATCTTGTCATGTGTTTCAAAAATACATTCTTAGCCTTTGGAAAATATAGATCTTTATGAATCCACTGGTATCTGACATACCTGAGGGCTGCTGTAATCATGCGGAAAATAATATTTTGTCGCCTTTGATTTTTCTTTACATATGATGATGATAGCCATAATTGGATACTTTTTAAAATAGCGTTGTGTAACAGAAGCTTATAATCCAGTCTTGATGCCAATTCATTTTAGCCGTTTTTAATTTGTTTGGGTCACTTTTGCAGTAAATACTTTATAAAAATGGATAACAAACAGAGTAACTTTTTCAGTATCAGTTCTTGCCCAGTGTCCATACGAATCGCAATTCAGGCTATAGGTCCTCTGGCTTATGCAGAAATTTTTGCAAGGAACCTTGTTGTGTTTTAAGCTGTTTATTTCATTCCTTCAGCCTAAGTTCTAACTGAGGGTATCGAACTCTTTTTTTTCACATATAAGCCATTCAACATCCACCAAATATATATTTTTATCTCACCTGAATATTTGGAAAAGTAGCACTTAGAATAGCTTTTTTAAGGTTTGCCTAAAACATTCCAATAGAGTTATATCTATTTCAGCAGGCATTTTCAATGGTATATTTTCTCTCAAATATTTTTTATATTTCAACCAATCAATACGTGTAGCTGCCATAGTGTTTAGTGACAATAGTAGATGAATGGTCTGAAGATAAATCTAAAGATGCTTCAACTTGAATCATTTCGCTGGGGACAACTTTTACTAATCCAATACAAGTTAATAACATCAAGAATATTGCCTGTCCACTTAAAATAACATTCAAACTCATTTTAGAAATTGTGTCAGACAAAGCATGACCTTTTTGGTGTGATGAGACGCGATCACCAGGACGTATGCTTAGCATTGTAGTCGTCAGTTGCCAACAAACGTGGAATTTTGTCTTAGGATTATCGCAAAAAGCTAAATATTTTTAAATTATTGTTATAGCGAGCACTTGCAGACTGCAAGCTTCTAATTAATTTACTATTTTCTATGGAATGAACATTGTTGCTCTAACGCAATTAATGTTCTGGCTTTAATTGTTATTTTCTCAAACTTCGTTATAGCAACCTATTTTTTTTTAATTATTTGTTCTTTATTACGTTCAATATGTTTACTAGCCAAAATAGCATTCAGTTCATTTACATTTCGCTTCATCTAAGATCGCTTATTATTTTGATTAATTAACTTCGATTTTATAGACTATTTCTTGCGAATGTATTTGTAGCAACCATCATCAGTGCTTAAGTTTGGCCTGAAGTCAATTATTGTGTTAACGTATTTACTTAACAATACCAACCTTATGTTAAGATCACAGTATGACTTTCATAAAATATATGCGAGCTTATATGCCATGTTAGCCCACGCCTAAAGTACTCGAAGTTAAAGAAATTCAAAATAAAAAATCTTCAATATTAAAAGTAAAACTTAATATGATTGATTGAATTTTTGTTGATAGTGCATAGATTTTTTCTTATAACTATTGTTTTAAAGAGTTATTTTTTGGGAGGTACTTTTTTCAAAAGTCTTACAACTCAATTAAAATTTGGAATTTTGGGTATATATCAGACAGAGGATCATTTAAAATTAAAAATTTTTCTATTCTATTTTTTCGGTGTATGATGGACAGCAAAAGTAATATATAAATTAAAAAGCATCAGGAGATTAAAATATTATATATAATTTCGATAAGGGCACATCTGGCATATTTTGACAAATACGTTTTTTGGCAGCAATGCGTTCTGAATGATTCTTTCTCTAAGATATGTTTACTCAACCCTGTAAATATAATCCATACATAAATTTTTTAAATATTATAGTTCATTAGAAAATAATTTTTTTTTTTTCATTTCCTACAAAAGTTTAAAATTTCAGATATGTGACTTTTCAAAATTGCTGATTCGATTGTAATATACTCAAGAAGAGTAATTATAATTAAACGTAATTATAACTAAATGAGAAAAGAAATAATTTAAAGTCCCAAAGTAAAGCACTTAGCATGTAAGAATGTAAAACTATATTATATTTCAACGCTGCACAGTGGTTTAAATTCGAAAAAATGGTAATAAATCTGTATATAAAATCATAGAAGAGGACAAGAATATTGAAATTTGGACCACCCAATTAAAAACACCTTGAGGTAAAGGGTGTCAAAGTTGAATACATCGGGCATGAAAAACATTGTCGGCTTTATAACTTTTACAAATATTATCCGATTTTAAATCATTTAAACTTGGAGTAAAGTTTATAAACAGAAAAAGGAAATGCAGTTTATTTCATATACAAAACACTTTTTAGTTATCTCAATTTATCTAGTCGTTAAAAGGAACCAAAGTCAAGAAATGGGAGTGAAAAATTGCTAAATTTTGATAAAAAAATAGATTTTCTCTGAAAAAAAATTTTATACTAATATATTTTATTTTCATTATTTCAAGAGAACCGACTTCAAAGATGACTACTGTTGAAATTATAAGTCGATTAAACCATGCACGCTGCATCCAGCTTTGGCACATGGAGATATTCAAATATATTTACAAATGTGAAGAAAATGCGAATAACTCATATATTTCGATCAAAAGGTTACGTATGAGTAATATGATGATATCAGCATATTACTCATACGCGATACTAAAAAATACTGGACATCCGCATATATTTCACATATATATTTTTAATTAAAAATCCATAAAAAATTACCTTTTAAGATATCGTTAACATTTTTATAATGTTTAGTATAGTTCTCATCTATGTAAATAAAATGCTTCTGAAAACTTGACCATTTTTAAAAAATCTGATCTACTGGCCACATTTATGAGCAAACGAGTAACATTTAAAACCCAGATCAATTAAATTAAATATATCCAATTTAATTTGTAGAGAGATGAAGGATATGTTTCAAGATAAATAAAATGAATAATCAAACACATTTAGACAAACTGTGGCTCAGGATATGTAAAACTCAGCTCAGCTGAGCATAGTACTGTAACTTGCTTGTAATTAACGATAAGAATCGTCCTGGTAATTTTTCAAGAAAAATAAGAAGCATTACGGCAAGTTCTTTATAAAATGATTTGGAAGGCTTAAAATAAAATGTTTATTAACTAATTGCGATATAGCCGTGAATTAGTCTTTATAGAATATCCTACTGTATAATAACTATAAACTCTATTTGCTTGAATTTACTTAAAAATTTTTAAAAATTGGTTTTAGAATTGCCTTTATATTACGTTTTATTTAAAACGAAAACAATCGAAATTTCATCAATTTTCATTTAATAAATCAATTTAATTTAGAAAATTAACATTTCCCGGGATTCCCAGGAATGTCCGGGAACGTGATTTTTTCATTCCCGTTTCCCGGGAAGTGCAAAAGTCCAGGAAATCCCAAACCCTATTGTTAACTAACTTTAAATTGTTAAAGATTCCCAATGGTCATTCGAAATGAAAAATGATAAGAGAAAGCTAAAGATTATTTTCAAATACTTGTTGAATGATACCCATTTTAAAATAGTTCACCGACTTTTTATTTTTGTTGGCCGCCATCTTGTGTTTTGACTGCTGTCATATCTTTAGCATAATGGGACTTATAAGGATCCAAGTGGGCTAGTTTTAACCTTCAGACTGGTAACCCGTGCAACCTAACATATCTTTAGTGACACTCACAGGATTAAAGCAAATCGATATAATGCGCATATTATCCATGTTTGGTAGTACATTTATTTGTGAACAGCTTTTTCTACAAATGAAGATGAATAAAACTGCGCATCGAAACAGATTAACTGAAGAACACCTAGCAGCGATATTAATAATTACATCAAGCAAAAATTTAACTCCAGACTTTATTGAATTGCAAAATGACAAGCTATGCATTGTATCCAGCAAAACGTAATTTATATTCTTTTCATTAATAAATATATTTCTATACATGTTTTGTTTGTTTTTTTTTTGTAAAATATTTATATTCAATCTCCACTCAAAATTTGAATTTTTAATACTTTTCGAAGAATTTGGCCCTCACACTGAAATGAGTTTGACATGCCAGCTCTAACACTAATGTTTTCTCTAATGTTTCTAGTAGCAAAATTATTTTGCTTGGTAGAAGCAACCCTAAACAACTGCCCAAAATTATGCTTAATTCGAAAACTTCAAGCAAATCGAGTACAGAAGACGAATCACAGATGCAATACCTAATAATAATAACGGCTTTGCCTATAACAATAAGTTCCTACCTACTCTACTCAATCCATTTTTATATTAAATATTACTTATAATTGCATTTTACCGAACTACCTTAGTGCATAGTTAATACTATTGACATATAATTGAAAATTGTTAAATTATTGACCTAAATCTGATATACTACAAATAGTTCAACTGAGTTAAACGAAGCAAAGAATAAAACAAACAAAAAAATAATTTGCATAACACTCCTGTTTCCTGCCACAGAAATTCAAACCAAGTGTCACAAAAGAAAGCATTAATTCGTACAAGTGATTGTGACATGCAACAGCAATAACAACAAAATTTTACTAAATATGGCAAGAGAATAAGTTGAACCGCACCTAATATCCATAAAGAAATGAGACAAAAAGACAATGTACAAAATGATGCCACAAAATGCTTTAAATAAAAAATACAAACTAACAACAAATTATATGAATTAAGAATACCTACAACAAGATATACTAGCAGCAAGGAAAAGCTCAAAGCAAATAAAAAAGTATACTAGGAAGGAAGAACATTTAAAAAAAATTTGGCGATATAAAAAAATCACTCAAAAACTCAAATATAAAAAAGTTGAAAAATAACACAATAACTTAAAAAGAGAAAAAAAATAATAATAAAACAATCAAGTAGACGAGGGCTGAAAAAGAATCACTTGTCTAAAAATGCGCCAACGCAAAATTACTAAGATGAAAAAAAGAACACTCTTGAAATTACAAACGTTTCTTTTTTTCATTTCTTGAAGTTGATGTTGTTGAAAATGATTCTGGCAATAAAATAAAACGTCAGTTATTGTAAAATTTAAAGAGGATGCCATAGTGTCAACAATAATAACAACAACACGTTTACAAACGACAAACGATTAAAATGACGTAGAAAAGATGAAAATAATGAGAATCATGATGATGCTGATCATCATGATCATGAACACCAGCAACACACATCAGGCCTATAATGAATGAATGAAAGACGCACTCAAAAGTTTGAAAAATATATAAAACTGCTACAAAAACAACATTTACAACAACAACCCAGTCACTTGTGCCGCCTTATAGCCGGGTCTAATTGAATTCGTCGGCTTAAATAATTCAGCTTTAGGGCATTATATTTATATATACAGACGAAAAGCACTTTTATATACGGACTCTCTTCTTAACCATCATGACTCAAAAAGAAGAAAAATAAAAGACTTCTTTTTGTGGTAGAGTTTACACTGTTTCCAGGAGCGTTGTTATATTAACTAATATCAAGTATATATACCCAGCAAAAGCTTTGCTTACTAGGACGTAAAAAACTATATGAGGATTTAATTCGTAACTACTTATAATTTGACTCAATAGCTACTTCCTTTTGTTTGACGCGTTCAAAATGTAAGGGTACCAAAATACTTACATTGTCATAGCAATTAACTAGTTATTATTCGACTAAGTTGAAGCAACAAAAAAATAACTAGACAAATAAACCAAATAATATAAAATGTTTGTACACACTACATATATTGCATGCCTTATAAGCGAAGTAATAAAGTAGATACTACTCTCACTTCACGCGAAAGTACAGATTTTTCAAACTTAAAATGGATCTAATATTATCATATATTGCACTTGTAAAAAATATATACACACACATATTTAGAAAAAAAATACTATTTTTAACACTCATGACATTTTTAATGTCATTTTTATTATTTAAACCAATTAAAAAACTATTTAAGAAAGTTCTGTCTGTATGTAGTTTGTCTGTATGTACGGATCCTGTATGTGGTCACGATAACGACCGAAAGACTTCACTAATCGAGTCCTTTTTTTTCTTTTTACGCTTCTGTATAATTAGGAATAGAACACTTAATTTCACGGTCCAAATGAGATTAAGAGGCGTGCAATTTTGGATTTTCCAAACTATTTATATATATTTTTCACATTTTGAATTTTTACCCACCTCGTATACGAACTGACTGACTGACTAAAGTAGTTGTGCTCTTTCAGCACAACTACTTTACTCAGTCAGCCATTTTTGAATTTTTAATTTTTTGTTTAAAACATAATAATAAAATAAATAAGTACTACTTATTACTTTGCATCATATTAAAAAAATAGTACCGATTACAAAAACTCCAAAAGTTTTTGCTCTGTATTAATTACCTAGCAAATACTTGATAATTTGTTGCAATTACCAAACAACATACTTTTCAACATAAACCTCATACCATCTGCATGACTTTACAATAATTAAATCAATTACTTACTAGTATACGAGTATAAACAAGTCATATTCTATATACTGATTACACTGCGTTACACGATTTTGGTACCCTCTTAGCTGTTAGCTGGTGTGAAGAGGAAATGAGTAAGAGATAAACTGTTTTCGAGATACATGTCAATTAATATTTCTACTACCATCACTTTATATAGCGTCTACAACTAACATAATATCAAACATTTTTCTGTTAGCAAGCATCAAATTCAATCTCAGAGATAATTATGTTACGTGTAAACTTCGAATGGGGGAGTTATAGTTTTCAAGCAGGATATCACCTGCTTTTATCCAACCAGCCTTTGAGTCTTGGTGGCGTTTGAAAGAGAAGTATACATCCAAAAATACTAATGTACCGTTACCTAGTAAATCTGCGTGATATATTAATATGTAATTTTTTTCTGTTATCCTTACTATAGAACCAGACATAATTAGGCAATATTAATATGATTATTTCGAACGTATTTGCTTATGAATCCATAAGATTTGGGCGTGATTAATATTCCAAGAAACAAGGGAAAAATTAATATCAACTTAATTTTTCAACGTACATAGCAGAACAGAATTGCGTCATTTTCGGAAGCCGCTATGCTTCCATCGTTAGTGTTCACGTGTAATTTGCTTATCATCACTTGTCAGGTGGCTCTGTTGAATGTAATTTTAATTCTTATATATAGAACTTTTTCGTTAAATTTGAATACGAGAATTATATCACTTCCAAGTTGATATTAAATTGCACTTTCCCAGCGTTGCCATCGGTTTATTTTTCTTCATTCCCATTTTTCTGATTTTTGTTCTACTCAAGATTATTGGCGCAGCTCAAATTAATATAAAATATCTTTTACAAAATGAATAGAACAATTTTATTTTGTGAATCTCTCACAACAACTCTTTCTTTTGGAATAGACAAAGTATTCGGAAAATATTTGATTGAATAATTTTACAAAGTATACTTGTTTGAAATATAAAATTAATTAAAACAGATATTTATGTTTATCAAGTAAAATTGATTTCTCCCATAAATATAAACTTTTTTCTCGAGTAATAATGATATCTATATGAACTTGTCTAAGAAAATACAAAATTTTGACTAAAAAAATTTAAACCAATTTGTGGGTCCATCAATCATTCAAACATTAGATTTAAACTTTTCAGATGTTGTTTTTAGATAAAAAGGCAACCTTTTTGCCCGGTGCTCATTGATATCACCGTTTCGAAAAATTACCGAACAAATTGCGGCCACTCTAATGTTCAATGGCGCAGTAAGTAAAACACTTGGCATATAACATAACAATACCTTAACATGGCATGAGTTCAGTGCTCAGAAGAGACATTTAATTTTTCTTATTTTATTTATTCCATGACTTCTAAATATTGAAATTTTCAAGTTGTTATTTGTAAGCCAAGGTGGTAAGTACTCGCCTCCAATAACATGGCCGTCTTGTAGAAATTTTTAAAAATGCCAAAGTAGAAATAGTAAAGGATGTGATTATTACCACTTTAATTTATTATTTTGCCATCAAAACTTTTGCTGGGGAATTCAAGGTTGGCAAAGAAAAACACCAAATATCTTTGATTTTTTCGGAAACACTGTAAATCTTTGCAAATAAAAAAGATATAATTGTTTATCTTTAACTTTACATTTGGTGTGGTTCATAAAAATACAGAATTGATTCTTTTTTCATCATTCTCAACCTCCTCTACTTGAACTTTACAAGTCAAGCATTGAATCAATCTGTAAATATAACGTTTGCAAAGCAGAAAAACTTTACAACGCATGGATTTTCGCGCTTAAATACAAAACTATACGTTGTCTCACTTTAAATTTAAGGATTTATTTTTTTTGTGGTTGCAGCATCATGGTGATCATGGTATTTATATGTGGAAATGTGTCGACGCATCACTTGGTTCCGTAATAAATACATTTTGCAAATTTGTATGTCCTCCTCTTAATTTTGGCTCTTTTTTAGTTTTTTCGAGCTTTGAATTTATACCCATATATTTGTGTCTTTTTTTTAATATAAATTTCTTTTCAATATTTTTATTTGTCTTATTTTTTTATTTATTTTTTTTTTTATTTCAACAAGCCCTTTTTGGTACGAAACTCATGACTTTTGTGTTGAACAGATTTTAATTCTTTTTGAGCAACCTGATTTGACTATTGGAAGCCAGAGGAGAACAATTTTATAATTGCTACTGTTTGGCTTTCAACGAAACTTAGGGCTGATGGAGTGTTTACCTGCTACAAAAATGTATTTAATTTTTTAGCATGTGCATTTTACAATTGCAGTTACGAGTACTGCAACGTAAGCGTAGAGGTAACCAAACTCTACCGGCGGGCATTGTCTTCACGTAATATTGTTTCAAAACTTTCATAGTCATGTTTGCATGCCAGAAGCGCCATCGTGAAATAGTTATTGTATTTACCGAATATTTTGCTGTGAATATCGGTAGCAAAAATATTTAAAGAGATATTAAATCGAACCAAAATCGATCTGCCGCCAACCTCAAACCCAAATTATTTATTTTTAGGATATTAATAAATCTCTAAAATATTTGTACACTATGCAACAAAATTAAACTTTGTCCTGACCATTGATGACCACTATATATTTTTTTATCTGTAGAGTCCTCTAACTACAAATCAATCGACATTTTAAATTCTATGCATAATTTTTTATTGTTTTTTTTTAAATTTGGAATTTTTGAAGAGGCTGGTTCACCGATTTTATCACAGCTTGCAAAAGGGTTGCAAATTTTACTGCAAAAACCATATAAAAACTTGAAATAAAATTACTTTTAACCCGTTAAAATATTTTATTTTTAAGTACTCCACGCTTGCGGAATTATTCAGAAAGCAATGATGAAACATAATTTTTTTTTGCCATGAAATAAAATTCCTTTGTTCGGGTCAACTCTCGCCAGTCAATAAATTAAAATAAATTATGTGAATAAAAATTAAATAATGAGTTCGAGTGCGCGGAGGGTTGAACGGGCATGTTTCGATAAAAAAATTTCTTTGTCTATATGCTTCACATTTATCTCTAAATAAAAATATAATTTAATTGAAAAATTAAATCAAAAAATTTAATCAAATTCATTGAATATGAAAAGTGAACTTTTTTGCAATGAAGAAGCCCATACAGAAATCATTAGAAATGATCTAGATTGAAACTACTTTCAGATTACAATTTTAGGATGTTATTGACTTGTATGGGAGCTCCTTTTTCACTGGGAGGTAGTAGACTGCAATTGAAATATTGATGCTTTCTAGCGAAGATAAAACATTTTAGATAAACAATAAGCTTCATTATTTTCCAAGCCAATTCTTTCATTAAGCAACAGTACCAAATCAGTGGCTAGTTTTTACAATTTATTCTCCCTTTCTGTTCATGTAGAAGACACAGTAGAAGACTTTTAGTTAAAGAAATCGCTTGCACTTTGTATTCTGTTTAAAAAAGAACGCATAAAAGAACGCTCTAATTTTAGATTTATACGAGGTATACTACCTTGTACAGTAACTCGTTACAGTATTAATGCCTTTAAACCTTTACTGTTCAGCTGCAGCAAGTAGATCTAAACACTTTGTTGCAATGAGCTTATAGCTAAAAAAAATTGATTCTTAAGTTAGTAATACAGAATTAATCGCCATATCGTTCTACATATTTTATTTTAGGACATTTATATAACTAATTCAGGTAAATACTCGAGATTTTGTGTGAGTAACTCTTTTTATAATGCTTTGCAAGAAATGATACAAAGGAGTTGGCAAGGGGGCGCAGCACCTCCCACATATAGCAAATTTTTATTTTGAACTCTATTGGGAACTAATACAGTAAAACACCTGAGTAGAAGATACTCCACTGATTTTATGAATTGTTCTAAAATTTATAGCAACAATAAAATTAGTGGGCGTGGCACCGATCAAATATTTTATTTTACTTTTTATTTTGGAATGTCGGAGGCCATACGTTGGCAACACGTAACTGATTTTTACAACTTTTCAGTTGAAGATTTTACATTATAAATAGGCTGAAAGCGTTACTAGCAATGAAATAAAATAGGTGAAAATTATTTAATAACTACTCTGAACTAATTTCGGTTTCTCTTATAGGATAGGAACGTTTTTTAACGATTGATATGAACATTTATGCGTTTTGTGAAAAATAATAAAAAATCAGTTACGTGTTGTCAACGTATGACCATCGATATATTTGGAGCTAATGCAGCAAGAAAGTTGAAATTTTCTGTAAGTAATAATTGGTTGGTATACGTGGCTGCCTACTGCATGCAAGCAATCAAGTATAATCAATAAGATTCCGTTTTGACAGACCACTGCACTCGTCAGTGTCAACCCATGTAGGTTCAAACCCAGATCTCTGATCCGGTTGTAGGTACTAGAACCAACCCATCGCATTAAGATACCTAATCAGGTCACCTAAACCAATTTCTGCTAGCTCTGATGGATCGTCTAGTATATTGATGCCCAAGAATTTGTGTATCGAGAGGTGCAAGGCCAGGCACTCGCAAAGAAAGCGAAAAAGTGTTTCTTATTTACTTTGATCCCGGCAGCAACGGCAGAACGTATTGTAGGAACAACCTATCCTGCTAGCGTGTCTGCCGATTGCCCAGTGCCCCATCACTACTGCGACAAGCCTCTCGATGTCCCTGCGATTTCTGTTAGTTAGTTGTGTTTTGCGCTTATCGTTGTAGCAAGGCCACATCTTTCTAGACAACTTACACGTGCTCAATTTTCGTCACCTGTCTTCAGCTTTCTGCCGATAGTGTTTGAGAATATGGTTTCTAATAGTGCCAAACTGACTGGACATGTTGGTATGGCATCTCCCATAAAGGAAAATGTTTTTTATTTTGGAATATATTTGGTATGCAATAAGAAATTTGGAATTTTGTGTGAGTAAAGATTTTTATATTGTCCGTTTTTGCTTTAAATGGGATGATTATATAATAATCCTATAAAAACCTGCATATTTCAAATATACGACATATATATACGATATAATTGCTACAAAAAACATAAAAACTGTATGTACTGTTCATACGATGCCTTTTATACGTAACGATTGCTTTAGTGAGTAAGTTGAAAAATGTGACACAAGAACCAGTTTTTTTTTTATAAATGTACAATATCGCGAAAACAAAAGGTGATGACAAAAGACTAATGACAGCATCTTAATCAGCAGATGAAAATACCTCGAAAATTTTACTATATAAATTTAAGAAAATTTACAAAAAGAAAATGTTTTAAGGACCTAACCAAAAACACATAAATTTTAACATCCTTGAAATAAATTTATAAAAGATATCCTCATATGTTTACCAATGTGACTCTTCGCAAAAGAAGGATATTATTTTAAGATTTGTAGGAGTCGTCAGTATTTCCGTTCTATGTTTTTAACACATAATGGGCCATCTTGAACAAAAAACTTATATACATATATTTATAATCTATTAAATCATGCTAACGCAGTTATCATTTTAAAATTTATGCGTTTATTTTATGAAATATTTTATTATCCTTTTCATGGACACGAAAATAGAATCACTCATAAACAATTATCACCAAAAAATCTTCAAACAAAAGTCTATCTAAAAATAGGGTTTATTTTCAGTAAATGTTCTTTACTGACTCAATTAATTTTTTGTTTGACTTGTATTTGGGATGCAAACACCAAAAACAACAAGAAAAAAACATCAAGTCGTAAAAAAACAATCCCTATTACAACATGCACAGAAATAACAACAAGACCAATGATAGCAAAAGGAATGCGATTGTACTAATTTTGTTTACTGAAGACTTTTGTGTGAATCAGCTCGTTAATGTCGTTGCGTTAATTCTCATTCTTTTGTTTAGTTTAGGGTCTTTAGATAAACATTCAGAGTTGAACACCTTTAACAAAGTGAAATTTTATAAATGTTAAATGGATAATGATGATGACCAAGACAAAAATTTTGTCTGATATACTACAAAAAATCCAGTAAATGTTATTGTTGATTAAATAAACTATTTTGTTTAATATTTTGTTGTAATTTTAGACTAATTTTTTATAAATTCAGACAAAAATATTGTTTGATATCTTTCAGAAAATCGTGTAAATCTTTTTGTTTGATTTTGTAAATTGTTTTCTTTTACAATTTTGAATATTTTTAGACAAATTGTTTAATAGACTTAACAATTTCTTTACTGAAAAAAAGTTGAGATATTTTTTCCTAATTTACAAATTTGTTTGTCTATATTTACAAAATTGTTTCTAGACAAAATATTTACAATTTCATTGAATGAAATTTATTTTTTTTTCTGTGTATATTTTTATTATATAAAAAATCTTTTTATTTCGAGCATAATTTCTAACCTAGCACATACCTGCATTTCTCCCAAGAGTTCACATGTCTGTTTCTTTTTAAGGAGTTAAATGCAAATCTGACAATAAATATTTTAAATCAGAATACATATAAATTTAGTGATTTGCCATAAGTTAGAAGCCGCAGCAATCATCACTACACTGACTGACCCAAACAATGCAAACCCACAAACATACACACACATATACAACATATATTTAACGGCCAGGAAAAATCTTAAATTTAACACAAAACTTTAAAATTATTTACAACCAAACATCAGCAACAATGCTAAGTAAAAAAAAGTGAAGCATAAACAACACTTGTACTTATAAATTTTCATATCGAATTCAACAACAATAAGGTATGCAAAATAAAAGCTAAAAATAAATTCAAAAATCCCTTCATGTTAAAAATTTGGGTCAAGTCATGTCGGCTGGCTGCTGTTATTACCGTTTGTGAATGCTGGTTAAAGTATACATAATATGCAACAGAAAATAAATTCATATACAAAATAAAACACCATACAATGTAAAGTGATGAGTTTGGTTAAATTTAGATTTTAATATGATTCCATTTTTTATACCAACATATTTTTTTCGTTAACAATTTTGGGGTTTTATTTTTTTTAGGAAACGTTTGGTTTGTTGTAGGATTTTTATTTTGAATAAAACTTTATAAATCATTTACTATCAGAATAAAAAATTAATTGCCCATATGATAATATTTCGATTTTTGCTATGTAAATCATGCAATAACATTCAATACTTGTACATTAAGTCTAGGTTTGTTAAATATTAAAAGAGCAGAGATTTAAAAGAGTTTATTCGAAAAATATAAATAATCTGTGTATAACTTGAGACGGAAGCAATATTTTCTTTTTTGAATATTTAACCTTTTTCGCTGCTGTTGTTCATTTAGATCATTTTACGTAGTAAAGGTAAACAAAAAATTAAGTTGACAGTTGCTTTAAGGTGGTGGAAAAATAAAATGCTTGAGTAGATAGTAGATCGAGTATTTCAGATACACATACAATTTTGTGGCAATACTGAGCAGGGTATATGAAACCGGTGACAAATCCCATGTATAAACAAATTTTGTTAATTGTTGACAGTGAGGAGGGCTCAAGATGAATGAACAGCTACCCTTATGGATTTACCTGGTTTAATTATGCACTAGTACTGAGTACTCGCCAATAAATAGCCTAACATATCTCTTGCCAACAAATAGCCTACATCTCTGACAAAATAATTTCTCGCCTTTGTAGACGCAGGGTTACAAACTTACGCAAAAAGGACAGTAAGTTAGCGCAGAGCTGTGTTTTTTTCTGCACCGATCCTTATTGTAAGGAATTGCCATGTTAGAAAGTTGACGAAAACGACCTTTTTGCCCCCGTGACATTGAGCTGACATCTCTTCTTTTCTGATTCAGCAGGTAGCTAGAGGTTTATTCGAGAACTTCGCGGGTATTCATTGTCTAACTGATCAAGTGGAAAGTAGCGCGAACAACCCAAAGTGAAAAATTTAAAAAAAAGACTGCTTGTTAAATCCAAGTATCAACGCTACAATACAATCAATCAAGTCTTCGATAAAAGTTGGTAAAAAGATAATGCTTGTTTAAACCAAGTATCAACGCTACAAACAGTCAATCAAGTCATCGATAAAAATAAATTTGTAAAAAAAAAAACTGCTTGCTTAAACAAAGTCGAGACTATATACTGTTGCGGTTAGAACTAGCACGTGTCTCCCTACTTATTGACAGCACTGCCTGGTAATCGGCTAGAGTTCCACCCCCATTCCAAGTGACAGGCCGGCTGACAGCTTAGGAAGCTATATACATAGAAGATAATTGGACTGGAAAGCCTTTATTTTACTTCATCATATGCAAAAGCTGAGCTAAGTTAATTTCACGGACTCTGCCTAGATACCCTGCACCAGAAGAAGGAGAGTTGAAAAGTATGGTAACGTGAGTGCATCTGTAATCTGATTTAATTTAAAATGTTATATTTAACTACACACAAAAAATATACCAAAAATATTTTTTATCAACTCCTTGTTTGGAATTATTTCTATATCTTATTAATACTTTTGTCCGCTTCTGACAACAGTTTTGTTAGATTTTAATTTTGATCTTAATGTTGACAACTCTTAATTTTTATAGCAATTTTTAAAGTAAAGACAAATACCGTTTTCAAGATGTCCAAAATTTCTTATGGGTTTTGTTCTAGTAAACGACATTTTTTGCCATATACGAGTATGTAGATTTTTAAAATATTTAAATTTGTTTAAATTTTTGTTTCAATTTGGGTAAAATTTTTGTTCAATAACATAATTATTTTAATTGGAAAAGTCGGTGGAGTTTTTCAAACAAATTTGTGTATTTCAATATAGGAGTTTATTTATAGGTCCTGAATTAAACAAAAAATTATTTGAATTTCACAAATACTTGTTCAAATTCATAAAATTATTTTTTGTGTGTAAGCCAATTTATTGAATATAAATTTACTAAAGCATGCATGTTGTAAATGCCTACTTGATTATAACATAGCGTCTTCACTAGCCATTGATTTGTCTTAACAAAAGTCAAAGTCGATATGAAAAAATAGCACTAACATTTTTCTGATGTTTTTATGTATGAAGTTTGACAAATGGTAGAACAAAATTATGTCTCGTGAAGACGGGGTGTAAAAGTTTTCCTATTTGAATCTTTGAAACTTAAATTACACCCTATAATTAAACACAGAAGCTAAATATACATGGAAAGAAAGTATTTCTGAAAAAATATAGATTGTGAAAGTGCATATATAAGTTATGTATTAATTTACAATTTAGCCGTATATAATTAGCTTGTGCTCAAAATAAGCCATTACAAAGGACATTAGTAGGAATAATTGTTAAGATTTTAAATCTAAAATTGTTGATTGTTTTATCCCAAGCTCCTCATCCTCAATATATTTTATGAAAGACGTCATAATACAAACACACACAGAAAAAACTAAAATTCATTTTCTGTAAAAGAGTTCAATGAAATAGTAAATATGTTGTGTAGAAATGGGCCTACATACAAATTTGTAAATATAGACAAAAATATCTCAACAATTTCATTGAAAAAAGTGTGTTTGTTTTTCAGTGAACAAATTTTTTAAATCTGTAAAAACAATTAGTCTGAAAATATTTACAGATTGTAAACAAAAAAATTTACTAAATCAAACAAAAAGATTTGATGGATTTTTTTTAGATATCAAACAATATTTTTGTCTGAATTTATAAAACAATTAGTCTAAAAAGAGCAACAAATGTTATACGAAATAGTTTATTTAATTAAACAAAAATATTTACTGTATTTTTTGTACTGTATAAAACAAAATGTTTGTTAAGAGTAGTGTTTTTCATTCGGGATTTCCCGGAAGAAAATTCCCGGGATCCCGCACGTTTTTCGAGAAATAAATCCCGGGAAAATTGTGTGGGAATTCCCGGGATAAAAGAAAAAATTTGTAGTTTTGAGCACATTTTATTTGTCTCCATTGTTCTTTTCATATTTTGTGAAGAAATGAAAATAACTGATTACCACTAAGTGGTATTCTGTAACTCGCTAAAGCTAAATCTCTATCGCTAAAAATCTATAAGGTCGATTTATCAATTTTCCTCTACGAATACAATTTTGCAACGTGCATTGCTAAATTATGGAATGTCTAAAAATTTAATCCACCGAAATTTTAGTGTCTTATGTCATCGCCAAAAATGTTTAATTTTGTATTTGTTCAGCATTTTAGCGATCAAGACTTAGCTTTAGCTTTAGCGAATTACGGAATAAGGTGGCTGGTGTATATTTTCTGAAAATATCAGATTGTTATTTTAAGCCACACATGAGTTTTTTGAAGCTCAAAATTTTGAATTTTTCAAAAATTATTAACTTTTGCAAAAAAAAAAAATCAAAGCCTTATGTACAACAGGTTCACACAGCGTTCAATTAAAAATCGATGCGAAAAAAATGTAATTTTCAGGTGGTCACTTTTCCGCCACTTAATTATTTCAATTCAGTTTTGCTTAGCAGTGTGAAATGCTCATTAGTGTCTTATGAAATAAAGCATAAATCATTGCAATATCTTTTCTACTTAAGAAGCTACGGAAATTATAAAAAAGTATGAAATTAGTAAATTGTTGTACTTCGGGTGGCCAATAATCAGAAGTTATACAATAAAAAATAACTTTTTTTTAATTTAAATTAAAAAGCATACGGCACGGCTAAAGATCTAAAATTTTATAATATTTTTACTTACGTTTAATGCATCTATAACCTTATTTAATAGATCTCGTGAAGTGGTATTTGTTTTTGTTCAAATAAATTAAGTCAAATGCTATTTGTATCGTTTTGTATTGAACGGCAGTTCCCGGGAATTCCCGGGAAATTTAAAAATCAATCCCACTTTCCCGGGAAATGAAAAAGTCCGGGAAAAGAAAAACTCTAGTTAAGAGTCAAACAAACAACTCTTTGATTATATAAAGAAAATTTACTGAAAATCAAATTTATTTTTACACCAACTTTTGTTTGAAAAGCTTTTGGATATAATTTTTTCTGTGTAGTCGAAGTGGCTATATGAAGAAAAAAAGTATTTGCTTTTTACTTAAAAATTTGTTTTAAAAATCAAAATTCTGTAAACTATTTAAAAACTAAGAATTTTCCTGTTTCGAAACAAATTTTTAGGTAAAAAGCAAATACTTTTTCTTATTCATACTACGCATTGTCTCAAGAATTCATAAACTAAAGCCCTGCTTTTAGTGGTACTCCCTCTCGAAACTTTATTCAAATTACATATAAATGAAATCACTATTATTGTTACGGCTTTTATTACTGTTAAATTTTTTTAGTATTGCCATTAATATGAAAAATTTGTTTTGTTATTGGTATTGTTGTCGATTATTTTATGCAACATCTAGTGGATTATTGGATAGCATACATAAAATAAAATAAAGAAACAAATAAAAAACACAAATCCATATTGCACAGCTGTGTGTATGATTGCGCGCGCCAAATGACAATCAACATTTAGCGTAAATAGTGTCTAGTGTTTTTATACATTATACAAATGCTGGCAACATGTGGCTTTTTCCTCAGATTTAACAATATATATTTTTATATATTTGTTGCTATTGCTGCCGTAATACCGGCTGTTTAAGCAAAAGGTAAACAATGATGAATCATCATGTTGTTTGCTTTTTTTTTTGCAAACCCAGACTAAAAGTTGTGCTAGTAGTTTTGTTTTGTTTTTGTTTTTTTTGCTATTTTTATGCATGCTGGCTGGTTGAAGCAAACTTGATTTTAAAACATTTTATTTATTTGCTACTAATGTTGTTTTGATTTTTTCAAGTCTATTAGAATGATACTAAGCCACTTTTAGTTATATGTTAAATTTACTATTACGTTTCACTTATTGCAGCTATTTGCTCTTATTTTAGTTTAAAAGACATTACTTGGTAAAAAAAAGGTAGCAACGAAAATAAATAGGTTGGTCAAATATTTGGTGAAAGATAAAATGATGGAAAAAGGTTATATTTTGATATTTTTGTTAGACAGCTTTAGATTATTATAAAACAGATATTGATGTGAAACAAATTTTTTAAGTGAAATATTAAAAAAAAATAAAAAATGGTTATGGATATGGTTTTTCACTAAGGTGGTCCTCAACAGCGTTGCCAGTTTAGCCTTTTCGATGCTAGACTTAGCGTTTTATTTTGTCTTTAGCCTCGAAATTTGGATTTTAGCTCTGTTTCTTTTTTCTACAATTTTTTATTTTTCATTTAGCCTCAAAAATGCTAAATTATTCCTCCACATTACAAAAAATGTTTTTAATAAAAATGTATTTCTAGTTTTCTTGTTTTTAAGTATTTTAATGTAAACGTTTGCAATAAATGAATATTTTTTGTTAAACTGGAAACTTTTCTCTATAAAATGGTACCTACATTATTTTTTATGCTCTTTTTAGTTTCGTTATTAGAGTCTTAAAGTAAATATTATGCTCTGCATTAAATAAGCTGTATTTAAATCTATGTCTCTTTTGTTCTTTTTTTAATCACATATTTGAAGTACCTTCTTAGTTAATAACACTATGCAACAAAATGAAACTTGTTTCATGACCTTTCAATATCACTACAATTTTTCAACGTGTTGTGGTCCCCTAACTACAAGTACAGCGAAATTTATTTAAAATTCTATTGATACATTTTTTTGTAATTCTTTTCTCTCAAATTTGACACTTTTCAAGAGACTGCTCCACAGATTTCAACATAATTATGCAATTTTATTACAAAATCCATAACAACTTAAAATAAAACTACTTTTAAGCTATTTAAACAATATTTTTTTATATACTCAATGCTTTCGGAAATATTCAGACCGCAATGATTAAAATATGTTTTATTAATCGAAATTGGAAATTTTTTTATTAAAAAATTTCAAAAACTTACTCATTAAGCTACAACAAATAAAATAAGCTTTAGTTCAATAATTGAACAAATGTAAATTCAAATTATTTTTAAGAGTGGAATTTTAGAATATCTAACCAGACTAGCAGAACGGATTAGTACTAGCAATTTCGATAGCCGCTACGCTGTCATCATCAGCGTCCTTTGTTCGCTTTTACCACGTTTGACCATGAATACTTATTATAAACATTTTCAGTACCCAATTTTACTAATATAGATGATGTTGCAAACGTAAAATATGTTTTTGTTTTCTTTAACGTTAATAACACTGTTTATTTTGTATAGTGGGAACTTTAATTAATATGTAAAAACGTTATATTATTATATTTACACCTTATAGTCAAAAAGCGAACTTTAAGCGCACGTAGCGGGCGGGCACATCTAGTGTATTAATAAAATAATTAGACAACCACTTTTTAAGTCAACATGTGTTTGTATATGAAAACTAAATTTTGTCGCTTAAAAAAATAGCTAAATGGGAAAAGTACTTGTCTTCATAGTATAAATTAAATTTTTTTATTTGACTACTTATTTTTTAGCTTCAAGTAAGCCACATAATAACTACTTAATTGCTATGACAATATAAATACATATGTAAGGGTTACCCCTTATTTTTTGCACTTCTCAAACAAAAATTATTATCGAGTCACATTGTTAGTAGTTACGACTTAAATGCTACTATACTTTTTGCTAAGAAGCGACATAAAATTTAAGTGATACAAAAGCTTGTAAAAGGAAAACTAACTGTTTTCGTAAATAAAATAAAAAATTTCGTTAGGGAATTTTTACTGAAACAACAATAAAAAAAATCAAATATATTTTTTTCCAATCAAAGTTCTTTGACTATTTATTTAATTAATTAATTTATTTATTTATTTTGTATGTTCAAGTCCTGTACAACAAGAGTTAATCTTATATTTAGAGTACAGAAAGTAGTATCAATAAGTTAAAGCGGCAAACATAAGTATACAAATTTAGACAAAATTAACTACAAATTATTTATATATTATGCATGTTTTCCTATTGTGAAAAATAATTAAATAAGAAGTGCTTAAAGCTAGTTGCGTTGCTATTAAGTTGTTGTGTTTGTGGAAGAACATTCCAGAGACGCGCTGAATGTATGAAAAACTGCCATTCGGAAACAAGAAAACGGTGTAAAGGAATTATAATCTTTTTTCCCCTGACTGATCTGGCAAACCGGATTTTATCAATAAGACATTGTGACATTTCAGAATAAATGACTTTATGCAAAAATAAAAGCACACGTATGTTAAGAAGGTTGTTGAACGTAACGCCATATAATTTCGTGGCAAATTGAGAAACATGATCATATCTTTTCAATCCGTATACATATCTAATAATACTGTTGTATAAAACGTTTAGCTTTCTTTTGCTAACAGAGTCACAGCTTGCAAAAAGTTCACAACCGTAGATTAAACCAGGAACAAGATAAGCTTTTGCAAAAAGTTGTCTTATGTTGAAAGGAGTATAATACTGTGACGACCAAAGACACCTCAGCTTAGAGTAAGTCTGACCCACAAGTGTGTTAATATGGTTTGTCCAAGTAAGACCGTTATTAAAAATTAATCCCAGGTTTTTGGCAGCATTAACAATAGTGATTTTTTTCTCCATTTATTAAAACATGGAAATCAGCAATGTGAGTAATTGTTTTCTTGCGAATTATGATACACTTTGATTTGCAAGGGTTTTGACAAAGTCCATTTGCACTTGCCGAGCAATAAACTCTATTCAGATCTGCATTAAGTCTTGCAATATTTTCAGCAACGGAAATGACTGGGCTACTTAAATACAACTGCACATCATCTGCGTTCATTTGAATTTGGCTATGTAAAAGTTGTTTTGGCAAGTCATTTGCATAAATGGAAAAAAGGAGTGGCCCAAGGATTGACCCTTGAGGCACACCCCTAGATAAATTTAATACCGAAGATTGATTATTTTTCGAATACACAAATTGCCGACGACTAGAAAGGTATGAAGATAGCAGTCGTGTGGAAGTTAAAGAGAAATTAAAAAAGTGTCGAAGTTTCATGCAGAGCATGCTATGGTCAACCGTGTCAAAGGCTTTAGAATGATCAAGAAGAACCAAGAAATTGATTTTTCCTTCGTCCAGCTCACGTCGTATATTTTCAGTTACGTTAAGTAAGGCAGAAACACAGCTATGATTTTGGCGAAAACCAGATTGCTTATCAGACAACAAATTATGATTTTTAATATATAGCGACATTTGATTATAAAGAATTTTTTCAAGAGCCTTAGATAGATAGCACAGTATGGCAATTGGCCTGAACTCTGAGTCGTTTTTCGGTATTGGCACTATTTTTGCGTATTTCCACTTCAACGGAAAAGTGCCAGTCATTATAATGGTATTGAATAAATGTGTTATATATGGTAAGAGGACCGGCAACAATATCTTTACAAATTTAGAGTGAATGTTATCAGAGCCCACTGCATTTGACTTAATTAGATTGAAGCTTAAATAGACTTCAGATTGGCTTATACAAGTGAATTGGAACACATTACTATTGACTTCGTAAGCATTAGAAATTATACTAGAAAGTTCCTTACAATATTTTTTATTTTAAGCCTAGCACGCAGTTTCTACACGGAATAATAACTGTGTAGACAAATTTGTTTTTATTCACGCAAATTCCCTTATCTTTTTTAAATCCCAACGTTCAACATTTGAAAAATTATTTGGAAGATGATAAAAATACAAAATATCAAAACTTCCGTGAGCAAACAATTGTCTGAACATTAAGTTTTGTTTTAGTTGACGGGAAAAAGTTTTCAGATATGCCATCCCCCTAATAAATAAAAATTGTGTTGATTTTTCTTTTCAGCTGCTTACTAGCAAACGGAAAATTGCCTGAAAGTTTCTTAAACCTGAATTTCAGTTTATTAATATGGTTATTTCGAACGTATTTGCTTGTGAATCCAAATTGATTAGTAGGCTAAGGTTCGTAAAGTTAAATTCAGAAAGAATTGGGCATGATTAGTATTCCAAGGAACGATGGAAAAATTTCAGTCTGTTTTTACACATAATTCTTATGGCAGCCTGATATTCAGACAGAAATGCGTACTAGGATTTATTTGCAAAAACGGGCAGTTACACAATTATTATTGTTTTTTAGTTTTCAGTTATTTCGTAAATATTTTAGGACTATCTCAATTGATTTCCAATTTTTGTACAACACACAATGTCTTAGCTGCTTTAAAACACATTCTGTAAGCATCAACTTCTTCAATTTTTGCTTTCTGTGAGATGATATTGAAGGTTGTCGTTAAAGATCGCTACTCAGTGGTATTTTGGTCACCATTCCAGCTTGCGTAAATGTAGTTGTTTCATGTCACCTTTAACAGATCTATACAGCACAACTGTTTATCGCTAATTATGTAATTTCAAGTGCGACACCAGGTTCTACTTCAAAAAAAAAGAGCGGTGTCTTGAGGACACCTAGTTAGAGCTATCGACATTGTCTTAAATAAGTAGAAAATGATTATGAATTATCGTAAAACTAACAAGAACTAAACTTCATATAATTTTCCTTCTATAAAAAATATACAGTTTTGTGCAAAATTTAAATGGATGAAACACTGTATACATACATATAGTATAACTGGTTGGTGTTGTACGTGCCAAAAAGTGGAATTTCCTGTTTAAATGCCAATATGTATACAGAGTTTCATCCATTTAAATTTCTTCAACTTGCAGAAAATTTTATATTTTTTATACAATATTTAACAAAATATCTGGAAATATAATCTCTAATTAGCTGCTTTCTACATTGTCTGAAAATTAAAAAAAACATCTTTATCTGCTTCCTCCTTTCCCATCACCATTGCGTCTTATCTAAGCACTTCTAAAAGTTACGCAAAAGACTGCTCGGTGTCCAAAACACGATTATATTCCCCAGATGGAATGGAACTGCCACAAAACAAGTCACCTGCCCGGCTGTTAGGTGGTAAGAACCGGGTCGAGTTATTATACTTCCTATAAAGCGGACCAATGACTTTTACGAGGATATGACATAGGATACTGTTAATTGATACTTTGTATGCATCTTGTGACTTGTCACTGCCATTATCTTATAGAGTACTAATCGATGTGAAATAAAATAAATTGTATTAATATACATAAATGTTACTCCGACATTTAACTGTAATAATTGATTAATTAACTTGGCGAAAGGAGATTATGTCACAAGACAAATCACGTGACAGGTTCGCAAAGACTAGCAACCAGCTTGAGGCCTGGATCTTTCTCCGAAAAGGGACCTAGCACTTGTATAGGCGATGTAATAGGGGGAGCCTCAGTGATACAGTAAAACTCAATTTACTTGTCCTGTGGTTGTTTCTTTAACACTATTTAAATTACTATACTTTAAATAAATATTTTTGAATTTGGAACGATTTTCCGTCATCCCACGTCAAATTTGGTTTGTAAACAGACCGGTTTCGGCTATAAGCCATCTTCAGTGTTCTATTGAATACTAAATCGTTTTTCTGTTGTACGTTGTTTCTTTTATAATTCGTTTGTATACCTAACTTCCTTCCTTGATCCCTTTTGTATTCTGCTCCCTATTTCTCTCTCCCGCTCTTTCTCTCTCTCTCTCTCTCTCTCGCCTCTATATGCTTTTGTGTGTCTCTATCTGCTACCTGTTTTGAAATATCTAAACCAAATATGAAAACATATATCCCACTGTAAGTTGGTGCTGTAACCTTTTTTAAGGTAGCTCTTGTCGAATATGATTCTTTTAGCAGTTATTCTGTCATCTCAACAACTCACGTTTCTGCATCGTCCTTATCAACTCGACTTGTTGTCGCATGTTGTTATTTTCTGATTGGATTAAACTCGTTCATTTTCTCTAGTCGTTAGTTTTGCATTAAATTCTTGAAGAAGAACACAGTCCTAATAAAAACCCAAATCAAATTATGAATAAAACCTTTATAGAAATTTGAAGCATACGCGTTTTTCGTAAGGTGTTGCCGCACCTAGCAAAAATATAGAAGAAAAATGCGTCATAAAATTTTTTACAAAATAAATTTAAAACGCAAGAGATGACGCTAAGGTACAACTATAATCCAATTAAAATCAATTTAAAAAATGATTTAATAAATTATTTTATGGGAGTCAATTAATTTAATTTCGAAATAAAATTTTAGTCACAAATACTGGTATGTATTTTAGGTAAAATCATTTATTTTTATTTAAAAAGTTATAAATTCGTGCTTATTTTAAAATTGTTGAGTGATAAAAATGTTAACAGTATTAACAGATTTTAAAAATTTATTTGTATTATTTTTTTTATCTTAGATCCTAACCTATAGTTTTTTGTAATTACATACAAAACAAAAGACTTAGAACACAAACTTGACATTTGTTCTTACTTGCTGTTAACAAAAGACAAACCCAGATATTACAAAGTATTCTAACCATAGAAAACTTATAAAATTAAATTAATTTGAATTAATTACTTACATGCTTTAACAAAATAAATAAAAGTTAATTTTCTGATAAGTACCAAAAAGTAACAGCAATAGCAATAACAAAACAAAATTGTAAAACTAATCAGAAAAGTAAATGGTGTTTTCAACGCCACTCTATAATTAAATAACAATTTACGCGCGCGCTAACTTAATGAACATACAACACAATCAGCATAACACAGCGGAAAAACACGATTTGAAACATGAAATAACAATTACAACAATAATGCAAAATAAAAACAAAATAAACTTCCAGCTGCATTAACTAAACAATATGCGTGCAGCAAAAAAAATCAACTTACTTTGTTTATTTCTGCAGATACAACATGATTGGGATAAGAAACTATTTTAAAGCAAAATTTAATTTAACCAACAAAAACATTTGAGAACAAAATTTAGACACTAAAACTGATTTGAAATGTTCACCAACATAATATGATTAGCTTTTCTATATACAGTTTGCTTTATTTGTTTCTAGTTTTTTGTTTTTGTTTTTTTATGTAGGAAAACAATAATAAGGCGTGGTATTTTGTAGTCGGTCAGTTCCAAATTAAAGATATATAAAAAAAACCTGCCAAAAAATGCCAATTAACCTAAAAAATTATATAAAAGAAAACCTCAAAAATAACGATACAAATTCGACACGAATAGTACAAAAGAAATGTTAAACAAATGAAATCCAAAGACAATAAAAAGTCAAGTTCATTCAACCTATTGAAATGAAATTTTAACAAATATAATAGACAAAATAATACACTACACAGGACAGGACAAATTTTTTGGTCAGTTGTGGAAAATTTTGGTATAGTCTGGCATTGGAATTAAACCTTTTAACAAATTTATTGGTTTTTAGGGTTCCGTACACCAAAGTGTAAAGGACCCTATTGTTTGCGCTATGCTGTCCGTCTGTCCGTCTGTCTGTCTGACTGTTATAGGCAGAAATTTCACAGAATATGTAAACATTTGGCCGCTACAACAACAACATATAATAGACAGTTACAAATTAAGGGCGTTCTAAAGCGAGCAACGAAACCATGTTGAAATACTAACGTATATATAGACACTTAAATTTTCAAATTATATTCTACAGACTACACCAATTACCACTGATATTTAAAACAATAGAATTAAAGGGTGTTCTATCAGCTAATGTATTTTTGACTATGTAATTTAGACAATTTGGTGTATCTTGGAAACCGTAAGACAAACTCATGAAATTTTAAAGATGCTAAAAATAAAAAATTCCAAATTAACTAAAAATCTAACGAAAATCACCAAAATAGAAAAACGCTTAAAGGAAAAAACACCAAAATTAAAAAAACACCAAAATTTAAAAATGCTAAATTGCAACTGATCACCAAATACTAAAAAGATCGCCAAAAAACTAAATAACCGCCAAAACGCGAAAAAGCTGTCAAAGAAAAAAACACAAATATTAAAAAAAAAATTGGCTTAATCTAAATAATATATCAAACACAAATCATAAAAAAGCGCCACAAAACAAAAAAAAATTCAAAACTAAAAAGATAAATAAATAAGTAATTAACTAATCAAATCTCTAACACTAAAAATATCGTCAAAAGCGAAAAAAAGCATTAAAACAAAAAAAAACGCCAAACAAACAAAATCGCCGAAAGTTTAAAAGTCGACAAAAAACGAAAAATCGCCAAAAACCAGAAAATCAGCATATGAAAAAAGCGTCAAAAACTAAAAAATCATCGCTAAAACAACGACAAAAAAGCTAACAAATAATAGAACTGAAATGAAACAAGAAAGCTAAACGGAAAAATTGCCAAAATGAAAAAAGGGCAAAAACGAAAATGGATATATGTGTATTCGTACGGAATCCTTCGTGTGCGAGCACATTACTTAATATTTTTTAACCGCAAATTTTTTCTTTTGCGCCTTATTATATTCTTCCTCTATTTATTGAAAATTAAGTAAGAAATATATATATATACATATATATATATATATATATATATATATATATATATATATATATATATATATATATATATATATATATATATATATATATATATATATATATATATATATATATATATATATATATATATATATATATATATGTATATATATATATTATATATATATATATATATATATATATATATATATATATATATATATATATATCTATATATATATATATATATATATATATATATATATATATATATATTATTTTCTTATTACTTAAGAAATGACAAAAATGAAATATATTGCTATATTACCGACAATAAAGGCAAGTGTAAAGTGATATTAGCAATAAAAGCTTAATTTAATAAAAATACACCGGAGTGATATAATCGGCTATAACGAATCGAGAAGTATCTTCGACTTTATATGTGAGGCATTAAATTAACGTAGGGCCTGATATATAAAGACGAAATAGAAATATTTCAACAACATTTGTATGAAAATCAGTCCAAAAACTTAGTGTTTTCCAAACAAATTTTGATAAAGAAGTTTACGTTTCTGTTTGTTGTTCTGTTTCACAAACACGAACGTAAAATTCACCATACAAATTAGTATCGAAAGCACTCAGTTTGTTGTTTACTTTTTATACAAATTTTGATAAAAAATTTTTGTTTCGTCCTTATGAATCAGGCCCAGTGAATCAGGGTGTTAATTTAATATGAGATTGTAGAGTTACTATGAATATATATATATATATATATATATATATATATATATATATATATATATATATATATATATATATGTATATATATATATATATATATATATATATATATATATATATATATATATATATATACATATATATATATATATATATATATATATATATATATATATATATATATATATATATATATATATATATATATATATATATATATATATATATATATATATATATATATATATATATATATATATATATATATATATATATATATATATATGTATATATATAGATATATATATATATATATATATATATATATATATATATATATATATATATATATATATATATATATATATATATATATATATATATATATATATATATATATATATATATATATATATATATATATATTCATAGTAACTCTACAATCTCATATTAAATTAACACCCTGATTCACTGGGCCTGATTCATAAGGACGAAACAAAAATTTTTTATCAAAATTTGTATAAAAAGTAAACAACAAACTGAGTGCTTTCGATACTAATTTGTATGGTGAATTTTACGTTCGTGTTTGTGAAACAGAACAACAAACAGAAACGTAAACTTCTTTATCAAAATTTGTTTGGAAAACACTAAGTTTTTGGACTGATTTTCATACAAATGTTGTTGAAATATTTCTATTTCGTCTTTATATATCAGGCCCTACGTTAATTTAATGCCTCACATATAAAGTCGAAGATACTTCTCGATTCGTTATAGCCGATTATATCACTCCGGTGTATTTTTATTAAATTAAGCTTTTATTGCTAATATCACTTTACACTTGCCTTTATTGTCGGTAATATAGCAATATATTTCATTTTTGTCATTTCTTAAGTAATAACAAAATAATAGCTTTAAAAATACACAATTTAAAATATTATACACATACATACATATATTTATTTTGACATTTGACCCATTAGTTAAGTTATAATTACCCAGCCGAGTGTGAATCATGTCAAGTTACAATTTGGCTACTTTACCCACTGGCATGTTCGAGGGTGTCGCTACCAATTTATGTATGTCTTTTTCAAAGTCTTGTTGCAACTATGCAACTTATTAAGAAAAAAAGGTTGCCCAACAAGTCAGGCCTACTGTCAAACTCTTAATTCGTAGTTTAAAGCAAACGTGAAAATAGCAAGCAGTTTGCACATTAGACAACCATGCAGACAAATAAATAGTAAGTAGAAAAATATGAACTGCACAAAAAAATTCATTTCATAGCGCGTGCTAAAGCAGAGATATCTAAATACATTAAGTAAATTTAAAGAACCCAACTATGACAGGTAACTCAAGAGCTGACAACATTTGTTAGCTTTATAGAATATTCTTGTACATGCTTAATAGATGTAGGATTACATAGTTAAAAATATTTGTAGCATTTCATTAAAATGGAATATTTAAATAAGCATTAAAATATTGCAAAGCTAAAAAGGAACTTCAAAAGAAGTTAACAAGATTCTGAACTTGTGATACAGAAGAGGAGCCTATCGAGATAACCTCTAATTGCTTTTATATAGGATTTTGAGTGAAAGTAGTTCTTTTTATTGATTCCTATTTATTGAGTTTGAAGTTAGCTCCTTAGTTATGGTTAAAAAAAGAATAGTTTAAGCCGATATTTTGGTAGAGCTACAAATGCTACTTGTCCCTGACATTATAATGTATAGCATGTTGTTACATTAAAAATTCTAAAAGTTGTAAGCTAGGACGTTTTCACTAAATATGCTATAACTTTCTCATATTTTGTCCGATGTTAACAATTTAACACCTATTATGTTTGTAACAAAACTTTTTACAATTGTTGCCTTAATGAAGCGACTTAAAAAGCTGAATTTAGAAAAAACGTTAACAATTTTAATTTTTTTAAATCTTGGTTCAAAGAGATAAAAACATAACTATTCAACAGTGCAAAATGTGTATAATGCAAATGAACAGTTAGTTATACAGATATTTGGAAATAGCTAAAAAACTTCAAAAAACACCTTTTCTCGAATATCTCGAAAAATAAATTAATGTCATAATCGTGTTCAGCAGCCCCAAATCAGCTTAAGAAATGTCTCTTTTTTGAGGTTAATTTTATTTTGTAAACTAGTGTTATCGATGATACACAGAAAGAATTTTTGTTCAGAAAACCAATGAAACAACTTCATTAGAATTTTTCATCATTCTAATCAAAATTTTATGAAAATGTGAAAGAATTTCATTGGTTAAATGATAATTTCATAAATCCAATAAAATGTTTCATTGATATTGTGAGCGAAATTCATTTGTTAGATTTTAATGGAATTTTCGTTTGTTGAATTTTAATGAAACTTTCCGTTGGATTTATGAAATTGTTATCCAACAAATGTAATTGTTGCATAATATTAATGAAATTTTCATTGGTTTTGTGAAATTATCATTGGATTTTTGAAATTGTTATTGGGTTAATGAAAAAAATTTAATAACATTGTTTCATTGGTTCTGTGAAACAAAAATTCTTTCAGTGTAGTTTGCGAGGAATGACCAATTCTTCCTGATCACCTTTTTTTCTCAAATTAAAGAAAGTATTTGTGTTTGACAGCGTGCCACGTACACAATTACAAATATTTTGACATAATGTTTTTGCCATAATTAATTAACCGTTGTTTACTCTTCAGCATTATACCCTTCATATGATCCTTTGGGTCAAATTGACCCAACAGTAAAAATATGAACAAAAATAAAAAAATATGTTACAAAAATCATATGAGCTCGAATATTTGTTTGAAATTTTCCCATATGAGCATAAGAAGCAACGTTATCTCTTCTCTGGCCATTCCTTTTTCTTAAAATGAAATATATCTGGAGATAATGAGCAATGTTCCTCTTGTATATCTCGAGCGATATATGTTGTTGAAAATCAACATGGTTTTGTTGTAATTAGGGGTCAGTCCAGTCCACACAGCATGCAGGTTGCATACGGCGACATCAATCACGTTAGAAAACAATGCAACATGCCAACGACTTGGCAAGCGCTTACAAATGCATATAATTGGCAACTACCTGATCAAGAGCATCATATCCAGTTTTAGTGTGGTTGTAGTGATGTATTGTTTCAGGTTATTTAGTATTATGAAAATTGTAATTGTAGTCTCTAACATCACCAGAATGCTGAATAGAGCTCAACAAAAAGAAAAAAAAACATCTCTATCTTATTGGCACATATGAGTTTGGGTGTATTCACTAAATTACTAATAAAGTCTAAAATTTTTAGCCGAGTTTCATAATATTTATCATATTTTGTTCTTAACATATTTTCCTTTAAAGGCAATGGTCAATAGTTCAATATTTTGCAGCTTTGAATTTCTTATGATCTTTTAGAAACAAACAATTCTAAAATGTTTACAAAAAAAGTTAATTTTTTAATTTTTTTTTTTGCGAATAACTAAAAAACCATTGATTTTTTAGCTTACCGTATTAAGATGATTTGAAGCAAATTTTGTTAGTTACCCGATGGTGTTTTATTGGTCAACGTCGTACATACTGCCTGAAAATATTAAGTAGGCTCCCAAAAAAAAATTAGGTAAGTCGTATTTTGCCTCAAATAATTATTTGAAATTGACATAACTTTTGACATTGTTGGACGATTTCTTAGTCTTATTTGAAAGAAGAGTTAGACTTATTTGTACGCATAGCTACGTTTTTGTAAATAATTATTCTAAAAGATGCAAATTTTTTATTTTTCCATGTGAACACAAATTAAAATTAAAAAAGTGGTAATAACTTATAATTTCGTCCTGCAATTCATATAATTTTTTGTTTTTAGAGAATAGATGTATATTGCTTTCAAACACATACTAATTTTTTTGTGGTGTATTTTTTTCGCAAAAGTAACTTCCAGAACAACCGTGCAAGCAAATGTAGCTCTCAATACAGAAAAATGCTAAAATGTCGAAAAATATAATTTTATTTCAGGATCTATTGAATGAGGCGAAAACTATAATAAAAATGCTATCTTTTTATATTTCATTAAGTTAAATTTTTAAACAAAATTTACGTTTAGAATGACTATCAGAATGACTATAATTGTTGTTATTAAGTTGACACATCAATATTTGGCTCAAAGTAAAATATCAAATATGTGAAATTGACCCAAAAGATAACAACTGAGTATAAAAAATATGTATAATTATTATGTATGTAATATGTATAAATATATATATAATTTTTTACTGTAAAACAAATATTTCTGCCTCAGTTTAGGACAAAATAGAATCTCAGCCTGATACATTCATTAGTACGATAAAAATTTAACGAAAAAATAAAATTGGGTCAAGTTGGCCGAAAGAATGCAGAAAGGTAAAGATATGTTTACTATTAAATGGCGCTAATATTTTTAAAATGGATGATATCAAAAAAATTAGGATTTGGTAATTGATTTCGATGTCTGGGCCACTGTGCAACGTTGACACGACTATGTATAAACAAAACTCCGCCTTGCAACTATATTGTGACTTGAAAAACATTTTCAAAAGTATCGCATCCCTTGTTATGAATTTTAACAATTGCCTGCAAAAACTTTTGGCATTTTTCTAATAGGTAGTACTCCTTTAATGTGCTACAAAGTAATGAGTAGTAATTATTTATCTCATTACTATGCTTCAAATTAGAACTACTACTTAGTAATTAATTAAATTAGTACGTATTTATATTTTCATCGTAGTAGTTATAATTTGCTATTATTTTTAATAAAATAAGTAGACAAACACTTTGTAAGCTAACATGTACTTGTATATTAAAACTAGTTTTTGGCGCTTAAACTGGGAAGTTCACAACAGGTGAGTGACTAAAGTGCATGTCTTCAAATCTGAAAGAGCACGGTTCGTATCCCAGCGGTGGTAAAAAAGAAAGTGTGAAAAAATATAAATAAAACATAGTGTGTACAAACAAAAATTAATTTATATTAAGAGTGGAGTGTTGGAATATTCCACTCAGATTAGCAAAACGGTTCAGTACTACTGATTTCGACAGGCCGCTACACCGTCTCATCACCGTTCTTGTTCACTTTTACCACTTATGAAGGTGGCTGCTTTTTACAAGGAAATAACAGCTATTTAACTAATTTTTAGCTGCAAATAGAATACAAGACTCTTTCATGTAAACTCTTGCATTAAATTTTTAAAAACGACTCAACTTAGTTTTGCCGAAATTTCCTTATCTGATCAATAATCCAATACTCACAGGCTCTTATTATTTTTTGTTTTCGCTTTTGATGGGCATTTTATCAATACCTACAATCAAAGCTGTTTGTCTGTTAGTTTTTATGCATGCTCTGTCTGTTTCAGTTATTTTTTCTGTATTTTAATTCCAGATTGTCAACCGAGAAGTAAACATGCATAAAACTATTTTTGCGCGGGCCATCGCATTAATAATTAATTTTTATTTTGAACTGAATAGGTATGTCTTAAATTTTTATTATTTCGGCTTCTTAGTTCAATATGTGAATTAATGTAAATTCAAAAGTGAACAAGATCGCTAATGAGACGGTGTAGCGGCCTGTCGAAATCAGTAATAATGATCCGTTCTGCTAATCTGATTTGAATATTCCAAAACTTCACTCTTAATAAAAATAATTTGAATTTACTTTAATTCAAATATTGAACTAAAAAGCCGAAATAATAAAAATTTAAAAAATTTTTAGCTTTTGCTATTAAAAAAAACACAGAGGGTTCAATTCCTAGCACGTCGACGACATAAATGCCAAAAATTTATGCCAATTGGCATTTCAGTTTATATATAAACAGCTGTGAATGTCTACATTTTTTTCATGAAGTTTTCAAGTGATAAAAAATTGCATTAAGAAAAAAATTATTCTTTTTTAATTTGTTATAACATCCCCTCAGCTAAAATCTAGGCTGAAAGAATGTACTAAACAGCTTTAAATTATACTGGAATATTAAAACACCGCTTCTCTTAAAGAATTTCTGAATGGGCTCGACGCAACACCTCAGACAGACAATTCGCTATGGAGAGCAGCCCGACACCTCAAAATACCAGTCATATATAAGCGTCCATTGCGAGCTTCGAATGAGGACTGGGCAAGAACTGACGCTAAAAAGATACTCTGTTTGTGAACCACTTGAAGAAAGTATTTACTCCCAAAATGTCTGATACTATAGTTGAGCTGCCACAAGTCCTCGCTATACCAGATGTTACCTTGAGGTTCAATATTCGTGAGATTGAACACTGTATGGCGTGCTTGGTTGTATTGGTTTTGTTGATTACCATGATAACTAAGCCAGGCAAAGATCATACGAAGGTGGAATCCTATAGGCAATAAGCCTATTGTCTAACATATCAAAACAATTTGAAAAGCTACATATGAGTAAACTAACACCCATCTGAATGGCACTGGATGCATTTCAGACCACCAATTCGGCTTTAGAAGACAACACAGCACGATTGAACAAACACATAGCTCATGAATGTGGTCAGAAAAACTTACGAGGAAAAGAAATATTGCTCTGCGCTATTCATCGATGTCTCTCAGGTATTTGATGAAGTATGGCACGACGGTTTAATGCATAAACTAAAGCAAAACCTACCCGAAAACACCCTTAAGCTTTTAGAGAGCTACTTAACTGAGCGAAAATTTGTTGTTAAAGAAGGTAATTTTTTAAGGCCTCCGCAACCGATAGAATCCGGAGTTCCTCAAGGCAGCATCCTTGGTCCTGCATTGTATGTAGTATATACCTCTGACTTACCGGTAAGCAGTAACATACACATATCAACATTCGCTGATGATACAGCTTTTCTAAAGGCCCAACTATAATATGCATAAACTAGCTTAAGGTAATGTCAAAAAACAACGAAAAGTCTGTCAAATACTTAAGCAAATTAGAGAATACTTTAAGGTGACTATATGGAACTTCCATGTTTGTATGTATGTAGCGTTGCTATTTTGGTTATTTTTACATGTATATCGCACTTATTTAAGACCAAAATTCTATTCTGACGGAAAGATTCATTCACAGAAAATATGATAGAGTTCTGCCAGATTTTCATGTGGATGAAACAAGGTGTATCGTTGGTGCCATAATATCACACAAAAATATGAAAAACAAATATTTCGAAATATTTATGCTATTTTACATATTTCCTCAACTAATTTACAATAATATATGTACATTCATAGAACAGCTATATTAAGCATATGTCTAATTAATAAAAGAGACATTGCAGTTTTTTTTAGCAACTACACCAAAAAGTGCAACTCTGATCGGATAGATAATGTTAGTTCATAAAAGTTTTCAAAAAATTTGCAAATCGGACAGACTAGTCAATAAATCTGTCACACATATTCACTTAAGCCACACTAACACAGTTTTTGAACACGGATGAGTTTTTTGACCGATCTAACGACTAATGGCGCTTTCTTTCTAGAAAAAATTTAACACTTTTTAATTTTTTATTAAATAAATCGGAATTCAGCATTTTTCAAAGAAAAATTTACCTTTCTAAGAGATGGTACAATAATTTCTTACAAGTTCACTTCTTTGAAACATGATTACACATATATGTACATATAAAAATAAATTAAAATTAAAATTCATATACATACAAAAAAAACTGGGGACTACGTATGAATTATCATTGTTAAAAAAATATCGATATCTCGGTATATCGATATTTCGATATATCGATATTTCGATATATCGATATATCGATATTTCGATATATCGATATTTTTATTCGATATATATCAATGCCGATCGATATTTAAAAATATATCGATATATATCGGTATATGTTTTTCACTACAAAAAACCAACCGCAGAAACAAATTTTTTTGTCTGGCATTCGCTGGACTTAAAAATTAAAATTTTAGAGTTAAGGTTTGGTTATTTCAATTTTATTGAAGATGTAATAAATACATATAGCCGATAAAAGAAAATTGTTCTGCTGCTTATGACAGCAAATCAAAAAATATATACCCATATTTTATAAATTTCAAAACTCAAATATTTGTGCACTCACTCTCAAGAGATAAATGACAATTATTACGAAAACTAAAACCGGACAATTTGCAGAAGTTACTGCTGAAAGTCATAAGATGTAGATTAGAATATGTTCAGACCATGCTGTTAAATGTCTTAAAGGAAATTAAACTGCCTTCGGATAACGTGCAGACTAGTTAGATATTAATCGGATAATATTTCAGAAAATGTCGTACTAGAAAACTGCCAACTACTCTGCCCAATGTCTGAGGGAATTTTAGACAACTCGATGAAGTCTCAGTTTTTTTTTCTGGTGTTAGACATCTCGGCTAAAATTGTTACCTGGGTACCCAGGAGAAGCGGTGTTTTAATATTCCAGTATAGTTTAAAGCTGTTTAGTACATTCTTTCAGCCTAGATTTTAGCTGAGGGGATGTTATAACAAATTAAAAAAGAATCATTTTTTTCTTAATGCAATTTTTTATCACTTGAAAACTTCATGAAAAAAATGTAGACATTCACAGCTGTTTATATATAAACTGAAATGCCAATTGGCATAAATTTTTGGCATTTATGTCGTCGACGTGCTAGGAATTGAACCCTCAGTGTTTTTTTTTAATAGCAAAAGCTAAAAATTTTTGAAATTTTTATTATTTCGGCTTTTTAGTTCAATATTTGAATTAAAGTAAATTCAAATTATTTTTATTAAGAGTGCAGTTTTAGAATATTCAAATCAGATTAGCAGAACGGATCAGTACTACTGATTTCGACAGGCCGCTACACCGTCTCATCAGCAATCTTGTTCACTTTTGAATTTACATTAATTCACATATTGAACTAAGAAGCCGAAATAATAAAAATTTAAGACTTATACCTATTCAGTTCAAAATAAAAATTAATTATTAATGCGACGGCCCGCGCAAAAATAGTTATATGCATGTTTACTTCTCGGTTGACGATCTGGAATTAAAATACAGAAAAAATAACTGAAACAGACAGAGCATGCATAAAAACTAACAGACAAACAGCTTTGATTGTAGGTATTGATAAAATGCCCATCAAAAGGGAAAAAATAATAAGAGCTTGTGAGTATTGGATTATTGATCAGATAAGGAAATTTCGGCAAAACTAAGTTGAGGCGTAATAAAAAAATTAATGCAAGAGTGTACATGAAAAAGTCTTGTATTCTATTTGCAGCTAAAAATTCGTTAAATAGCTGTTATTTCCTTGTAAAAAGCATCCACCTTCATAAGTGGTAAAAGTGAACAAGAACGCTGATGAGACGGTGTAGCGGCCTGTCGAAATCAGTAGTACTGAACCGTTTTGCTAATCTGAGTTAATATTCAACTCTTAATATAAATTAATTTTTGTTTGTACACACTATGTTTTATTTATATTTTTTCACACTTTCTTTTTTACCACCGCTGGGATACGAACCGTGCTCTTTCAGATTTGAAGACATGCACTTTAGTCACTCACCTGTTGTGAACTTCCCAGTTTAAGCGCCAAAAACTAGTTTTAATATACAAGTACATGTTAGCTTACAAAGTGTTTGTCTACTTATTTTATTAAAAATAATAACAAATTATAACTGCTACGATGAAAATAAAAATACGTACTAATTTAATTAATTACTAAGTAGTAGTTCTAATTTGAAGCATAGTAATGAGATAAATAATTACTACTCATTACTTTGTAGCACATTAAAGGAGTACTACCTATTAGAAAAATGCCAAAAGTTTTTGCAGGCAACTGTTAAAATGCATAACAAGGGATGCGATACTTTTGAAAATGTTTTTCAAGTCACAATATAGTTGCAATGCGAAATATAGTTGCAATAAGCCGAGTTGGGTAAAATTCCTTCAGACATTTGGCGGAGCAGTAGGCAGTTTTCTGGTACGACGTTTCTGCACATTGTCTGAAATATTATCCAATTAATATCAGAATAGTCTGCACATTATCCGAAGGTAATTTAATTTCGTTTAAGACATTTAACAGAATAGTCTGCTCATATTCTGATCTACATTTTACGACTTTTAGCTACTTCTGCACAATGTCTGGCTTAAGCGTTCTTAATACTTCTAATTTATCTCTTGAGGTTATGTACACAAATATTTGAGTTCTTCAACTTATAAAATATGGGTAAATGTGCTTTTATAAGGTGCCATAAGCAGCAGAACAATGCATGCAGAATTTTAAACGACAATTCTGATAAATTTCTAATTATGGCTCGGACTTTTCTCCGACATTAATACGACAGGATGTAAAAAGTATCAGATAAATCGGAAATTTTTCTGATGTTTTGTCAGACATTTTTCCGACATTGTTCAGACATGTCGAAAATTCCTTTAGAATTTCCCCAGAAAATTCGTCTGAATTCGTACAGAATTCCCTTGGATATTTCGGCATATTTTTTAGAACTTCCTCAGACAAAGAGGTCCGGTTTCTTGTCAACCACTCATATGACTTACGGTACGTTTTCTGACCGACTTCGAATACGAATTCGGCGTCTTGTGCAGACTTTCTGGCCGACTTCGGACCGAAATCAGCAAAAATTGTTTGCTGGGTAGGTATGTTTGTACGCTTGTATTTATATTACCAACCGCTCGTGTTAAATGTTATTGTTGTGCTACATAAATACTTTCACGCAAATTATCTCAAAAGGAAATTTAAAAAAATAAAGTCATAAATTAATATTCTTATCATTTTAAAATAGAATACTTAAGATAAATAATAAGTTTTATAATTTTGTATGACGCACACTGTTAAAATTTTTGATAGTTCTAAAAACCAGTATTGCCGACAAATAACTCCGGGAGCAGGCAAAGAAAATAATTAGTAAGACTGCCGTGAATTTTGTCCCGTGAATTACCGGGATAAAACTAGACCCGCTTTCGTCTCTGGTTTATGAATTATTAAAAGGTGTTAAAGATTTGTTACGGACTAGATAATTTATACTGATAATTTTGAAAAAAGCGTTACGGGGGGGTATAGAAAGTCCGAACATAGCGTTAAGTAATATGTGAATAGCCCGTTATTATTTTGGCTCAAGATCAACTAATAAATAAAATTTATCCAGTGTAAGATCCAATAAAATAAATTAATTTTATCAGTAAAAGTAGCACTAAGTTAAAGAAAACTTTTTCACCAAGCTATCTCCGAACCGATTTTTAGTTTTTAAACGATTCCAAATAGAGAAGAAGTTTAACCTCTTACGTCGCTTAAAACGCAAAACCGACTCACGTATTTTGTGTTAGTCGGTTAAAAAAAAAAGAGAAAAAGGAAAAGGAAAACCACTAAAAGAATAAATAAATTAAAAAATTTTGTTTAATGAAAACGGACCAGTAAAAGATTTTTGTAAAATCAAATAACCCACTTAGGAGCATTTCATGTTAAACGCTTATTTCAGCGCATTGAGTATATAATAAAATCATACTATTGTTTTGTCGTTTTAAGATCATAACCCATCCTCATTCTTCGTAGCATGTATATTTTTACAATCTCTGCCTTACAGTAGCGCTTCCTTGAATGCACCACTGTAAGTGAATTTCCAAAACTTTGTTTTTTACGTGGACGAAAAAGAAAAATCTAAGAAGCTTAAGCATATAAGCATATAAGCCATACATTAGTGCATATATTCAGGCAATACATTTCTCCCTACTATGAAGCGCATTTGTATAACACGAAAAGTCTGTACTGCTTCCAAAATCTCGATTATTTTTTGCTGGGATGTTAATGGAACAGAAATAAAAAATATTGGCTGTGATAACGATGGCGTAAGTATAATCAATTCTCAAATTTAGTCCATATTATTTATATTCTTATTCTATAGAAATTAGATTCCAAGTGCCCACCTGGTACTGAAATGAACTCTATGGACGAAACTTTGAAACAGGTTATAGTTGATCAGCACAATATCTTACGGAACTTCACAGCTTGCGGCGGAAATTCCACATATAAATACATTCCCGCTTGTCGCATGGCTACCATACAATGAGATAATTTTAAAGTTAAAGAATGTAAGGAGCATGCGGTTGAGGGGAGGGAACCTTGTAGCAAAGTTAATGCCTTTGGAAATTATGGCACCGATTTCAATTTTCATTATGTTTTTAAGAATCAATCAAGCGCTGAAGCTTTAAAGGGCACGTTTGGCCTTTTTACCAAATTTGTGCTGTAAGTTTGAAAATTACTTTAAATTAAAAAAAAAATAAGTATTTATTTCTTTCTTTAAGTAAAGAGAAACGCGCTAATTACTTCCTGCCTGATCGAAACATCCGTTTAGGATGTGCTGCTGCATTTGCCCCTGCTACTCGTAGTTTGGTAACCATGCGCAAAAAAGAGTCGCAACAATACTATGCTACCTGCAACTACGCTAACGATCTCCAAGACGGTGAATCAATGTATGCTGAGTGCAAAAAGGCTGGCGAAGCTTGCAAAACTGGCAAAAATCCTGATTATCCCAATTTGTGTTCTAAAGATGAACAGTATGAGCAGTAGTCAAAAATTCCTCTGCGTCAATTAATTGCGTTATTGTAAAATAAATACATATTTTATGATGTTCGTTCAAAAGCATTTACTGTGTTTTATTTGAGAATTAGTGAATTACTGGCATGTTCTGAAAATCACATGATTTGAAATCACTTGTGATTTCAAAACCACAATTGTGATTTGATGGTGTTCTGAAAACCACAAAAAATTTTTACTTTTCGGTGTGATTTTATCTTTTCGAAAGCACAAGAAAACAGGGGATTTTTTGTTTTGATTTGGTGGCATTTCTTAAAAAAACTTGCAATTAATTAGTTTTATAAAAAAATATGCAGAATGTGTTGCAAAAACTTGCAAAAAGTTGTTAAAATCGGAAAAAAAATCAAAATTGGTTAAAAATGGCCGAAACTGTAGAAATGTCCAAACAAGAAAAAATTATTTTGTCGGCAATGAAAAACTTCGCAAAAACTAAAAAAAAAACATTGGTTCAAAATTATTGAACTTGTAAAAATAGTTAAAACTCGAAAAAGTCGATTTCATCGTGAAATTCACGAAAAATTTCTAAAATAATCATTAAAATTTATAAAGAACACATCAAATTATTAATGTCGGCATTTTTTTATAAGATTCATGAACAAGTTGTCGCAAAAATAAGCAAGTGATTTGAAATCGGCAGCCTCTTAACTAACCGGTTTGAAATCACATATTTTAAAAAAATTTTGTGCACAAAACACCTTTTTGTGATTTGAATTCACTTTTACAAAAAAGTGATATTCAGAACATGCCTGTATAAAAAGTTATTTTACAAATTTTGTAATCCAAAACTCACAGCCGTTAGGTAACTAATGACAATGGTAATTTAAAATATCATTAATTGAAATATTTCCATTATTGACAGGAGTAGCCAAGCGATGACCTATTGTTCAATTAATCGAAAACTTTAGGTATATTACACTATGATACAAAACTTGAGAAAAAAATAATTCAGCGATTCTTACGCACTAATTCTGTTTTTTTGTTGGAGCCCATAGAGAAAGAAAATACCTTTAGTTTTTCTAGGTCACTTCGTAAAGTGATTTTTAGGCGCTAAATGTAATGATACCGGTTTCTTAGAGTTTGAACTATAAATAGTCATAACTTCTTTGTTTCCAAACGGTTTTCCACGATTTTTAAGATTATTTTCTTTCAAATAATGTTTAACTTTTTGAAATTAATTTTTTGTTTCTTATTTACAAATAGGCAATCACGCTATAATATTTCATCTTAACTGAAGAACGGTTTAACTGATTTACATAAATCAAGCATCAAAAGATGCTGAATAATCTTTAAGTCATCCATATAAACTTTTTTATATATCCAACTATTGCGGAGTTATTCAGAAATAAGCATCGAAAAAATAAACTTTTTGTTTTCAAAAACTCTGGAACAACGGAGTAATAAGCAATGACCAAGCTAGCATTTTGTGAAATTATTCATCACATTCGAGTCTTTTTTGACTATAGTATAGAGTATACTCTGCTCGATTAAATGAGCACATATTATGATCATAAAATATACTTTTGTCGGTAGAAAATGTTATCCTAGCCAGGACTCTTCTGAAAGAGTTTTATGACTCGTCAATTACGACTTATTTTCGAGACAGTAAAAACAAATAATTTAACTGAGAATCGAACCAAGCTTCTTGGGGCTTGAAACCTTACGTACCAGCCACTCAGCTGAGGTACTGCCTACAACACCGACAGAACAAAGCTAACACCCACTAAACCTGAGATTCGTAATAAAAGAAGGTTCGCTAAAACGAAGAATTTTCGAAACAAATTTGTTCGATAAATGCTCGTGAATTTAAAAAAAATCGAATATTCGCAAATGCGAGCTTTTGTCGATAATGTTGCGACAATAAGCTCAATTGTCAAATTTCATAAAATGTGAATGTTCGCAGCATCGAAATATGTCTCGATAAGAAGCGCAATTGCCAAATTTCATAAAATGTGAATGTTCGCAGCATTGAACTATTTTCGATAATTTATCGAATGTGTAATTTACATTCATGTGTGCAATAATTGAATAGAAAAAAATTTCCCACGATAGTATAGTGGATGTGTGCTAACCTGTTAGCCTGGCGGTACCGCGTTCGAATCTGATTGACTGCAGCCTAAGTTACAATTTTAAATAAATAAATATTCCATTTACATTAAAATAGATAAATTAAAAAAATAAAGATAACAATCTTGAAAAATTACTTTTTTCTGCATTTTTGTGGTATCGATATTTCTTCGGTATTGGTTCGCTATTGATTTGTCAGCGAAACATCGAAATCGAAAGATTTGCTGCCACAAACTGAGCGACGAGTGGGCTCTAGCAGCTTTTTCTCTTTCCGACTTCGATTGCCGTTCTTGAGTGTTTTGTCCGAGATATGTGTACGCAACATTCGAATGCGATATTATTTTCAAATGTTTTGGTTTGCTGGGCATAAACTTACTCTTATAACAACACTCAAAACAGTCACATTTCGAGCATATGCATGATCAATTTATGATTGCATACAAGTCGCTTTCTAAACATTTATGGGAATCATTTTCGAGTCTTGTTTTGACCAGGCAACTGCTTAATCATTTTTTGATCGTCAAGGTAGTCTTAAAAGACTGAGTTTGGTGCATATGCATGATCCATTTATGATTGCGCACAAGTAGCTTTCTAAGCATTTATGGGAATCATTTTTGAGTCTTGTTTTAAGTCCGCAACTGATTAATCACTTTTAGATCATATAAGGTAGTCTTAAAAGACTTAGTTTGCTGATTTTTGGTAAAACAATCTTTAAAATGCTATGTGGGCGAATTACGAATGCATTTAGAACTGCAAAAATAAGGGATAGTCTAATGGATGTACTTCAATATCCCGATTCACATTTAGGCTACTTTTCACTGCGATAGAATTACTCATCACCAGCTAATGGCTTCTTATGGAAATTCAGGTTGGTTCTTAAAGAAATTTCAGTTTGCTACTGCGGACTTCCAAAGGAAAATTACACGGAATTCTTAACATATATTGTCTATTCCAGGCATCGTATAATAATAATCGGAGACTTTTTTCAGTCAACTGAAACAAAAATGAATGTTCAGGCAAAATTCTGTACGGATTTCTCCACGATATTTTTTCCGTATCGAAATAAATGCAAAACTCTAAACCTGAATCTTTGTAAGAGCTTCGTACCAGCCTTTAAAATAGAAAAAAGTTAATATACTTAATTTTACTAGTACATATAATTTTAATTTTTTTTTATTCAGATAAAAATTGTACATTACATGTATTTAATAATACCTCGCGAAGCCATGTCGGCTTGTCTGCAGGTTATAAATTAACATATTAATATGAATGTAAAATTTTAACATGCATAGTACAATGAAAAAAACTATACAGGTATGTAATGGAAATCGATTCCGAAAACGAAGCAATTTTGAAAGATGTTTTTTAATAATATATTATAAAAATATTTCTATATTACAAAAGAGTTGTATCACAAGATTATAAACATTTGATGAAAAATGCTTTAAAAAGGACTTTCAAAAGTACTTCGTTTACAAAATCGATTTCTATCATATGGCTGATAAAATAGTCTTTTTAACAGAATGTGTATAAAATACAATGATTTCCAAAGACTTCATTGCTGGTTCAGGAATTGTGTTTTAAGAATCTTCTTCCTAGATTGGCTATTGTAAGCTTTGTAAACAACATCAATAGGCAAGCTGTTAAATATTTTGGGTAATATTACTGCTAAGGTATTTCTTCCATAGTCATTTCTAGCGTATTTCACTTTATATCTACCCTCAACGTTTCTTCGAGTTTGGTGATTGTAGTCAATTTGTTGCAGGAATCTTGCATCATTAAAGAATTCAATAGCTAACGTCGTTTTGTATATGCTATAACATTAATCCATCTGAGGCTATATTTTTGTGAATATTTATGAATATTTGTAGTTCATTCGCATTTATTTGTTGTTCTCTGTAGGTAATTGTGTGTTGTTTTAATATTTTCAGTAGTTGGTTCTGTGTATGCTGAAGCTTATTACAATATCTAGAACTTCCCCACGCTGTAACTCGATGTCGAATATGCGATTCCGCCATGGAGAAGTATGCTTGTCTAATAACCATGTTGCTGCAGCAATAGCTTAAGTGTCGTAGCATGTAGGAGGCTTTTCTAAGCTCACTTCTTCAACGTTCATCTTCCATTTAAAGTTTTGGTCAACATATATTCCAAGATATTTATATGTATTAACAATTTTTATCGCTGTGGAGCATTTATCATTATCATGATTAAAGTTCGAGTTCTTGTTGTTGTGAAGACACTCGACATCATGAAATTTCAGTTTTATCTCTGCATAACGAAAGTGCGGGGGTTTTATGTGCATAAGGTTAGTTTTGTTTTCATTAATAATTAATCCGTGGTCATGACACCATCGAATAGCAATGTCTAGCTGATTTTGCATTATTGTTATTACATCACCTAAGTTTTTGTGTGATACAATGTCGGCAGTAGCATCTGCGTACGCAAATATCTTGGACATCAACAACTTATTAATTAATTCGTTTGAGTATAGTATATACAATATAGGTCCTAATTTCGATCCTTGCGGTACGCCGTTATCAATGCTAGCTTCATTACTAAGATTGTCAGCAATCTTTACATAAAATTTTCTTAACAGTAGGTAGTTTTTGAATATTTCCTGACAGTGTCCTCTTATACCGATCCGTTCTAATATAACTAGCATTTTTTCATGTGATAGAGTATCGAAAGCTTTGCTAAAATCAATAAAGAGTGTTAAGCAATGATGGTTTTTACTTAACGGTTCGTGATAGATATGTGATAGATTACGTAAATAGCCAACTCTACTTCTGTCAATAAGAAATTGACAACTCTTTTTACATGTGCAGGCCTGCAATATTTGCCGATTTATCGGCATTTTGGCGATTTTTTTGCCTCAAAGTTATCAGTGCCGATTTGCCGATTTTTGCTCTAAAAATGCTGATTTTTTTTATACACACTTAACACAGGGTAACTTCCCAGTAAAAACCTTGCTTCCAATAAAGCAGGTTTCTACTATTATGGAATAAAAGTAGCGCTGACAAAACTGCTGATATCGCTGCTGATTTTTGTATGGCGAGCTCCCGGATAGGAGTACTAAATTTTTTCTCACAAAAGCGCTTTTGAAGCGCTGAAAATCATCTACATTTTCAGCACTAGAGCTGAATATATATGAAAAAAAAATGGTTCGATGTGGATTGGCGTCCTTAACGCCATTTTGAATTTTTCTTATTTCGTAACTTTATTTATTTTTATTAATTTCATATTTTTACTTAATATTTGTTATTTTAACTTCAACTAAGAACCTTCAGGTTTGAAGTCCAACGTACCAATCACCCGACCAAAAACACTGTTGCAAAAGGGCACCAAGAAACTCAAATAAACTTACTCTTCATTCTCGCCTATAAACCTTCTTTGGATCAGCACTATAAAATCAGCTTTTTTGTATAGCTTGTGTACGAAGGTTTTGTATAAGTAAAAAGCAAATGCTTTTCTCGCTTCAAAACTTGCATTGTTGTGACGCTAGGAAATCAGCTTCTGCACAAGCTCATATTTTAAAGCGAATTATAAAGCGCTTTATTTCTATAGTGCTTCAAAAAACATGAAAATTTTGTACTGGGTTTGTTTGTTTTATTATAATTTATTAATTTTGGTCAGCACTGGAATAGAATAAATACATTGTTACATTAAAAAGAGACAGGTGTTAATCAATCAGTGCTTTTATTATAATAAAAAACGGTTAGGTTTATGCCAATTTAATTTGGAAAATATGCCGATTTTTCGTCAAAATCATCTGGTACCCCTGATGTGCGGTCATTTTGTATGCAACAGATATGTATGAGGGAGGTTCATTTTGGTAATTCAACACACATCAGAGAGCATAATCTTTGCACTGAAAGTGCACTAAAATGTAAATTTTTGCACACAAAAACACTACACACAGAAGAGATATTCGTTGAAAAGTGGCTCGGGCGATAAAATATTAGTTGAATAGACTATATATCAACTCACGCTATCAATTTTTTATGAATCTAAAAAACAATCCATGCTAATTACTAATTAATTGTAATAAAGATATGATTCTGAAAATTCTTTAAGTGATTAGATCAACCGGTATGTTTTTTTCATGAGAAATTGAAATTTCCTTTATAAATAACTTCTTTTTCAATAGGAATTCTATTCACCTAAATTCGATTGGCAACAAATTCGGTTGCCTCAACGAATCTGTTTTCTCCGTGTATTTAATTTAAATTATTTTTTAATCTATTTAATAGTAAATTTTATGTCTTTTTGTAATTTTAAAATATTTTTTAAATTTGTTGACATTTGTTTGCTGAAATTTATTGATATTTAGAAGCATTTTTTTCATTCAGTAGTATTGCATTTTTGTCACTAATTAGGATGAATAAGCAGATTTTATAAAAAATTTCATTTCTAAACGTTTCACATTTGTATGAAAATTAACTCAAATGCGTTCCAAAATAAAAATTTTCCACACAAATTTCAAAATGAAAAATACATTTGTTTATACAAAATCTGGCCCAAAATGCTTTAGTACCAAATAGAAAAACTGCAACAAATTTTTAGGAAATCGATATTCTTTGAGGTCAAATTAATTAAATTCATATTTTGATAAATTAATGCAAAATAAATTGTATATAAAAACTGAAAATTCATATATGCTAGCCAAGTATTACGCAATATTACCTTAACTCTTTAATAGAATGAGATACATACTATGTATGTATGTCTGTATGTATGTATGCGCGTATGAAATTTTATTACCAGGGTTCGGACTTTCATGCAAATTCAAGTTTTTTTGTGGTGATAGATAAAGATGTATTGACTAATTATCTATGCAATTAATCAAGTTTTAAGCAGTTTGGCATCGATTTTTAGTTGCATATTTTTCCATATTTTAGTAGTAAGTGCATATTTTTACATATTTTGGCTATAAATGCATATTATTGGAGTTATACAAATTTTTTTAATGCATATTTCTCAATTCTTGAAAAAATATTAATAGGCCGATTTTGAATAACAGACGAGCCTCAGTTGGGTTGCCAGTTGCTGAGAATAATACTACTGATGGCAACTGGCAATTGAGAGATGTCAATTGCAGTTGCTATTTAGTACCTTTCTGGCAACCATTAATTGTCCGCTGCCGACTGGCAACGCTACTAATGGTCGGTTGCATTAAACAATTGACCCAATAATGTTTGTTTTATGTTTATTCTCTAATAATAATAAAATTACAAAAATTAAAAATTTTAAAAACCACCGATGCAGTTGACGCTGTATCTTAAGTTTAAGAACGCTATGTTTCACTAATATTGTCGAGCCGATCTAGCCGTTTGGGAGGTACAGTGTCAAAGACACACAGATTCAACAGGACACATCTAGAAAAGATGTGATATCTTCTAAACGGCTGGACCGATTTTATTCAATGCTAAGAACACTCTCAATCAAGTCACCTTTCAAACAAAATTTACTAAATTAAAATCGATCTAGCCGTTTGGGAGCTACAGTGTCGAAGACACACAGATTCAACAGGATACATTTAGAAAAGATGTGATATCTTCTAAAACAGAAAAAACTAAATCAAAATCGGTCCAGCCGTTTGGAGTGTTCGAGGGTTCGTACATCCACATAGATGCACAGACACACACTACAAATTTCTAACACCCCTTTTTTACTCGTAGTCGGGGGCTAAAAATAAAAAAGCATTTTCATTTACTTCAGTTTTGTTACTCTTTTCGTAGCTAAATGCATTTTTCGCATATTTTTCATTTTTATATTCATTTGTTAAGCGTTAACATAAATTTTTGGTTTTATGAAAGTCCGAGCCCTGTTTATTACCAACTGCTCGTGTTAAATTTTATTATTTTGACACATTTTTTAAGTTCTCTAAAAAAAGCTAAATGATAAAGTAATCTTTTTGTCATCATAAAAAAGAAAAAACTTCGTATGCGTATTCTAAATTTTTGTATAACAGATAACAGGTAGATATTTTAAATATGATAAAAGTATATATGTACCTACATACATACATACATACATACATACATACATACATACATACATACATACATACATACATACATACATACATACATACATACATACATACATACATACATACATACATACATACATACATACATACATACATACATACATACATACATACATACATACATACATACATACATACATACATACATACATACATACATACATACATACATACATACATACATACATACATACATACATACATACATACATACATACATACATACATACATACATACATACATACATACATACATACATACATACATACATACATACATACATACATACATACATACATACATACATACATACATACATACATACATACATACATACATACATACATACATACATACATACATACATACATACATACATACATACATACATACATACATACATACATACATACATACATACATACATACATACATACATACATACATACATACATACATACATACATACATACATACATACATACATACATACATACATACATACATACATACATACATACATACATACATACATACATACATACATACATACATACATACATACATACATACATACATACATACATACATACATACATACATACATACATACATACATACATACATACATACATACATACATACATACATACATACATACATACATACATACATACATACATACATACATACATACATACATACATACATACATACATACATACAAAATCTCGCACTTCTGGCAAACACCACCACTGCCAGAGTCTTTCGATGATTTTCATCCCACAAATAAAAAAAAAAAAATAAAAAAATAAAAAAATAAAAAAATAAAAAAAACATACATACATACATACATACATACATACATACATACATACATACATACATACATACATACATACATACATACATACATACATACATACATACATACATACATACATACATACATGCATACATACATACAACAGAAAGAACATCCAGCTTCTCCAATTATGACAGATATTGTTATGAAGAAACTATTAGATTGTTGTTTTGAAAAATTATTTGTTGAACCAAAAATTATCACAAAATATGATGATGATCTTCCCGGAGTTTTGAAAATGAGCACATTTGGTCCATTGTACATACATCTATTTAAAGAAACTAAAGAGTCCCTGTGTTAGTGGGTGACATACATGGGGGAGGGTTAATGAGGGTAATTTTGATAATAAATTTTCACAATTAAAATTTCCCAAGTTTTCGCTAAATAAATGCCAGAGGATGACAGTTCAATACTTGACATTTCATCATTTGACAGCGTATTTACTTCATAACCTCAAATTTGCCCACCCTTTATTTCTAAAACTTAACTTTTTTTACGTAAAAAACTTTAAGCTGACAGAGTTTCCTACAAAAATGTTTTTGTTCATGTTCGACTGAAGGCCAACCTTTTTGGAGTTATAAAGTTTAGAAAAACAAGAAAATGAAAAAAAATTGCTTTAACATTATCTACAACACTCCTTGACATAATTTAGTTTTTTGAAAACTTAAATTTTCTAATAAATTTTTTGGGAAAATTAGGATATTGTCAACTTAACAATACACTTGCGTTTTTGAGGTATACTAGTCTTTAAAGCGCCATTTATAGTCACAGAATGGTTCGATTAAAAGAATTTATATCTTGTGCGAAACGCTACTAACGAATTAACCACTATTCTATGCCTAGTATAGCTGCCTTTCAAACAAGATTTTTAACTGACTATAAAGAAGAAGGAGGTTGGTTATCAATTCGCGTGTATCTTTATTTTTTATGTTTGTATTGTCATAACTCTTTCATTTGTGAACCGATTATCAAATTTCTCTTTTTGTTCGAAAGGGTTTGGCTGCAGTGTGGTCCCATAATTTTTTCTCGAAAATCGAAAGGGGGAAATTAGCTCCCCCATCCCAAACTCTGTCATTTGGGAAACGATTTTCAAAATTATTTTTTTGCTCGAAAGGGTTTCCCTTCAGTTCGGTCATATCCGAGCCGATTTCAATATGTCTTTTTTTTTGTTTGAAAGGGTTTGCCTGCAGTTTGGTCACATTTTTTTTTTGAAAATCGGAGGCGGAAGTTTACTCCCCACAATGCATAACTCTGTCATTTGTATACCGATTTTCAACAAAAATATTTTTTTTTGTTTGAAAGGTTTAGCTTGCAGTTTGATTCCACAATTTTTTTTTCAAAAATCGGTTGGGAAATTTGCTTTATTTTGGATAGTGTGCTAGACTATTAGCCGGGAGCCGCAGGCCCGATTCCTGTCAATACCCTGGGTGTGTCTGCAGAGAAGCCGAAAAAGTCTTAAGCAGTATGCGTGTTCGATTTTTTTTTAATCATCAGAGTCTCTGGCTGTGGTAGTAGCTAACAGGAGTGTGAGACTTTAACACGCTAAAAATACCCCTTTACTCTGACCCAAATGCTCGCCATGGGACTGGTGAAAGGCTTTACCTCAAGCGGTTGGAAATGTCCTCGACCAATGTAAAATATATTGCGAATCTCTTGTAAGCTACGAAATTCCGAGAGAAAAAATTTCATAAAATTACATATATGCGTTGTCCGGCCTAATACTAAGCATTTGAAAGATTGTTTTACCAAGAATCAGCAAACTAAGTCTTTAAGACTACCTTATATGATATAAAAGTGATTAATCAGTTGCGGACTTAAAACAGGACTCGAAAATGATTCCCATAAATGCTTAGAAGGCTACTTGTGCGCAATCATAAATGGATCATGCATATGCACTAAACTCAGTCTTTTGAGACTACCTTGACGATCAAAAAATGATTAAGCAGTTGCCTGGTCAAAACAAGACTCGAAAATGATTCCCATAAATGTTTAGAAAGCGACTTGGGTGCAATCATAAATTGATCATGCATATGCTCGAAATGTGACTGTTTTGAGTGTTGTTATAAGAGTTCTGCTTTGTTCTGTCGGTGTTGTAGGCAGTACCTCAGCTGAGTGGCTGGTACGTAAGGTTTCAAGCCCCAAGGAGCTTGGTACGATTCTCAATTAAATTATTTTTTTTTATTGTCTCGAAAATGAGTCGTAATTGACGAGTCATAAAACTCTTTCAGAAGAGTCCTGGCTAGGATAACATTTTCTACCGACAATAGTATATTTTATGATCAGAATATGTGCTCATTTAATCGAGCAGAGTATACTCTATACTATAGTAAAAAAAAAACTCGAATATGATCAATAATTTTACAAAATGCTAGCTTGGTCGGTGCTTATTGCTCCGCTGTTCAAGAGTTTTTGAAAACAAAAAGTTAAATTGTTCGATGCTTATTTCTGAATAACTCCGCAATAGTTGGATATATAAAAAAATGTATATGGATGACTTAAAGATTATTCAACATCTTCTGCTGCTTGATTTATCTAAATCAGTTAAACCGTTCTTCAGTTATGATGAAATATAATAGCGTGACCGCCTATTTGTAAATAAGAAACAAAAAACTAATTTCCAAAAGTTAAACATTATTTGAAAGAAAATAATCTTTAAAATCGTGGAAAGCCGTTTGGAAACAAAGAAGTTATGACTATTTATAGTTCAAACTCTAAGAAACCGGTATCATTACATTTACCACCTTAAAATCACTTTACGAAGTGACATAGAAAAACTAAAGGTATTTTCTTTCTCTATGGGCTCCAACAAAAAAACAGAATTAGTGCGTGAGAATCCCTGAATTATTTTTTTCTCAAGTTTTGTATCATAGTGTAATATACCTAAAGTTTTCGATTAATTGAACAATAAGACCGCTTGGCTACTCCTGTCAATAATGGCAATATTTCAATTAATGATATTTTAAATTACCATCGTCATTAGTTACCTAACGGCTGTGAGTTTTGGATTACAAAATTTTTAAAATAACTTTTTATAATTCACTAATTCTGAAATAAAACACAGTAAATGCTTTTGAACGAACATCATAAAATATGTATTAATTTTACAATAACGCAGTTAATTGACGCAGAGGAATTTTTGACTCCTGCTCATACTGTTCATCTTTAGAACACAAATTGGGATAATCAGGATTTCTGCCAGTTTTGCAAGCTTCGCCAGCCTTTTCGCACTCAGCATACATGGATTCACCGGATTGGACATCGGTAGCATAGCTACACATAACATAGTATTGTTGCGACTCTTTTTTGGGCATGGTTACCAAACTACGAGTAGCAGGGGCAGATGCAGCAGCACATCCTAAACGAATGTTTCGATCAACCATGAGGTCAGCAGCTTGTTTCTCTTTACTAAAAGAAAGAAAACCTTACGTAATTTTTTTTTAATTTAAAATAAAATTTCAAACTTACAGTACAGTCTTGGTCCAAAGCCCAAAGGTGCCATTTAAAGCTTCAGCGCTTGATTGATTCTTAAAAAAGTATTGAAAATTGAAAACTGTGCCATAATTTCCAAAGGCATTAACTTTGCTACAAGGTTCCCTCTCCTCAACCGGACGCTCATTACATTCTTTAACTTTAAAAGCAACAGCTTCAGCCAATAAATTATCCCATTGTATGGTAGCCATGCGACAAGCACGATTATATTTATATGTGGAATTTCCACCGCCTGCTGTGAAGTTACGTAAGATATTGTGCTGATCAACTATAAACTGTTTCAAAGTTTCGTCGAAAGTTATCATTTCAGTACCAGGTGGGCACTTGGAATCTAATTTCTATAGAATAAAATTATAAATAATATGAACTAAATTTGAGAATCGATTATACTTACGCCATCGTTATCACAACCAGTATTTTTTATTTCTCTTCCATTTATATGACAGTTAAATGCACAATAATCGAAGCCAGATTCGGCGGCAATGGCTGCCACAATAGAAAAAAATATTAAGTAGGTTTTCATTTTGTCAAAATTACGCTTATAGGTTTCTATAAGTTCAAGTATATACTCAGACTACTAATGAAACAACTTGCGTTTTTATACCAAAAATATGTTCGCTTTTATAATTATTGTTTAATCTTTTTATTAATATGCTAGTCTTAAGAATATATGTAAGTATGTGTTTATTGGACTAAGTAAGTGTATGATTTTATTGGCTTGTTTTTAAATATGAAACTAAGCACACAGATAAAAATTTATAAATTTGATTTTCAGTCAAAGATTTGTGTGAAATGAACTTTAAAATTCAATAAATATTTTGATTGATTCATTAAATGTTTCATTTTGAGCTCTTATTTACATAAAAATAACAACAAAAACCAGTTTATTCACCAAATGGGTTCACCAATTGAATTTATTTATTTTTTTAGTGGTTTTCCTTTTCCTTTTTCTCTTTTTTTTAAACCGACTAACACAAAATACGTAAGTCGGTTTCTCTATTTGGAATCGTTTAAAAACTAAAAATCGGTTCGGAGATAGCTTGGTGAAAAAAGTTTTCTTTAACTTAGTGCTACTTTTACTGACAAAATTAATTTATTTTATTGGATCTTACACTGGATAAATTTTATTTATTAGTTGATCTTGAGCCAAAATAATAACGGGCTATTCACATATTACTTAACGCTATGTTCGGACTTTCTATACCCCCCCGTAACGCTTTTTGCAAAATTATCAGTATAAATTATCTAGTCCGTAACAAATCTTTAACACCTTTTAATAACTCATACACCAGAGACGAAAGCGGGTCTAGTTTTATCCCGGTAATTCACGGGACAAAATTCACGGCAGTCTTACTAATTATTTTCTTTGCCTGTTCCCGGAATTATTTGTCGGCAATACTGGTTTTTAGAACTATCAAAAATTTTAACAGTGTGCGTCATACAAAATTATAAAACTTATTATTTATCTTAAGTATTCTATTTTAAAATGATAAGAATATTAATTTATGACTTTATTTTTTTAAATTTCCTTTTGAGATAATTTGCGTGAAAGTATTTATGTAGCACAACAATAACATTTAACACAAGCGGTTGGTAATATAAATACAAGCGTACAAACATACCTACCCAGCAAACAATTTTTGCTGATTTCGGTCCGAAGTCGGCCAGAAAGTCTGCACAAGACGCCGAATTCGTATTCGAAGTCGGTCAGAAAACGTACCGTAAGTCATATGAGTGGTTGACAAGAAACCGGACCTCTTTGTCTGAGGAAGTTCTAAAAAATATGCCGAAATATCCAAGGGAATTCTGTACGAATTCAGACGAATTTTCTGGGGAAATTCTAAAGGAATTTTTAGATATGTCTGAACAATGTCGGAAAAATGTCTGACAAAACATCAGAAAAATTTCCGATTTATCTGATACTTTTTACATCCTGTCGTATTAATGTCGGAGAAAAGTCCGAGCCATAATTAGAAATTCATCAGCTTACAAATGCACATTTACCCATATTTTATAAGTTGAAGAACTCAAATATTTGTGTACATAATCTCAAGAGATAAATTAGAAGTATTAAGAACGCTTAAGCCAGCCATTGTGCAGAAGTAGCTGCTAAAAGTCGTAAGATGTAGATCAGAATATGAGCAGGCTATTCTGTTAAATGTCTTAAACGAAATTAAATTACCTTCGGATAATGTGCAGACTATTCTGATACTAATTGGATAATATTTCATACAATGTGCAGAAACGTCGTACCAGAAAACTGCCTACTGCTCCGCCAAATGTCTGAAGGAATTTTAACCAACTCGGCTGATTGTCTGGTAAAGTCTCAGATTTTTTCTAATGTTAGACATGTCGGCTAAAATTGTTTCCTGGGTACCCAGGACACATTTTTGCCGAGATGTCTAACACCAGAAAAAAAACTGAGCCTTCACCGAGTTGTCTAAAATTCGCTCAGACATTGGGCAGAGTAGTTGGCAGTTTTCTAGTACGACATATTCTGAAATATTATCCGATTAATATCTAACTAGTCTGCACATTATTCGAAGGCAGTTTAAAATCCTTTAAAACATTTAACGACTTTCAGCAGTAACTTCTGCAAATTGTCTGGTTTTAGTTTACGTAATAATTGTCATTTATCTCTTGAGAGTGAGTTTGAGTTTTGAAACTTATAAAATATGGGTAAATATTTTTTGATTTGCTGTCATAAGGAGCAGAACAATTTGCTTATGGGCTATATGTATTTATTATATCTGCAATAAAATTAAACTAACAATAAGTAATCAAATCATAACTTTAAAATTTTAATTTCAAGTCCATCCAATGCCAGACAAATATATTTGTTTCAGCGGTTGGTTGTTTTGTTGTCTACGTCCGTCATGTTCGGCTGAGTGTGGCCTGTAAAGCTAATGATGTTTCGGGCTAGGGGATCTGGGTGCAACTCAAGTTTTTCTATGCATCTTTTCACGTGTTTAGAAAACACTGTCTTAACAAGCGGCACATCTAAATCCTTATGAATTCTCTTGTTTCTTTATGACATGCTATGGGGCTGCTGTAATCGTACGGAGTGTTTTACTTTGTCGCCTTTGATTTTTTTCTACATTTGATGCCAAGGCAGTGCCCCATAACAGGATTCCGTAGGACTTACAGTTTAGGCTCAGAGTAGCGTTCCTTCCAATGAGCCAATTCATTTTAGCTCCTTTTGATTTCATTTGCGTCACCCGACGATCAAGATGAACACCGAGATATTTTACTTCAGTGTGTTGAGCTATAGTTTGGTTATTTATTTGTATAGGTGGGTAGGTTCCTCAGCACAATGTAAAAGTAATGTGTAGACATTTTTGGTCGGTAATTTTTGTCCGCCTTTGTTTTAGCCATTGTTCCAACTGGGGTATATAATCTTGCAGTTTGCGGGAAGCTTCTTGATGACTTTTGTGAATACTTAGAAAAGCTGTATCATCAGCGAATATTGATATCTGTATGTTACTGCTTACGGGCAAGTCAGAGGCATATATCAGATACAATACAGGACCAAGGATGTTGCCTTGAATAACTCCGGCTTCAATCGGTTGCGGAGGGCTTAGAAAATTACCTTCTTCAACAACAAATTTTCGCTCAGTTAAGTAGCTTTCTAAAAGCTTAAGGGTGTTTTTGGTTGGGTTTTGCTTAGATGAGGAGCGCAGAACAATATTTATTTTCCTAGTAGCTTTTTCTGACCACATTCACGAGTCTATGTGTTTGTTCAATCGTACTGTGTTGTCTCCTAAAACCGAATTGGTGGTCTGAAATGCATCCAGTGCCATTCAGATGGGTGTTAGCTTACTCATAAGTAGCTTTGATATGTTAGACAATAGGCATATGGCCTATAGAATTCCACCTACGTATGATCTTTGCCTGGGCTATGTATCAAGGGAATCAGCGAAACCTTCCATACTGAGGGATAGTATTTGAGGCGCAAAATACCATTGAAAATAAATAAAATTATTCTATTTGCAGTATAGGGTAGCTGTAAGAGCATTTTATTGCGTATTTTAGCAGCGCCTGGGGCTTTTTTCGAATTTAAGACCGCAATACAATGTTCAATCTCACGAACATTGAACCTCAAGGTAACATATGGTATAGCGAGGACTGGTGGCAGCTCAACTATAGTATCAGACGTATTTGGAGTAAATACTTTCTGCAAGTGGTTTACAAACAGAGTACCTTTTTCAGCGTCAGTTCCTGCCCAGTCTCCATTCGAAGCTCGCAATGGAGGCTTATAAACGGGTGTTTTTTTAGAGGTATAGAACTTCGAATTGAAATAAAACACAAGAAAATCGTTTTAATGTCCATCAATTTGGCTTTATTGGAAGGATAATTTTATGCCATTAATGTTTAAATATGATTTCGGGCATGTGGCCGCCGCGGCTGGCTCGAATAAAGCCAATTCTACAGGTCCAATTTTCAACCACTTTTTCGAGCACATGGAGCCGTATGTTGGCAATAACGCCACGAATGTTGGCTTCCAAGTCCCCTAACGTTTCTGGTTTGTTGGCGTAGACGAGCGACTTCACATATCCCCAAAGAAAATAATCCAATGGTGTCAAATCACACGATCTTGTTGGCCAATTGACAGGTCCATTCCGCGAAATTATGCGCTCATCGAATGTTTCCTTCAATAAATCGATTGTGGCGTGCGCTGTGTGGCATGTAGCGCCGTCTTGTTGGAACCACAACTCATCCACATTCATGCCATCCAATTCGGGAACAAAATAGTCGGTTATCATGGCTCTATACCGGTCTCCAGTAACGGTAACTGACTCTCCAGCATTATTTCGGAAGAAGTATGGCCCAATGACTCCACCAGCCCATAGAGCACACCAAAAAGTCAGTTTTTGTGGATGTAATGGCGTCTCAAGGGTCTCATGTGGATTCTCTTCACTCCAAATGCGGCAATTTTGCTTGTTGACGTAGCCATTCAACCAAAAATGAGCCTCATCACTGAACAAAATGTTGCGATGAAAATCGCGAACTGAACCATTATTTTCAAAAAAAAATTTGCACGATTTGCAAGCGTTGTTCTTTTGTCAACCTGTTCATGATGAAATGGCAAACCAAACTAAATATTAATCACTTGACAGCTGACAAAATGGCCGCCAGTTAAAAAAGTGATGCCAACTTAAAGTTCTATACCTCAATAAAAAACACCCATTATATCACTGGTCTTTTGAGGCCTCGGGCTGCTCTCCATAGCGAATAGTCTGTTTGAGGTGTTGCGTCGAGCCCATTTAGAAAGTTTTGAAGAGAAGCGGTTTTTTGATATTCTAGTAGAGTTTTAAACTGTTTAGTATATTCCTTCAGCGTAGATTTTAGTTGAGGGGATCTGTACCGTTGCCAGTTTCTACGAACTCTTCTTTTGTCAGATAAAAGCTGTTCTACATCTGATGAATAAATGTTATTAAATCTCACCTGAAGATTTGTATCAATAGCATTTAGAGCAGCTTACCTCAAACGTTCTTATAGAGTCGCCTATATCAGCAGGCGTTTTTAATGGAATATTTTCTGTGCTATGAGCACTCAAATATTTTTTGTATTTCAACCAATTATTACGTGTGGTTGTCGTCATTAAATCACAAGTGGGTGAAGAAGTTGTATGTGAATATATAGTGACAATAGTTGGCGAGTGATCTGAAGACAAATCTAAAGATGCTTCAACTTAGATCATTTCACTGGGCACACCCTTTACCACTCCAAAATCAATAACATCAGGTATTTTTTGGCGATCTGTTGGCCAGTAAGTTGGCTGCCCACTTGATATAACATTCAAACGCATTTTAGAAATTGTTTCAAACAAAACGAGACCTTTGGTGTGACGGGGTGAGATCCCCAGAATGTGTGCTTAGCGTTGTAATCACCGGCGGACAAAAAGCGTGGGCCTAGTGAGTTTAAAAATCTACTATATTGATGTTCTGTAATAGAGTACCTGGGAGGAGAGTAAATTGATGAAATCACCAGGTTTTGATGAAAAGCTTCAATGCAGATGTTAGTTTCTTGAAGATAGTCTTCACAATGAACACTCATTAAGTAGTGTTTTAATCCCGATTTTATTTGTGTGAGAGTATATCCGTTGATTTTAAAAAAGCTTCTAGCCGTCAAATGCGTCTCAGATATAAGCATAATATCAATTTGTTTATCCATCATGAAGTATTCGAGTTCATTTTTATGTTGGCGGATACCGTTTGCGTTCCAGAAACAGATTTTTAAGTTCATGGTTTGTTTAATAAAGCCTGCAATAATGTAGACTGCATTTTCAACACTTCCTGCATCATGCAGGTCGTGTTAGTTGTAAAAAATTTACTGTTTGTATTAAATTTTCTATTGAAGCCTAAATTTGATCAAAATTGAAACCAGTGTTCTCGTTGGCAAGAGGCCGTTTTTGAACTGTGGGCTAGTTAGACTTCAACGCGTTTGCGTATGAGATCTGGCTGTTAGGTACGATTTGCGCTGTAGCCTGTTTAACCTTAAAACTTTGGTGTATGAAGGACGGCTAGTAACTCATTGGCGCAACTGGGGATAATTGATATTGTCGAAAGTAATAGGTTGAGCATAGGTATAATTACGTCTGTTAGACGTCTTTGATCAAGGTAATGGTAATTTTTTTTAAATTAAAGCTTTTATTTTTGGTGGGAGTTATGGCGTCGAGTCTAATGACTGGGCGGAGGGCGTGTTTGACGTAGCGACCGAACGTGGTCGGCTGAAGTTTGTCAGCCGAAGGTGGCTACCAATGGCATAAAGCCAAACGCGGCCGCCCGATGGCATAACGTCGAAAGTAGCAGGCCGAAGATGCACAGTGGTTCCAATTGGAAAAAATTGTAGTAAATCTGTATCTTTGAAACTTGCGACCCGATTACAAAGCGATGTGGGTAAAAATCATAGAGGAGGATCTAAGCTTTAAGAATGTTAAAATTTGAACTACTCTGCTCAAATACATGATGATCTACAGGGCGTCAAACTTAACTACTTTGGGCATGCAAAACTTTGTAGGCCTCACATTTTAATGAATTTAAACTTAGTGTACATTGTTTTAATATATAAAGAAAATATAGTTTATTTTAAAAATAGATTAATTTTCAGTTGCCGACTGGCAACGCAACTAATGTTCGGTTGCATTAAATAATTGATCCAATTATGTTTGCTTTATGTTTTTTCTCTAATAATACTAAAAAAAATAATAAAAATATTGGTACGTAATTATTATTCGAACTGAAATAGGTATAAGTCGGAAACTATTATTATTCGGCTTAAGTTCAATAATTGAATTAATGTAAATTCCAATTATTTTTAAGAGTGGAATGTTAGAATTTCTATTCAGAATAGCAGAACGGATTAGTACTACTAATTTCAAGAGCAGCTACACTATCATCATTAGCATCTTCTGTTCATTAATACCACGTTTGATGTTGGATACTAGTATTAATGAAATATCAGGTATTTAACCAAATTTTGTGACGAAATAGAATATTAGTATGCTATTCGTTTTTATTAATATGCTAAGCCGAAATTTTACCTTCTGCTTATTTATTCCAATTTGTTCAACTCTTATTTTATTTTTGGTTTTGCTTGTTCGTAAGCTCCGCCTACGACCAATCAAGATATTCTTGTTGTACATGTTTAAACAGGTTATCTTTATGTCTTATAATTTGCATTCTGATTTTCAGTTTTACACTAAACCGCAGAAACCACACATGTATACAACTATTTGCGCGTGCCGTCGCAAATTTTAATATTAATTAAAGTGAACTAAGGATGCGATAGTATAGCGGCTGTCGAAAGTAGTAGTGTTAATCCGTTCTGCTAGTCTGATTAGAAAATCTAACATTCCACTTTAAAAAATAATTTGAACTTACATTAATTCAATTATTGAACTTAAGCCGAATAATAATAACTTCCGACTTATACAAACTTCAGTTCGAATAATAATTACTTACAAATATTAAAATTAAAATAGTTTGCGCCGTAGCAATATAGAATATGAACATGCCTATTTTTGGCTTTTTAATTCTATATTTTGGGAGTGGTAGTCTGCGTAACAAGCTTGGTGGCGCCACCTTGTCGGGAAATATATTTTGCTATAACTTTACGATTTCCGGTCATAGTGCAGAGGTATTCAATTTTGATACCCTGTATCTCAAAGTGTGTTCCAACAGAGTAGTTCCAATTTCAACATTCTTAAAGCTTATGTCTTTTTCTATGATTTCTACATACATAATTTTGTAATCGAATCGCAAGTTTTAAAGATACATATTTATTACTCTTTTTATATTGGTTCCACTGAGGGACAGCAGGGTTACCGCTAGGAATTTTTGAGCAGTCGCGCAAAATGCCATTTTATAAAAATAAAGTCGCACAAAAAAAGTCGTTTGAAAAAACGAAAGTCAATCATTTTTTAAAATTTTTTTTTAATAAAAGCATATAGTCAAAAATCAAAAATTAAAAAGCATAACAAAAAAAAAACAATTGAAACAAAACAAAAAGCTTATTGTAGAATCCATTTCTATCATATTTCATAACATATACAGTTGCATTATATATGTTTCTATACATGTGTGCCATTCGGCTGGCAATAAAGATTAGCCGCATCAGCTGGAGTGGCGCTACTAGTGGTGACAATAACAGCTCGGAAGGAGGAAAAACAGTGCTGCCAGATGGCCAAGTTAATGGAAAAGCGCTAAAATTTGCCCTAGCACTACTACTTTGATGAACTGTGCGCCTGAAGTTGGTTGCAGTTTATCAGGTAGGGAGCCATGATGCTAAAGCAAATGGCGAATATCCGTCTTTCTGGTTATAGCTCTGGTAAGCGTAAGTTGTGAGGAATTTTTACGGCGGAAGACATCACGAAAATTAAACAAGCGTTGAGGATTAAAGGTACATAAAAAGGTAAGTAATGAACATTATTTAGTGGAAAACGGTGTACGTTTGCGGGATTATTAATAAGGTGCAATTTTTCACAGTATATAGTAGCCCAGTCAACACCAAAAGCCATATAAACAGGAGACAATCCTGGTCTGACGTTTCCTATGGAAAAGGTTGACCGCATTCCCTAAATTGTGGCGTTAATAAAGAAAATAAGGAAACCTGGTAATCATGGCTTTGTCTTGACGGCTAGTGGGGATAGTCTCGTCATACTCACAACCAGCGGCCATAGACGGAAGAATTGCATAAATTGGTGCGCGTGTACACCCGAGAGATTTCAAGGGGAAGAGCACGCATAACCGTCACGTAGCAGCCAGCCACCATAACACCAACGGCGGCATCAAAAAAATAAACTTAGCCATTCTGGCAGCCGTAAGGCAGGAAATAATTCAGCCAGCCAGCACATCAACAAAGACACCTGTTGATGGTTAATAAAGGCACTTTACCCCAAACCGTTGTAGTCCGTCGCGTCAGCCAATCACGCATCCAGCGGACATCAAACAACACCTTGATACTGGACTTCATCCTGCATCGAACAGCATCACTCATCACCAGCTTCATCACTCACGGTCAGCAGTATAACACACCTTGGGGTCGTAGCCGAAAAAAAGAGTAAAGATAAGTACAGAGCTTTAATTTGTAGACCGTAGTGATTAGATCTAACGATAGCTCGGGCGGTAGTTTTTTTAGAGTGCGTTAGTTATAAAAAGTGTAATTTTTGTTACGTATAAGATAACACAGGTGTTATTTTATACATTTTACTATTTTTGCTTTTGATCATGACCATTTTGGGCGGTCGCCAGGGACGTGGACGTTTGGAGGCGGTCGGCCTAGGGATGGGCCCTCTATAAACCCCAAGCCCTAGTCCTACCCATCCTCCACTCGAACCCCCTGGCAAACCAATTTACCGAGCCTGAGAGCTCTGCTCGATTTGGAGCGAATAATAGCCCGGACCTCGTATACAATAGCCCAAGATTTCATTTGAAAAAAATTTTGTCATCTTAAAATTCAAATTATCCCATCCACTATATTTAGGCTTTTTCGATAAATTTTAAATTATATACTAGTAAATTTAGATGTTATGATATTTTAAAGAATAAAACTGTTGGCGTATTTTGATTATAATAAAAGCTTGTTTTCTCAATAAAATTTTAATAAAAGCCGGTTCTCAATAAGACCCGTTTCTCAATAAAAGCCGGTTCTCAATAAGACCCGTTTCTCAATAAAACCGAGTTCTCAATAAAGGGTATTTAACCCAGTCTTCAATAAATACACTAATTTTCAATAGGTTTAAAGAAGTTTAGAAAAAACCATTTGTCGGAAAATCCAAGTCAGATTACAGATTTAATTTCAAAATTCAAAATCCAGGTTAATCTTGAAATTCAAAACTCCAATTTAATTTTGAGATTCAGAATTCGGACTTAATTTTGAAATTCGAAATTCAGAATTAATTTAAAGGACCATAATTCAGACTTAATTTAAAAATTCGAGATTCAGCGTTAATTTCAAAATTCCATATCCAGGTTAGTTTTAAAATTCAAAACCCCGATTTAATTTTGATATTCCAAATTCGGAATTAATTTTAAAATTAGAAATTCGAAAGTAATTTAAAGAATCACAATTCAATTATTTCTAAAATTCAGCTTTCGGATTCAATTTTAAAATTCAAAATTCTGTTCTAATTTTAAAATTCAAAATTCAGTTTTAATTTTGAAATTAAAAATTCAGATTTAATTTTGAAATTGAAAATTCCGATTTAATTTTAAAATTCAAAATTCAGATTTAATTTTAAAATTAAAAATTCAGATTTAATTTTAAAATTCAAAATTCAGTTTTAGTTTTAAAATTCAAAATTCAGTTTTAGTTTTAAAATTCAAAATTCAGTTTTAGTTTAAAATTCAAAATTCAGTTTTAGTTTTAAAATTCAGAATTCAGATTTATTTTAGTATTCAAGATTCAGACTCAGACTCAGACACAAACTCAAAATTCAGAATCCATTCCAAAATTCATAATTCAGATACATTGTGTGAATTTTTAATTTAGAAGAATTCAGTAGTATACACTATTTCGATTTGGATTTAAATAATTTTTCACGGATTTCCGTTAGTATTACTTTTAAATTCAAGATCATAAATTCGTTTCATTCGCAATTCCAGGGTTTATGAAAACACATATTCATATCGTTTAGTCTGCGTAACAAGCTTGGTGGCACCACCTTGTCGGGAAATATATTTTGCTATAACTTTACGATTTCCGGTCATAGTGCAGAGGTATTCAATTTTGATACCCTGTATCTCAAAGTGTGTTCCAACAGAGTAGTTCAAATTTCAACATTCTTAAAGCTTATGTCTTTTTCTATGATTTTTACATACATAATTTTGTAATCGAATCTCAAGTTTGAAAGATACATATTTATTACTCTCTTTTAAATTGGTTCCACTGAGCGACAGCAGGGTTACCGCTAGGAATTTTTGAACAGTCGCGCAAAAGGCCATTTTATAAAAATAAAGTCGCACAAAAAAGTCGTTTGAAAAAATGAGTCACTTATCTTTTTTTTAAATTTTTTTTTAATAAAAGCATATAGTCAAAAATCAAAAATTAAAAAGCATAACAAAAAAAAACAATTGAAACAAAACAAAAAGCTTATTGTAGAATCCATTTTTATCATATTTCATAACATATACAGTTGCATTATATATGTTTGTATACATGTGTTCATGTATACTGAACAAATTTACTTAAGTTTAATAAATTTGGCTGTCGCATTCTGTCAATGTCAAGGAGAGGGATTTCTTTTAAAAAACAAACCAAAAAAGTTAAAGTTAAGATATTTGTGACAAAACTCAAACATATCCAACTAAAGCTCTTGAGCTTTTTACTTCAATTCCATTCGTTTGATCTTGGCGCCATATATCATATTTTTTAGGTGAATGTCTTTGTACTTCAAAAATGTTTTCTCAACATACATAAATACTATTTTTTTAAAATTTCATTTCTCTATTTAAAAATACGTTCATCACAGAGAATCCAGTCTTCTATATCTTTGTCTATCAAATTTAAGGCTGATAGCATTGAGTTGCAAGAAGCTTTACAAAAAAAGGATAAAAAGTCAACAAAATTAAAAAGTCGCAAAAGTCGGTGGTAAAAAAAGACTCACAAAAAGTCGCAGACCAAAAAAAAAGGTAAAATAGCGACTGTAGTTGGGCGAACGGTAACTCTGAGCGACAGTGCAATCGAGTTTGCTGATTGCCAACAATCACAACACTGCAACCAGAGAAAGGTTCTCTAAAATGTTTCGAAAGCCTGGTGCTGCTGATTGCATCCATCAAAATTTCAACAGTGGAAGGAGCACACTCCATTCTAACGAAACTCTAAATACCATCAATAGTGACGATATATATACAGCCCAATTATGAATTTTCCCTGGGAGTTTTTTCTCTTCGCACTCATTTGTTCCTGGGGAAAAGTCCTCCTATTCTAAAAAGCAGGCGAATAAACAAATAAGGGAGAGGGAAAAATCTGGATCAGATGTTTAGTGCTTACATTTTATTCTGCACTAACGCAAGAGTTCAGTAAAAGAAATTAATAAAAATTTTATGTTTTTGTTGATTGTAAGACTGTGTGTCAATATAAATATTTGTTTTTGCTTAAATAAAAAGCAGAATGTACAGTGCAGTCACCCAGATGCTCTTGGAAGAACTTTATGCGGAGGAAGTGAAGGGAAAACTGGGCCAAGCCCAGGGCCAAATGTATTAAATCCCCAATGATTGTGTGTAAAAAGGAAATTGTAAATCTTCCATTTACTTATTATTTGAACTTAAAGGATGCTTGGAACATGAGTGTGTTTTAAAACTTTATTCCGAAGGCAGAAGTAGTTCATTTTTTTGAAGCACATGTTTTCACGGCGTGAATAAAAATGCCTAAAAAATTGAGAAATATAACATTCAGGTGTTTATTTAAACTTGTTGTCCTAAATATATGCTTATGAGTAATTCTGAGTGAATTCCGCTAATAGGTGTGCCGTATCGCTTTTAATTTGAATTAAAAAAATTGTAGACAATCTTGTAGGTACTCGAAACACATAACCGCCATCTTTTTTATTTAAAAAAATTGTAGACAATCTTGTAGGTACTCGAAACACATAACCGCCATCTTTTTTATTTATTATTGTGCAGCTTCCGATTAATGGCCACCCGAAGTAAAAAATTTAACCAATTTCATATATTTTTATAATTATTCTAGCTTTTCAAGTAGAAAATATATTGAAACGATTTATGCTTTGTTTTATAGGGCAGTAATGATCATTTAAAATTGCTATGCAAAACTGAACTGGAATAATTAAATGGCCGAAAAGTGGACACTTGAAAGCTACACAGTTTTTTCTCATTTTATCGATTTTCAACTGAAACCTGTTGAACGTAAAGCATTCAGTTTTTTTGGTAGTGAAGAAGGAAACCCTATGATACCATGACATAAGATTCATTGTGCTAAAATATTATCTTCTGCAAAAATAAAGGTGCGAAAATTTATAAATTTCAAAATATGCTCATCTTTGAGCTTCAAAAAAGTCATGTGGGGATATAGATAAAAATCTGATATTTACAGAAAATATAGGTCAGTACTTCGTTAATATGTCCACTTAGTGCTGTTTCGATATCTTCAGTCTATTACGAGATATGATTTTTTTAAAAGTCCAATTTTTATCAAAAATAATGGGCCCAAAAACCGATGTGGGGATACGGATAAAAATCTGAAATTTTTATAATATATATCCTATACTTTGTTCATTATGTACACTAACTGACAATCTGTTATTTTTATTTGTTCACGAGATGTGATTTTTTTAAGTGCTACTCTAAGAAATATTAAAAAATAAAATATGAGGCAAATAAAAAGTGCTCAAAAATACATATTTTTTAGTTTATTTTCACTTAAAGAAATCATATCTCGTGAAAAAATTTATATAAAGGATTGTTACTTAGTGCACATAATGAACTAAGTATTGGCTATATATTCTAAAAATTTCAGATTTTTATCAGTATCCCCACAGCAGTTTTTGAGCCCATTAATTTTGATAAAAATTGCACTTTTAAAAAAATCATATCTCGTAATATAGTGAAAATATCATAACGGCACTAAGTGGACATATTAACAATGCACTGACCTACATTTTTAAAAATATCAGATTTTTATCTATATCTCCACATGTTTTTTTTTTTTTTGAAGCTCAAAGTTGGGCATTTTTTAAAATTTATAAATTTTCGCACCTTTATTTTTGCAGAAGATAATATTTAAGCACAATGAAGCTCATGTCATGGTATCACAGGGGTTCCTTCTTCACTACCAAAAAAACTCAATGCTTTACGTTCAACAGGGCTCACACAGGGTTCAGTTGAAAATCGATAAAATGAGAAAAAACTGTGTAGTTTTCAAGTGTCCACTTTTCGGTCATTTAATTATTCCAGTTCAGTTTTGCATAGCAATATTAAATGATTGTTACTGTCCTATAAAACAAAGCATGCATCGCTTCAATATATTTTCTACTTAAAAAGCTAGAGCAATTATAAAAATATATGAAGTGGTGATAGCAAATACACGTGAGCACTGACGATGGAAGTGTAGCGGCTTCCGAAAGTGGCGCTACTCTGTTCTGCTGTGTACGTTGAAAAATTAAGTTGATGTTAATTTTTCCATTTTTCCTTGGAATATTAATCATACCCAATTCTTTCTGAATATAACGTTACGAACCTTAGCCTAATAATCAATTTAGATTCACAAAGCAAATATGTTCGAAATAATCATATTAATAAAACAATTAGCTACTGGCTTGAGCTTTTCACATGTTTACATGTTCATATATACTTAAGTATAAAATCAAACCAAAAAAGTTTGTCTTGAGTAGAACAAAAATCAGAAAAATGGGAATGAAGAAAAATAAACCGATGGCAACGCTGGGAAAGTGCACTTTAATATCAGCTTGAGAGTGATTTAATTCTCGTATTCAATTTTCGCGAAAAAGTTGTATATATAAGAATTAAAATCACATTCAACAGAGCCACCTGACAAGTGGTGATAGCAAATACACGTGAGCACTGACGATGGAAGTGTAGCGGCTTCCGAAAGTGGCGCTACTCTGTTCTGCTGTGTACGTTGAAAAATTAAGTTGATGTTAATTTTTCCATTGTTCCTTGGAATATTAATCATACCCAATTCTTTCTGAATATAACGTTACGAACCTTAGCCTAATAATCAATTTAGATTCACAAAGCAAATACGTTTGAAATAATCATATTAATAAAACAATTAGCTACTGGCTTGAGCTTTTCACATGTTTACATGTTCATATATACTTAAGTATAAAATCAAACCAAAAAAGTTTGTCTTGAGTAGAACAAAAATCAGAAAAATGGGAATGAAGAAAAATAAACCGATGGCAACGCTGGGAAAGTGCACTTTAATATCAGCTTGAGAGTGATTTAATTCTCGTATTCAATTTTCGCGAAAAAGTTGTATATATAAGAATTAAAATCACATTCAACAGAGCCACCTGACAAGTGGTGATAGCAAATACACGTGAGCACTGACGATGGAAGTGTAGCGGCTTCCGAAAGTGGCGCTACTCTGTTCTGCTGTGTACGTTGAAAAATTAAGTTGATGTTAATTTTTCCATTGTTCCTTGGAATATTAATCATACCCAATTCTTTCTGAATATAACGTTACGAACCTTAGCCTAATAATCAATTTAGATTCACAAAGCAAATACGTTCGAAATAATCATATTAATGAAATTGGTTAAATTTTTTACTTCGGGTGGCCATTAATCAGCAGCTACACAATAATAAATAAAAAAGATGGCGGTTATGTATTTCTAGTACCTACAAGATTGTCTCCAATTTTTTTTATAAAAAATTAAAAGGCATACGGCACACCTAATTGTTGAATTCACTCAGAATTACTCTTATACAATTATTTCACAATATTTTTTATTTAAATTTAAAATTTTTCCATTAGTTCCCTTCAAAATGTTTGGGGAGAATCTCGCAAGAATTTCTCCGTCTCTCTCATATTTAGAATACTTACTTTTTTCCATGTGAGTTTCTTCCCGGGGAAATTGTAATTTAGAATAGGAGGAATGGGAAAAGGGAAAATTTTCCAGGGGAGATATTATTCAGAATAGGGGAACAGGGAATAGGAAAAAAACTCCCGGGGAATTGTTATTCATAATTGGGCTGATAATAAAAATACGTATAAATTTTATTCTAATGGTATGTAATTGAAAAGTTTAGTGTAGTAAACTCACAAAACTAAAATTTCCAGTGAACTGATTTTTAAAGGAAATACGAGGCACTAGTAATGGAAAAAGACTAGAATTTAATTAGAATTTGTCTAAGCAAGGCTATGCTTCCAGGAATTAATATCGATGTGAAAAGTATTATTTCATCAACTGGTGCATTGTCTTTAGCTGAAGTACCAAAAAACCTTGTCGTATTGAGGAGGCTAGGGTCTGAAGTCACTGTAGTAGAATTTTTTGACAGAATCGCTGCAGCAATGGATGGAGACTTAAGTTAACAGATGAAATGAATTTTTTAAATTGTGTAAATAACGTAATCATTGCAATAAGCCCCACTAAGTTTACAATTACTGATTGCAAACTTGTTTAAACGTAACTAAGCTAACTAAAACATACAAACATACATACGTCTAAATTTCCGCTTAAAATCATTTAATAAATTTCTAGTAAACTTATATCAACCCATCCTTTATAAATCTACAAATACTTTTTTTAGATTACTTTAAATCACATTTTTCGCTTAATTAACTAAAACATAATTGTAAACAGAGAATGAATTCAAAGAAAGAAAAAGCTGCTGCAGCACAGAAAAAAAACTGAGACTAAAATAAATAATAAACAAGTTTAAGACCAGAATTAAACCACAATTTTTAAGACATTGATTAAGTTTGTTTAGATTTTCAAAGATTTTTTTTCCGCAATAAATAGAATTACCAACATGTTTTATTAGTGAAACAAACCCGTAACCATGACGATGACGGTGATAGCGGTGGGGGATGATGATGATGATGATGTTGGGGGCAGTGGAAGTTAAAGTCGCACAAGTAAGGTGGTTCATAGTATACTGATACGAACACACGTTGTTACCCATAATAGACAAACAGTCAGCGTGTACGTTGTAAGTCGTATTTTCTTATTTAACAATTTGATGTAGACCGGCTGCTTGATGACGCCGCACCTTAAATACACTATATTGATGGTGTTGTTGTAGCATTTGAAGTTTTGTTGTTGTTGTTGTTGTTGTAGTTGTTGCTCTTGTTGTTACTTTTGTGCATTTGTATTTTGTTGCAACTATTAAATGCTGTGGTTATAATAAATGCAACTAAAGACACAACATTAATATAACAAATACCGTCCACGCAATTTATTTACTTCTAGAAACAAACGTTGAATACTCATTCGTATGTCTGGTAAACCATTATATGGTTGGTGTATTTATGTTTAAGCTCAGTTTTATTTTTTAGTTATAATTTTGCGTTATTTTAATATCTTTTTATTTGTTTATTTTCTTTTCTTTTTTCTGCGTACTAAACGTTAATATATTTGTAAACTAAACGCCATATTTTCTTTCGATTTAGTTTTTATTCTTATTATAAAGCGGTAGCTTTAAGCTTTATTCCTGTTTAAATTATGGAAATAAAACAAAGAAAAAACTGAAGAAAAACAAAACCTTGTCTTGACTGACGACAAAATGTTGACAACTTTTAATTGCTTGAACCACATAAGTCATAAAATAATAAGGGTATAAAGGGTGGTCGAATCACTTTGCTATTGAATTTGTAAAAGAAATGGGACATTCCATTTAAAAAGTTCAACATTGAAAAGCTTAAGATAGACTCGTTTGTGATTTTAAGGGACACACATTACAGGCTATAACAAAGCATATATAAATATTTTGTTCAACCTTATCAAAAAATAAACTAGAGGTCATTTTTAATATTTAAGTATTTGGTACTTGTTATTATAGTTATAGAAGTTATTTTAGAAACATAAAGATGTTTAAATAAAAAGCGTCTTTGAGGTCGTGAAACGCACATACACGGACAGAAAATATATGGCTGTGGCGTGGTTGCGTCAACAATGTAAAGTTTCCCGAAATAGTTTATGGTGATGGGAAAGAAATTAAAAAAAATATTTAGAAAGGAAGGACCGCCCTTTAGTTAATAACTTTAAAGTATCGTTTAAATTTTGTTACAAAAATGCAGATGGTATAGTACTGACAATGCAGATTTTTGCGAGTGTCATCCTTAAATATATTGCATTTATGTTGCTACGAGTACTGAGAAGTTACATCATTGTGAAGAGAAGTTCCATCTAAATGCTCTTATGAAGATATTAACACTGCCGTACTATGTGTAGCTCTAAATAGCTAAATGTATGTAATATACACTTCGCAAAAAATTTAATAGTATAACTAGGATAAAGATATTTTGCACTTTTGCAAACCAATAGACAAACAGATTAGCGGATTTAATAGTAATATTCTTCTATTATTTTCTGTTATTTCATTGCAGAGTTCTCTATAATAACAAACTATCCGATCAGTTTAACACTATTTCTGGAGTACGCCTAGGTTGCCTCATTTCGCCCTTACTATTCCTCATAGTTCTGGACGATATTTTAACTCGTGCTATTGATGATAGTGAAAACCGAGGAGTCCAGCGGAATATCCAACAGCATCTAGAAAATCTGGCGTATGCTGACGACAGTTACAAATGGATAGGAGACACTCTACGGAAATAACCAACTGAAAACTGTAGACAGGCCCTCCAGTGGAATCCACAAGGTACCAGAGCACGAGGAAGACCAAAACAAACGTGTATGCGCACGATAGACAAAGATATACAACAACCCGACTAGAAATTTTCATGCAAACACATTTGGGATCTAACTGGGATCCCAGTTCCAATGTAACGCAGAAACGTATTTGGGACCCGATTGGTTTCCTGTGGGGAAATATCAAAACCTTGCAAAAATTTGCTCAAATCGGGAAAATATCAAACTCTAATATTGAATTAAAAGTATGTAACAATCATCTCTGTTGAAGATGAGCAAAATATACGATTAAGGATCTGTGTTAGATTTTCCCAACAAGTTCCCAATAGTTTCCCATTTGGGAAGAACTTATGTTAAGGCATTAATTTGTAGATGGGCTGTCCCAACAAGTTCGTGGTCAAATCACAAATGGGATAACCCTTTTGGCTGTGCCACATGAATTCCCAATCGGACCGCAATATTAGTATTGGGAAAATTTCTAATCGGGAAGTAAGATATTCTTTCAACGAAGTGAAAAATATAGCAGAGGATCGGAATAGATGGCGAAGTTTTTTTGGGGCCCTATGCTCTACCGGTAGCCAGAGGACATAAGAAGATTTTCTTTTATACAGATCATAGTGCAATATGATATGTAAATTATATGAGACCCTACCATAAACGGATCAAAAGATAACTTCCTCTGACAAGCATTTGGACAAACAGACATGTACACATGACTCAGACAGATAGACTGACTTAGGCATACATATGCTATTTTTATTAATCTTTGCTATGGCGGCCGCTGCACGGTGGTTCTAATTAAAAAAAATAGTAATAAATACGTATCTTTGAAGTTTATGATCCGATTACAAAATCATGTATGTAAAACTCATAGCAGGCAATCTATTCTTTAAGAATATTGAAACTTGGATCACCCTGTTGATACACACGGTGATCTACAGGGTGTCAAATTTGACTACCTCGGGCATGAAAAACTTTGTGGGGCTCATTACTCTTACAAATATTCTTCAATTTTAATGAATTTTTATTTGCTATAAAGCTTATAAATTAGTTAAAATAACTCACCTTTTTTTAAATATATATTAAATATTTTCAAAGATATTTGATTTTTAATATAAAAATTTTGGTTTTCGGCCTCCACTTTGTTTTTCCGATTTCGTAAATAACTCCGTTAATAACATAGCCAAAATTTTCAACAAAAAAAGATATATTATGATTTTTAACACAATCCTCGATAATATACAGAAAACATTTTTTAGTTATCTTAATTCATGTAGTTGTAAAAAATAATCCCAATCAAGACTTTGAAATGAGAGTGAAAAATGGCTAGATTTTGACAAAGATTGAGGTTAGTTAATTGTTCGATGTTTTTCTCAAAAACTTTTCAAAACTTAAATCTTTTCTTTTGAATGTTTCGAAATAATAGACTTCAAAAATGACTACAGGTGAAATTGAAATCGGTTAAAACATGCACGCCACATCAAACATGGGACGAATATAGTGAATTTTTCTACGAAACTCTAAATTTATCGCTTAAAAAACGGCCATCGAGTTTTTAAAATTTCTACAAATAATATTAGATTATTTAATATAATTAATCTTGCTCTTAATTGTTATCATCCTGCTGAAAGTTGAGGACAGCACAGCAGATTTTCTAAAATTCTAGCAAAAAAACCGTATTCAATACAAACAGCCAAATCTTCTGAAAATCGGGATAATTACAATTTTGAATGGGTGGTTGGCGGACTCCCCATAGACTTTCGAAAACATATTATGGGACCAAACTGCAAGCACCCTTTCCAACAAAAAAAAAGAATTTTCAAAAACGGCCCAAGAATGACAAAGCTATGCGTTACGGGTAGCAAATTTCCACAGGAATTTTTAAAATGGGTTCAAAAATGGCAGAGTTATGCATGAACAAATATAAAAAATACACACACGAATCGTCAGAAGCATATTATTTAGCTGCATAAAAACAGTACTAAACCTAATTTTTTGTTTTTATTTCTTTACTACATATTTATTAAAAAACATAGCAATCCTCTTCTGTTTAAAAAATTTATATTGACCTGCATTTTTTATGAATTTTAATAAAGAAAAAAAACATGTGAAGAAAAGGCGAATTTCCAATTTTTCAGGGCAAAACTGTATACGTATGAGGAATATGATAGTTTGTACTAAAATGCGTTTCTTTAAAGAAATTTCGCCATGATATTACCGAAGATATTAACGAAATACAAAGAAAAGGCAAGGCCAATATATAAAATTTTAAAATTCAAAGCCAAATATCGTTGAAATTATCAAAGATATCTTAATGCAATAAACTTAATTTTCTGCATCTACTTATAATTAAAAAAAATTTATTAGAATCGGACAACATCTGCAAGATTTATGAGACCAACAAAAATGTTGATGCCCGAATTATGCCAATTTTGACACCCTGTACCCCACCATGTCTTTCAACAGGCTATTGAAAAGTTACATTTTCTTAAAGTTTGTGTTCTTTTCTAGGACTTTTACATACCTTATTTTGTAATCGTGCACTATGCAACGTTGCAGCATATGAGCGATATAATGGTGGAGTTCACACAACATTCGGTAACTGTTTATTCGTTAAATTGGTAACATTTTCTATACATTTTCGTGTCAAAAATTGTTTAAATAAATTTTACAGCAACAAAATGTATGGAAAATTTTACCAATTTAACGAGTAAACAGTTACCGAATGTTGCGTGTACTCCACTAATGTTTTATAAATTGCTTGATTTAATTTTTCACAATCTTTAAGCTATTTTAGACAGTTAAAAGTATGTCGGTCCATATATATTCTTATTATTTTTTCTACGTAACCTAGAACAAAATGTAACATTCTAGTCCCATTCAATATTGAAAATCGAAAACAAATGGTAATGTTCCATCCTAATGGGAAAGCCACCAACCACACAAGGAAAATAATTGTTATAATTTTTCTAGAAGCCTAAAAAATCGAATTCTCTAACGCTTTTATGGTTGTATCGTTTTCTGCGGCTTTAACATACTTCTTTTGTAGAGAAACCAACCTATGAAACAAAATTAGATTGTGATGGGTCAATCCCTAAAGTTGTGTCTATTCCTGTATAGACGGATGTTTGTGAAAATAACACAACAAAAAACATACCTAATAAGGCTGAAAAAGACCATAAAATGTTATGTTTTAAAATTAAAAATTTTTATTGTGATATTTATTGACAAATATAATATAAACTGCTTATAACATAGTCATTCTTATCAAATCAAAGGCATTAACAAATATACAGCACGATGGGGTTTATATCCATTTATACAAGACACTTAAAATAAAGAATGGCACTAGTGTACACGAGAATTGTTGTAAATTTTTTTTATATTTTTATTATTAACTTATTTAAATTAAGCAGATATAAATAAATATAAAAAATATATTTAACGATATACGTATATGGGTAATACGAAAATAAATATTTATTTATAAGAACAAATATAACAAAATATTGATTGATTAATAAAATGCAATAAATAACAAATAACAATGTGATTACGATTAAATTAAATAAAATATTGAACAGTAGTTGAAGTTTAAGTAGGAGAGCTAGAACATTAATAAAAAATCAATATGTTATAGAAAAAAATTTATTAATATTAATGTTAGAAAAGTAGAATAAATAAGGTGTGACTAGACAACCAATAGACACTTTAAAGTAATCAAAGAAAAAAAATTTTAAATATGATAAAATAATTAAGTTGTCTCTTATGTATTAATTATAAAAATAAGAAAAGATATTATTTAAATAAACAAAGCACTAAATAAATTAAAATAAAGAATTTTTAGTAATCATATGGATATTAAATTTATGCAGAACCCTAGAGAAAAAAAAATATTTCTCTGAAATTCGCCAGGGTAGCAGGGTAGCAGTGTTGCCCTTAAAATAAATACGACTTTTAAACTAAGCTAACTTTGATTCAAAATTAACTAGAATAATGTAGAAATTAATTCACTAGTTACTAGCTAAACTATAAAATAAGCTATGCTAACTTTGGTTTCCCTAACTAGAAAGTGTTGCATGAAATTTGGTATGACTTTTTGGCTGCTATGCTAAATTTGGTGTTTTTAACTAGACTGTTGCTTTAATAAATTTTTGATATAAGTTCGAAAAACAAAAGGATATTTCTAAACTTTCTAATAACACTATACAACACAAAAGGACTATTTATTGCAGAAGCCACTAAAAGAATATACTCGTATATCGGCGTTTTGAAAGTTTACATCTTGAATTCATTTTAGGCGAAGTTAACGTCCCAAAACGAAAGTATTACATTTTGGATGCTTTCATCAAAAAAATAATAATAATAAATAATAAGTACTATCGAAAGAAAGTAGTTTTTTTATGTATAAAAGAAGTTTGGTAAATTCGTTTATTAGGTAGATTAAATAACTTAAGTGACCTTAAGTTAAACTAATAGACCTATAGAACTTTTTTCATTCGGAATTCCAAAAAAAAATTATAGCAAATGATAGCTATAACACCATCACAGTTCTCTAGAACAATCAATTATTTTCCGAATTTGAAATATATCAGTTGCATTTAAAAAGCTCATTTCTCTAGGTAACTAGGTGCGTAGAACTTAAATGCCTCTAAAATGAATCCCAGATGTAAACTTTGAAAATACCGATACACATGTGTATTTTTAGTGCCCTGCACAAGAATCAGTTGTTAGAATAATTTAATTTCAAAAAAAATTGATTTTGTTGCACAGTGTAATCTACTATGTAAATAAAAAAAAACTAAAAACTGTGTGCCTGCCTCTTTGTAAAAATTTCTTAATTTTCTATTACAATTAATATCTTATGAATAACAGAAAATTGGCATAATGTTAGCCCAGGTAATGAAATTGACTTAGACAAGTTCTTCAATAATAACCAGGGCATGGATTTTAGTTACCTAAAATATTACAAAATAACTTTAGAATCACTAAAAATACTAATATATGAACCTTGCTCATGACTATATCCTATGAACATTTTTAATGCCAAGTTGTTTGTAAAAACTTTTTAACAGCTAGCTTAGCTTCATCACTTAAGCTAGCTTCATGCCAAGCTTTTATTACAAACATTACTCTTATAGATTTAAAAATCACCTATTGGCTTAATAAATGGATATATTTGTGCTCTGTGCATGTTATAATCATCTTCAGTATCATTTTCACTACTTGTCACACTACCTGCATAATAAATTCGTTGTTGTTGTTGTTGTTGTTGTTGTTGCTGTTGCATATGTAACGGATGCATATTTTCATCGAAAACTGGACCTGGATATCTATTTTGTAGTTCTTGTAGGTGTTGCTGCAATTGTTGGTGATTAAAACCACTGACTTGATCTAAGGGTGGTGATTTAGATGACTGAGAGTTTGGTGATGATTGACAGCCATTTTGTAAATGTTTTCCCAATAATGACATACGCGAAAAAGATTTGGTACAAGAAGGACAGCAATACTTTTTAACATCAGAGTGAGTTTGCATATGAGCTCTTAAGTTGGAGCGATCAGCAAAAGCTCTATTGCAATGCTGGCAGCTAAAAGGCTTCTCTCCGGTATGAGTGCGTATATGGCCCTGTAAAAGCCAAGGCCTTGAAAAGGCTTTCCCACATATGGGACATTTGCAGGGTAGAGTGTGAGTACGTATGTGCATTTTTAAGGCTCCCAGGGACACATATGTTTTTTCACAGTTTTTACAATTAAACACTTTCTTCACTTGATTACCTTCTGCAGCAGGACAATGAAATTGTTGATGTTTGGTAAGACCGGAAAAAGTTGAATATGATTTGCCACAATCATTGCAATGATAGCGTGGTACTCCTACGGGTTTTTGCATAGATTGCGAAGAAGCCAAAGCAGAGGCTTGTATCAACGCTGCTGCCTGATCGGTGGTAAATTCTGTTGAGGCATGCGTAGTAGCTCCACCTTCTGGATTACTACGTATAATTTTGTACTCTGTGCTTTCAAAGGCATGGCTTTGTTGATGTTTAACCAAACCCGCATAAGTAGAATAACATTTATTGCACTGCTGGCACTGATAGTACAAATCATTACTTGTCTTTAGCTTTAAACCCAAATTTACATTATTATTTAAAGGCTTAACGTTTTCAGTATTACCGTTTATAATGCTTGGTTCAGGTTTAAAGTTTTGTAATCCCAGCAAAGCTTTGGCTACATTGTGTAAATTTGTACTCTCCCCCAAAACCTTTTTAGTAGAATGCAAACTTAAATCTTCGGGTTCATAATAAGATTTCTGCAGTGCATAAGGCTCACTGTCCAGCAATGTCTTTGGGGAGGTTTCTCTAGAAAAATTGTAAGGTCTCAAACAGTCTTCATATTCGGCAATACTCTTCATTAAGTTATTATTGAAATTTCCCATGGGTGTATTTTCCTCCCTAAAAGAGGTTTCTATCGGTTCTGACTTAATATTGACACCATAAAATGTTTCTGCACACGGTAAAGGTGGGGAGGGGGTTATGTCTTGTATTCTCTCGTTAGGATCATTTTCGTTAATGTGCTCTTCTGTGGGTAAAGGAAAATCACCATAACCCAAGCGGGCTAAGCTGCGGGCAATTTCTTCGCGTGTGAAAACATCTGGAAAAGCGCGAGCAATTTCTCTTGTTTCTTCCCAAATGCGACGAGCTAAATCTTCTTTGCTCTGACTGTTGAATTTATGTTGTAAATTTAAGTTAGGCACAGGCAAGGCATCATTCTGTTCCAATTTAGTCCATGTCGGCGTTGTCACACATGTAGAAGCTGTACTTAAATCAACAGGACCTTCATCTGGAAATTTAGAAGATGAAAAGCAACATGCGAATGAGTTTTAAGTGTTTAAAAAAAAGCCTTTGAAAAAAGTACCTTGATCGAAAGAAGGTTCACTATCCATATCAGCTTCCTCATTCATTATTAAAAAAGGTCTCTTTTTTAAAGGACATTTGCTGTAGTTCGATTTATCCATACTGAAGACAAAATAAACCCAGTTATGATTATGGGCAAGGAAGTTAGCACAAGAACTTTTTTAAAAACAACCACTTAACACACGAACTTTTTAATTATAGCTTGTTTTCTTATAAGTAACTGTTTTATTAAAAATTAAATCAAATATCACTGTGTTCTAACAAAAATATGTAATAACATGATTTTTTTTTAATATTTTATAAATCCCAATGTTTCTTGCTAAAGGTTCCTTAGACGAATGATGTAATTGTATACGATCACTTTAAATTTATACTCCTGGCAGTTAATACTGATCCTTTTTAAAATCCCTGCAAGCAAAATATAGTTTTCAACCCTAAACCTCCCCTTTTTGGCTGTATGCGGAGACTCTTTTTATGTGTAAAGGTATAAATTTACTTCCGATTTTTCATAAAGCATCTATTGTTAGCTACAATACTCTCTATACTCTTTAGTGATCTTTAATTTCAACCACCTTAATTGTTTTTATTCAAGAAAAATAAAAACGCACCAGATGTTCTTAACAGGCAAGCTGAATAAAATAGAGCTGAGCTGGTAGCACGTGCCTATTACACACATATAACGGCCATACCAGCCAACACTGCAATCTGGGAAAGCATATGTGAGTGAGTACAGCAAAGACCACAACGATCATCCTCATCATCATCATCATCAACATCACTATGGAGATTTGGTTTGTTTGATATGAAATCCAATGAAGAAGAAACAACAATTCTTGAAGAACTCTTAAGATTTTTAATTTAAAATATTTCCCCTTTTTATTAAAAGAGCACCTGGAGTTTATTTTCGTGAAGCAAAATTTTATAAATAAATAATTTTGTATGTGTTTATATGGGTGGAGTTGTCTCATTTCTGCTCAAGTATATACAATTTTATATATAAGCGACCCTCTCTGGCTAAAAAAAGTTAAGTAAAAAAATATTTAATGCCTTGTGTTTATGCTCAATTTTTCAGCTTTTGTTTTTTGAAATTCATTTGTTAACTTTTACAGGTTACAGAGAACGTACTTCAAATGTGGTAAACAAATATCGCCTCTTTGCTATTTTTAAAGAGTGAAGATATATTCTAAAGCTTTTGAAAAGTTTGTGCCTCTTTTTAAAGTGTTTCGTTTCCAATTTGAAATTAAAAGGGAATGTTTTAAAGTTTAAGATACTGTTTGCAATTTTGAAGACTACTTTGTTTAAACAAGAAATTTGTTTAAATGGGAAACTAGTCTTAAAGATAAAAAGAAAATATCGATACAGCAAAACATATTTTTATAGATTGGAAATACATACATACGTATAAAACAATTAGAATTTTAGCTTTTGATTTGCAAAATTTTCCATTACTGCTACGACATAAAAAGCAGCTTTCTAAAATGTGAAACGTTAAAATAAATAATGTCAAGTGTACCTCAAACAAAAACTTAATTTTTATTAAATGTTAATTATCTACGTTCCATTTAAAATTGAATTTCGAAAAATATTTCTTTTATTAATATGATTATTTCGAACGTATTTGCTTTGTGAATCTAAATTGATTATTAGGCTAAGGTTCGTAACGTTATATTCAGAAAGAATTGGGTATGATTAATATTCCAAGGAACAATGGAAAAATTAACATCAACTTAATTTTTCAACGTACACAGCAGAACAGAGTAGCGCCACTTTCGGAAGCCGCTACACTTCCATCGTCAGTGCTCACGTGTATTTGCTATCACCACTTGTCAGGTGGCTCTGTTGAATGTGATTTTTTAATTCTTATATATACAACTTTTTCGTGAAAATTGAATACGAGAATTAAATCACTCTCAAGCTGATATTAAAGTGCACTTTCCCAGCGTTGCCATCGGTTTATTTTTCTTCATTCCCATTTTTCTGATTTTTGTTCTACTCAAGACAAACTTTTTTGGTTTGATTTTATACTTAAGTATATATGAACATGTAAACATGTGAAAAGCTCAAGCCAGTAGCTAATTGTTTTATTAATATGATTATTTCGAACGTATTTGCTTTGTGAATCTAAATTGATTATTAGGCTAAGGTTCGTAACGTTATATTCAGAAAGAATTGGGTATGATTATTTCTTTTATACGTACCTATGTAAGTACATAATATTATATATATATATATATATCGTCACTGAAAATGCAAAAAGTTCTATCTAATATTTTAAAAGTTTTACAGGAGAAGCATAAAACTTGTTTAAATAAAATATATATTAACAATTAGTTCAAAATTTCACAATAAATGTATAAATATGTTACTTGTATTGTAAAATGTTGCAGTAATAGTCAAAATATTTTTCATTTAAATAAGTTGTATGCTTCTCTTGTAAAACTTTTAAAATATTAGACAGGGCTTTTGGCATTTTCTGTGACGATACATTTTCTACCACCGGCCACAAAATTTTTAGGTGAAATGCACAGATTAATGTCGGGCGGCATAAGGAGATAAAATTTTTAAAAATTTTGGAAGCATACTTATTTCGTATTCAATGTTTCAAGTCTGATTAAAATAGTATTCAACATGAGCCTTTATTGCACAGTACGACAGTGCTTTGCACCGAAGAGGAATTCCAAAAGATTATGAAAATAGATTGAAAAAAAAACTATACGTGTCTGGAAAATTTGCTTTAGCACGTCAGAGTTTCCAGAAACTTAATTGTAAGTCTTAAACTTTTAAGAGCAATATCTTTGAAACCGTATTAGACAGAGCGCCGACGACTAATTGTCCTTTCATCCTGATCAAGACGTTGCAAGGTCGTTAAAAGTTGCGGATAGTCAGCATACTTACCTTAAGGGACTCTCTATAGAAACAGCGCTACACGAGGTGGTGGGGGCTTATAGAGAGATCCCTTCAACACAAACCGTATACTTTGGCTGCCTTCATAGATAAAGAAGGTACTTTCAGATATGTATCAGTGGCAGCTATCCAATATACTGTCCAGTATATGGATGTTGAGGAATATATCAACATATTTAAGGCAAGAACATATCTAAGGCAAAAACATATCTAAGGCAAGAACATCAATGCAAAAAGTAAAAATGAGCATGCAGAGGATCACCATAGTGTAAAGTGATTTCTCCTCTGCACAGTGTGTCGAATGAGAAATCTAGAAAGACAAAAAAGTAAGCTGCGTGCTGAAATTTGGCATACAAAACAAATGGCTTAGGCGCTACAAAACTGGAAGAAAAAAATTGGGCTAGGGTGTTAATGAAATTATTTTCCATTAAGCTTCTGTTGGATCAAGATATAAATTTAAAACATCATAATATACATTATTGCAATTCTTCTTCGGTGTTTCGCGAAGATTACATATACAGTAATCCCTTGATTTACGTCGCCTCGATTTACGCTGTTTCGGTTAACGTTGTCAAATTTTTGGTATTTATTAAATTTGATTTGCGTCTCCATTCGATTTGCGTCGTTAAATTGTTGGTGTCTTCCAAATTCGATTTGAGTCGCCATTCGATTTACGTCGCCTCAGTTGTTAACAAGTTATTAGCAAAACTCGGGGAGTCCCAGAATTTAGTTAAAATCTTTGTTTCTATGCAGTTGGCAAAATTTTTGTTAGCAAAAAATCAGAACGATGGGGAAAAATTGTTTTCTACCATTTGTCTTTCTAGAGTGGCCATACGTCACATAGTGCTCTGCTGTGGCTTCTCGTCGTTAACTCCTTTTTTTTACACTAGACGCTGCTGTAGTCAGAGTTGTGGCATATGTGAACGATATGGTAGTAATGGTATCATGAATGTTTACGGACGTGATAAGTATATTATGTCAAACGCTTTAGGCATTATCGACAAATGGGCTATAGAATGTGGTCTAGAAGAATTCCAAATAAAAAAAACAGCTTTAGACTCTCTCGGCTGCACAATCAAGAACTGCTCCTATCGTATAGCGCAAGACATATAACTAGAAGGTAACCCGCACCCAAAACTATCATGGAAACTAAATGTGTAATACAGGATGTTTGGTTCCTAATAGGGCTTAAGCACTAAGATGTTTACATGGATACATACAGCAATTGTACGTAAGAAATACATGGTAGACACACTATACAGAATACGGATATCTGGTTGCATCGGAATTATAAGTTGGACTAGTACGTAGTCCTTCAGAGGCTCTGGATGCTATACTAAACTTAATTCTAATTGACCTACATCTATTGGTGGTATTCTGATGTAATGCAGCAAGGTTTGTGCCATCTGATTTGAGAGAATTAAGAACTTATGGTCATGCTATTATTTTGGATCCAATAGAAAGAGATTACGACTGCAAGGTGTATACTGATGGAACAAGAATGATCTGCAGTTTCTATGGATAATTTTGGTGCAGGACACTCCTTCCGACTTCCTGATGGAGCTAGCGTATATCAGTCTGCAGTATTGGCTACAAGGAAATCGGACTGGCTGCTGATTGACTGTAGGGTTCAAGGGGGAGTGGGTATTTTTGCCTACAGCTAGACGGCACTTCCATCTCTAATGTCATACACCACTTTTTTTACTGTAGTTAGACAGTACAAGGATGTGCTATCCAGGTTGGGTAGTCAGATCTCTCATCTGAGTCAGATCTCAGATCTGAGTTCGCGCACATAGCAACTTCCCTGGCAATGAACAGGCAGATAAGCTGGGCAGGGCTGGCTCTTCAATGGATACCTCCATTACTTATTTATAAAGCAATTTTAAAACTGCTGAATTCGTTTAACCGAAACGGGTTTCACTTGCCCGAACTTCAGTTTATTGGAAATCTGGCATAAGCGCAATAAAGTTCCTATAATTTTCCATTTTTTCTTAACCGAATTCGATTGTATAGAATCAATATTTTCAAACACCTTCTTCAAAAAGCTAAAAGCTAAACCGAAGATGGCAAGCAAGCAGTAAAAAATTTTACAAGTCCGAAGTGCACATTTAGAGACTTTATAGCTCAACTCTTGACCAAATAACAGAGTTGATATTTATAAAATAAATACCAATAATCCTCTGTTATATCCACGTGAAATTTTATTCCAATAGAACTATCCGTTTAGAAATGCCTGATTTATATTCCAAGTATTTTGATTCCCCACTGTAGATTGTTACAAAGATAAGCAATTTCTAAAATGAAAAGTGATCCAAGGTCAACAGTCTTTGAAAAGTAATTCAGTATATACCACATTTCTCAATCTGTAAGAAAATTCTCGGAAGTTATGGTTATCATAGAAGAGTTGTACGAAAGAAGAAGCTTGTAAATAAGGTGAATAGAGCAAGAATATTTAGTGTCAGGAAAAAATATAATAACAAAGGTTCTGGAGCCAAGAAAGTAAATTTAATATATTCCGATCAGATCAAGTTGAGCCTGCAGACAGTCCAATGAGGTGCTAAAAGAACAAAATCTACGATGAACTGAAAAGCACAGTAGGAATTCCATTCCTTTTTAGAGTTATATTATTGCCGTTGGACCAGGGAAACTAATAATAATTGGTGATATAATAGCCGTAGGCAAAAAGGATTTAAGTCAGCGCCCTTCAAAAGGTCTACCGGTTTCAGCTTATTAGTTAGATTGATCTTGCAAATGAGTTTACAAAATTAATAAGTATTTTCCTATGGTTATTGCAGCGTAACTCTTTATTTTTTTAACATACTTTAACTGCTTGGACGGTTCTTTTTGGTTCGTGTATTACAAAAAATAAAATATTCACATGAGCTTGTTTATATAGGACCTATTTTTATAAAATACCATATCCATAAAATAATAAGAACTCATCATAAAAATAAATCTCACACCGGTTAAAATTTCATTTTCAGGACATTGTCTAAATTAATAAACTTTGGCGCCAAAATCTTAAAATCTTTGTAACGACTTTTTTCTTTTCACGAGTACCTACAAAAATCACCAATAGAACGTGCTAGCACAATTACAATTTTTGCAGATGTAAACAAAATATTCCTTAAAGAAATTTCAAACAATAATGAAACCCTATTTAATAAATATTTATAATATAACAGCCAAATTGCCAAAAATGAAAAGCAGAAAAATCAAATAATATAAGACAATAAGGGTTGTTGCTAAATAGATGCAGCAACAAAATATTAAATCGAAATCAGGAAATAAAAAGGGGCCGAAGGGGATGAAATAAATGCAATTCAGAAGATTAGAGGTGCATTATTGTTTTGGTTTTGAAACCAGGTAGATTTAAAGGCACATACTACTGCACCAGTGCTGTATTTTTTTTTTTTTTGGCTCAGGACAAAATAAATTTCCAGGTACATGTGTTTGCAAGGTAATGGAAATAAATATCAAAAAATAACACATGTGCTTTTGATCCTATTGCTGATCATATTGCTGATGATCATGATTTTTTGGGTGGTTGTTATTTGCTATGAGGTGGCAGCTGCTATTGGAATATTTCGGAGAGAGTAAGAGATTACATAGTTATATTCTCACCGCAATAATATTTTAAAAACACAAAACAAAAATGTTATATGCGTTAATACCTACTTAGAAATACATTGCTACAGCCGTACAACAGCTAGTGCTAGGACTTAAGAGACTGTATTATAAAAATTAATTTATTTTTTGGATTGCAAAAACATGATGATCGCCATTACTTTTACCTTGATGTAACTTACGTATGTTAGTTATTTTGGAGTTTGTGTTTACAACAGCACTTTGGAGTTTCATTTTGAAGGTAGCACTGAAACAAATTAATTAAGGCTTAGTAGAATAGCTTAATATAAGGTTTTCTTATTTGCAGCTGCTTCTATAAGCTTCATAACTTTTTACTTGATTTTTATTGCCTGGCCTGCAAGAATATTTCTTTCTTATATTTATATTTAAAACAAAAATAAATTTTGGTTTTTGGGACGGAGCTCCTAAGGGCTCGTTATGCATATGATATACAACGTACAATAATTGTTTTCTATGCTACACATTTTTTAATGAAAAAATACGTGTAATAAATACGTGTAACGAAACTGGTAAGAAATGCATGTAACGACAATTCAAAACGAAGGCAACAGGCCGGCGCAGTTTTCAGTGTTGCAGTTGTTTTTCGTGGAAGTTCTGGATTTTGCGGAGAGGTTTGTCCTAGTTTTTCGAAATCCACGAAAATTCTGGGATTTTTTGGAGATTTTTGTCCTAGCTTTTGGGAATCCAGGGGTTTAAGTGAGATTTTTTACAAACCTTTGGGAATTCTTTGGCCAGGATTGTGTCTTGGCTAATGATTGGTGGCCTTGCTAAATGAAGGTGTCTCGGCTAAACACCAGGTATCTCGGCTAATTTCTTGAGAAGTATCGCCTTAGTGTAGTTTACGTATATTCTAAGTATTTTCCAGGCGATAGTTGTTTTTTATTAACGAATTATCTTCTTTCTTCCATCTAGAGGTTAAAATTACTATCGTCGTTTCTTGGTGCCATCAACGTAGATGAAACTCTTGTTTTCAAATTATTACTTTTATTTTCGGAGTGTGTCATGGCGCCGGGTCCGGTGACTAGGCGGAGTGTGTCGAAGAGCGATTAAGAGGAAGGGCGTTGCCCGCATGTGGTCGTCCGGATGTAGCCTGCCAATGACATAAGACCAAAAGTGGCCGCCTGATGGCATAACGCCAATAAAAATTTTTTAAAAATCTGTATCTTTCCCACATGGACCACCCTGTTGAAATACACTTTCAGCTACAGAGTGTCAAAGTTAACTACCTCGTGCATGCAAAACTTTGTCGGCTTCATAAGTCTTACAAATATTACCCGATTTTAATGATTTTAAACTTGTTGTAAATTTGTTCAATTGATAAAGAAAATGTAGTTTATTTTAATAAAATATCTTTAATATTTTCAAAGATATATGGCTTTGAATTTTAAAAATGTTTGTTTTTGGCCTTGAATTAGTTCTCCATTTCTTCAACATCTCCGGTCAATATTAAAAAAAAATACTTTATGATTATTAATACAAAATTTTAAAACAGGCAGAAAAAAGTTTTGTGTTAACTCAATTCATGTAGTCGTTAAAGGAATCAAAGTCAAGCCTATCAAATGAGATTGAAAAATTGCAAAATCTTTGGAAGAAATTTTCAAAACTAAAATTTTTATTTTCAATATTTCAAAATAATAGACTTCAAAAATGAAAAATGATAATAGAAATTTTAGATCGATCAAATCAAACACGCTACATCCAGTATTGGACGAAAATTGTGAATTTTTCTACGAAATTATATTAGATATATTTAATATAATTAATCTTACTTTTACTTGTTACCCACCGCTCTAAAATATGGCCAAAAAAAAGAGCAGATTTTCTAAAACTAATCAAATTTTCTGAAGCATTTCATTTGCATGCATGAAAACTGTAAGAAACATAGCAGTCCTCTTATGTTTAAAAAATTTTAACAATCTATTAAAACGGCTTTTTTATGAATTTTTAATTCCAAAAAAATACCTATGTGAAGAAAATGTGGATAGCCAATATTTTTAGGGCAAAAGTCTATTACGTATGAGTAATATAATGGCTTACGCAGAAACGAGGTAGACCAAACGCGACAGGAACTGCGTTCCAACCCGATGTCTAATGACACTGTCCATTCTTATTTATTATTGTTTTTAATATAAATATGCGAATGAAATTTTTGTACCGACATTGTGGACCCGACAGTTAATGTTTGATTTCTTTACGTAATTCGTATCAGTCTCGCTCTACAAAAACTGTCGGTATGTCGTTTCACAACTTCATTTATCATTAGATATCGCAGAAGTATTGAGACGGATTTGAATCAATGTTCTGAGCTTTGTCAATGTTGTTTGAATCAACATTTTTTGCGCTACTTTTCTAAACTTTTTGCAGTCGTAGTCTTTTTTAATAAATAACAGACAAAGAGCTTCTCGGCCTCTCTTCCAAAAAAAAATTCTCCCAGTACTTAAAACTAACTTTCTATTAACAGAAAATAGATCGTTACAATTAATTACAGCTGTTTTTATATTAACCATTATTAAAAATCATACTTAACTGACTGACCTAAATACAATTGCGGTTGAGAATTTTAATATGCTACAAATCCTAACAAAAACTAAAAATTAATTAGTCACTAGCAAGCAGAAACAATGAGACAGCTGATCTTGTAACTGAAACCAAAACAAATGACACGAGTTAAAAATGTTAATGTTAAACTAAAAGAAATACAAAATTTCTGCACACATGCTTAGAAAATTAACCGAACAATAAGACAAAAACAAATCATAAACGAACAGTTAAATTAGGAAAAAAAAACCCTAAACGATAAAAGAAATAACAAAACAATGAATAGAATCTAAAACGGAAAAAAAATCTGTACAAAAAGATCTTAGAAATATTGGCGCCTGATATCAAATGCCACACATTCATATGAGTCCAAGTGAGTGAATACCAACATAGAATATAAAGGCAAAGGGAAGGAGAGCTAAAAGATGCACAAGAATGCAAAACAACCGTAAAAAGCATAAATAAATAAATAAAACCAGCTGCCAATAAATACGGGGCGCATGCGCATAATCACCCAACCATACTATGGATGAACAACACTTATCAGGTCAGTAAACATACAATAAATATGAAAAAATATATCTACAAGTCCATACATGTGTATACGTGTTTATGCAACATGTGTGTATGTATGCATGCTTCTAATAGATGGAAGAGTTAAAATATGCCGCCAACAAAACAAAGTTGACAATGATGGCGATGATGATGAAGATCATGTTGATCATACGAATAGTCTATGAAGATAAAGCAAGAAAAAGTAAAGGTTTATTTTTCTTTCATTGTAACTTGATATGGTTGTTGGCTGGCTTGTTAGCTAGTTAGTTGGTTGGCCATAAAGAACTTTACATAACTTAAAGGCAATTTTAAATCTATAAAACGTAATATACAAGAACACACGAACACTCATATCAAAAAGAAACTATTTATTGATTACGTTAATCGTTAATTAAAATACTTGAATGTAGGCGCTTTGATATTCATGGGATTTGAAAAAGTCTCATAGTAAATCAGTCATAATCAGTATTTTATTTAACTGGAATTATTAGAGTTTTTAATAGGATACGAAATTATAAAATTTCAACGCTTCTAAGATCGTAAAATTTAAATTGTTTGTATATTTATTTAATAATAAGAATAAGAAGATAGTGATAGTACCATAAAATGTATTCATCTTTGTTAAGCCAGCCACACCATCAGATCAAAGAAGTTCTAAAATCAAAAAATTTTGTTCTGAAATATTTGGGGTACTCACTTAAGCTACTAACTTTGGCAATCCTTAAATTGTTTGCTAAAAGTTAAACGAAAGCTCCTCGTAAAATACTGCTTAATATTTTCTTTTCATATATTCTCACATGTTTTTTTCGAGTTTTCATCATTCCTATTGGCTTAAGCGATTTATAATCACATTTAGGGCTTGTTTTCAACTTTGAAACTTTTCGCGAATTTCCGCTATTTTCGCGAGAGAGTTAATTTTTTTCATTTTTTGCTCTTTTGGTAATTCAAGCGATCTCTAACCAATATTAGGACTTGCTGACTTTTTGATATTAGCCAAGCTTTTGAGATTATCCCCAATTTTCCCTATTTCGTCCTTGTTTTCGTCATTTCATACCAATCTCAGCAGTTTTTAATTAATTTTAAAGATGTTTGGCAATATTGAAATTTTCATTGTTCTCGCGAAAAAAGCGATTTTTACAAGTTTATGAGCTATACACAGTTTAAGCTGTGTTAACTAAATATTTAGACTTCGATATTTTCACGATGATAATAATTTTTTGCGAATTTGACCGATTTACGCAGAAAATCATTAGTAACTAGCGCCGTTTTTTTTTTTTTTTTGGAAATACCATGGAGGATAAAATTCTTGATCCTGGCCTAAGGTGGGCTATGCGTGGAATCCTTTAAAATTAAGTTATAGATATTATGACACTCTTAAATATGTCATAATCTCCATGGACCTTACGACACTGCAGTCATTGACATTATGAGACATTTTATATCCATTTAATTTATGATACTTTTTGGAGGCACATACTCTCCATGGATATTCGCTGATAAATCTTGTAGGATATCATTGTCCAAAAACGTGTGTCTCAAGAGATACAAGGCCTGGAACTCGTAAAGAAAATGAAACACTGTCTCTTTCCTACCTTGCTCACAGCCATAGTGGCAAAACGACTATTCTACTAGGATGTCTGAAGATCGCCAAGCGAGCCTCAAGTTGTTTTTGCGGCTTTTTCTAGCTACCCTAGAGATGTTCACCTTCTGTCTTTAGCTTTTTAAAGACAGTGTTGAAGGAATTGCTTGTAATAATGCAAAATGGCATGGCTACCGATTCAGCAATGGTTGAATCGAGAGCAGATACAGGCCGGACAAGCTTATTCGTTGCCAGGGAAGTTTCTATGTGCAGGAAGCCAAATGAGATTAATGTCCCTCTGGCCATCCTTGCACTGGCTAACGAGAAAAGAAAAAGTCAAGTGTTACCTTAGAGACAAAAGTGTCACCTAGTTTATGACAAAAATGCCAATTCTGCCTGGGATCTTACTGTCCATCAGTGCCCTTCCCGGTTCGCTTGTATCCAATATTTCATCCGGAAATACACTAGCTCCATCAGGAAATCGGAAGGAGTGTGTTACCCCAATGTCATTTAGATAGAGTCAACACCGCATATCATTCTTAATTCATCTGTACACTTTCCGAAACCGTAATCTCTTTGTAAATACATTACCTTCCTTCCACTCTCATCTGAATGGTGCTATGACTTTGAAAGTACAGATTAGGTACCATGTAATGGGAAGGTTTCGGCTGTAAATGATCCCTGGCATAATCATAAGTTCTTAATCTCCACTGCCCAGATGCAGCCAATCTTATCATTTTACTTGAAGATATAGGCAATATATGTAAGTCAATCAGAATTAAAATTAGTATAGTATTCAGAGCTTCGAAGGACGAGTACGTAAAAAATCTGTTATCCCGATGCAAGTAGATCTCTGTATTCTGTATAGTTGATCTACCAATATTGGACGTATAATTATTTTATACATCCATTTGAGCATTTTTGGTCTCAAGCCGTGTTAGAAGTGGTAATGACGATATCTCTTTACGCTGGGCAAATTACAAATAAGAGCATGTATCGATATTACTTAAGCAGTGAGGTCAAATCTTTAGGCCAGTCTAAAGACAAGACTTCACTAAACTCTCCTTGATGTTTATATCAAATACATCTCTGCCAGGTCATACCTTAGACTCAGAGAGTCAGGCAACTTAAAGCACGACCGTATTTGAAATTTTACCATTCTACGAATCGTAGCACAAAAGTTCTAGAGATACAAGTCGAGTTCTCGTATAAGCCGACTGGAAGGAAAACTGCGTAGCTCGAGATAAAGTTGTTTTGATCCTTACGGACAACTTCGAAATGGAGAAATGGTAGTGGATCTGCCGTATTCTTTAAGGATATTATTGAGTGTTCCAAACAGAGATGTATGTCATAGTCGAAGTCGCGAAAAGAATTAACAGAAATATCTCCGAAACTGCTACTATAGACATTTTCTCGCAATTAGGCCCCAAAAATTTAAAAGTGCTGAAATAGAAGTATCTACTATACTACATTCAATCCCTAACTCTGTTTGAACGACATAATATCACGATAATTTGTATTCAAGGACATGAAGGTATACGGGGGTACGAAATAGCTGATAGCAAGCAATCTGATACTGGCAAAGTCACACAGAAATCTTGATTTTCCTTCAGTTCAGATGTAAAATATAAGATTAAAGTGTGGTCGATAAGGAAAAGGGTACTCAGGTGGTCTTCAATTAGCACTTGTAGAACATCCAATACACTTTGGTCCTAACTTAGTAGAGTAAGGACCAAGCAACTCCTAACAATCTTAATTATGTTGGACATCCAGGCTTTTAATATGATACCCCCTTCAGCAGCTGCTTCGCTGAAGAATAAGAAGATGCAGTCCAAATTTGTTATGTGACGGCATCTATGCACTCGTTGCCTGTAGAACTTGAACTGTATCAGGAAATCGCCACTGGCTAGCCTTTTAAGCTTCCTGAAAAGTTGTGGTTCTCAGTACCTGGAATATCAGAGATTCGTAGGAGCGTTTAGGGTATAGATAGTCCTCTGGCCATCAGAATGTGTCTAATGGCCTTCAGTTTAAGTAAATTATCAAAAGCACTTTTCGCAAACTTTTTCAAGAGCGTTCAACATCTTTAAACATGGTGTGGGGGCTACCACCATATTCATAAGACTTTGTTAAAGTTAATGTTGATTTAATGTTCGAATTTTGTATGGGAAGCCCGGTTTTAATGCATTCATTAACTTTACTAATCATTTATGCATACGGGGTAAGCAATTCGAATTGCTGTTAATTTTCATCCACATAAAATAGAGTTAAGTTAGAAATATATCAAAACCATGTGTAGTTCCAATGGAAAATGTAAGTCATTTAATGCACAATAGCTCTAAAGTTAGAGGCGAAAAAAAGATTATAAAGCTATTTTCGTAATCAGCGGACGAAAATACACAAGGATCGGTATTCTAAATTCAAAATATTAATATAAAAAAAAGTTTTAAGGACTAAACCAAAACACACGATTTTCAACATCCTTTCAATAACAGTAAGATATTCTGATATACTCACCAATGTGACTTTACCCAATTGAATGAGAATTCTGTGAAAATTAACAATCCAGAAAGTATTTTAAAGTTTGGAGGACCATTTGCAAAATATTAAGCGAATAATACAAAAAGTGGGGTAAATTATGCAAATGCTAAATGTCACTATATCTTTAAAACTACAACTGCTAGGGAAAAACTAATGATGCCATTGTAATCAGTTGATAAAAATACATAAGAATGAGCTATTTTTATTTAAACTACTCAAAATAACCTACATATTGTTGTGCTGTGTAAGCAATTACATTGATCTGGAAACAAATCGAGCCTTTAAATAAAAACTTGCATATTTATTATGGGCGTGACTAATACGATAACCGAAATAGGGCGCTCACGGTAATATATTTCATCATAGTTCGAGAAAATTTTGTTTGATTTACAATTACCATTAAGTCATCAACTCTTGCGGACTTATTCCAAAATTAGCTGCCAAAATTTTTTTTTTCACCACAATACATATTTTTTCGTTTTCATAAACTAATAAAAAATATTTAGAGAAAAAAAATTTTACATTTTGAGCTTTTATTAGAAAGCTGAGTATAGCAAGCAAAAATAAGACCTAAATCATTAAAATCGGTGGACAAATGTCGATTTTATTGAGAATTCAGTGAAGGAACTTAATTAATGAAAATCAGGAATTTCCATATAAGTGACATATCCTTTTAGTTCAAGACTTCAAGACATCATCGATGCATGTTCGTAACAAGTATCTATCACCGACGAATTGACGACACTAAGCCAACTATTGACGACATTTTCCAACAAAGGGAACAAAAGTTGTTGATGACAACGTTGTTAACATGCTACTAAGAATGTCGTCAATAAATTTAAATAAAATTAAAAAATTTAATAATCGAATTCGAACCCACAGCCTCCATACTGATATAGCCTATCAGTATGGAGGCACACTACCTATCGAGGTATTTAAAATAATTTATAGAAAAGCACGTTTTGTGGGTAGCTTAAACTCTTTAATATACATAAATGGATGCATGACAACTTCGATGCAGTTGCTACTCTTGTTGTCTACAGTAAAACCGTACACGTGACAACTTCGATGCAGTTGTTACTCATGTTGTTGGCAATAACACCATACACAAGATAAGTTCGATGCAGTTGTTACTTTTGTTGTTGGCAATAAAACTATACTCAGGATAACTTCGATGCACTTGTTAATCTTATTGTCGTCCATAAGGCTTTGTAGAACAAATTTCATAATCTTGTCAGAACAGATTCCTTATACACGACAACGTATATGGGCAACAAATCATTTGTGTTGCAGACAACATCGATGACAATGTCGTCAGCAACAACTGGGACTACAGCAATTTTTATTTGTTAGTGTGTAATTGCGTTGTAAAAATTGCAATTTTTGTCAATTAAGTTCTCTTACTTAATTTCAAAAAAAAATAGACATTTGTTAATCGATTTTAATCATTTATGGCTTATTTTATACCTAATATGTTTAGCTTTCTGATATACTATAAAACTGTAAAATGCATTTCCTTGTAGTTTTTTTTTATGCTTTTTTGGAAACAAAAAAATTGTAACTCTGCATAAAAATAAAAATATTCGACGTATCTTTACTTAAAGGCAATTTTTTTCTGCTGACCAGTGCTATAAAATTAATTTAGATTCCATATTACTATTTCCAAACAGCATTTATCTGGGTGGTAATATTTTAATAATAAAATATATCGCAAACTTAACAGATTTGTAAATATATATCAAACAATTTCTCAGAATATTATCTGAGATCTTGCTTAAGCAACAAAATCTACGAGTTAACAAATTACCATTTTATGAATAAAAACAAACTCCCAGCGTTTTCCGTTGAAAATATAAATTAATTTATACAAACAGTAGTATTTTCATTAATAAGAGTTATAATTTAAGTTAATTTGTTTTATCATCTCCTATGGCATCAATATAATTTATTTTCATTTAAGTCGCTTTCAATCGGTTGCTTAATCGTATATAGAAGCGTGTGACTTTATGAGTGAAATAACAATAATAAAAAGGCGTTTATATTATAAAAACAGTGACATAATATTAAATTAATCGTCGCCACTATTAGTGTCTACTTCTGTGTGTGTGGTATAAAAGAAATAAAAGAAAGAAAAAAAACGATCTATCACTAATTAATACACAATTTAATATCTCAAAAGTTTTGTTAATAAAAATCTAAACCGAGAAATATGGTTTCGTTTTGATTTTATTTTTTTTTATTTTGTTGTTTGTTAATTTGTTGTCAATGATTTTTTTTTATTGGCAGAAGTTGTTACTAACAAAAAACCAAAAAGATATTAATCTTCTGGGAACATTTAATTCTAACCTTTTTTTTAAGGAATATGTTTTTCATAGTTCAGCTTGTGCTTTAAAATTTTAGACCACATACAGAGCTGTCTCCCATAAAATCAGTAGAAAATTTTTAGAGTTTTATAGCAAGTAGCAGTGCAGCAGCACAGTTGAATAGCATAAACTTTGTAACCTTTTTCAGTGTTTTTTTTTCATTTCGCCAAAATAATATTGATTTTATTTTTAAACTTATGAATCATGTTAAAAAATATATAAATTTATTGCTTTTAATATTAGTAAACTTTAGCTTCTCTTAAAAAACAGATTAACATCAAGTTTATGTAAATTTTTATTTTTAAGTTAATATTTATCTGTTTTATTTGTTAAAAAAAAACTCCCCCTTTTATTAAACAAAATTATCAGGAAAACAAAATTATAACTACAAAATTGATATATCTTGAAGGTTATTAAAATTTTGGGTTTTGATGTTTAAATATGATTTTGGCTTATTATTTATTTAATGATTCACATGATTTAATTTCACAAGCAGTATGTATCTTATGAAATTTTAGATTTCAGTTTTGTATTACACTGTACAACACAAAAAAATTTCATGGTTTTAATGGCTGGTGTTAGTAGAGGGCACCAAGATATACATATATACACATGTATCGGCAAGTTTACATTTGGGAATCACTTTACGGGGAGTTTAAGTTAAACCTCCGCCCACACACAACGTGCGCTGCTATCTCAGATTCTTCCAGACATAGCCTAAAAGTATAATCCAGTACGATTTTTATCTTAGTCAGATGATATCTGTAGTTTCCATGTCCTGTAATTATCGCAGTTACCCAGCTCAAATTTCTGAGGTATACCTAGGAACCTTATTCGCTGAATTGCCCATAGCCTCCTTGACCACCAAACGAGCCTGCCCACATGTTGCAGTTTCCCGCCACCTTTCCAGATTTATGGAATCCAACCAATAGAGTCACACCATACTCCAGTGCAATCCCTTTTTAGCGAGTGCATCTGCTGCCTCGTTTCCCGTTATATCGATGTGTCGCTTAACCCACATCAGTGCTACCTCATTAACAGAGGCGCACCTATTGAGTTTTGAAACACATTATAGCACCGATTTGAAGTACACGTCCGTTTGCTTCATGCACCTAATCACCGACTGATTATCCAGTGCAATGAGAATTCTCTTCCACTCCACTTGCCTATAAATCGGATGAGACAATGCATGCATCAGACCGATCATATCTGCTTGATAAACGGACACGTACTTTCCTAAACGTAAGAGACAGGAGAGGCCTAACTCACTCGAGTGAACACCTGCTCCTGCTCTGCCGTCCATTAGGGATCCATCAGTAAAAATGTTGATGTCACTCTTATTGTGTATGTTACCATACGCAACGAGTGCCCAATGTAGTCTTTCCACTATCCTTCTTCTGCTCATTCTACTCTTCATGTATAATATTCAGGATACTCCCATGACCCGTGTAGGATTCAAAGTGATGCCAAGTTTCATCACTTTACATACGTAGTGCTGACATTGCCGCGTTCTTCTTTATAAATAAATCCAACGGAGGCAATCCCAGCTCTGCTTCCATTGTTTGCGTCATTGTGTGCGTCATATACCCTAACAAGCAATCCCTTGAACCTTAACCTTATCTAGCCTCCACTTGACTGTCTTTTGAGAAGACTTGGGTCAACAGACAACCGATGCGCAAGCAAGTGTAGGTTTTACCGTTATAGTATAAATCCAGTGTGCAGCCTGAAATGAGATTACCCACCTTTGACCACACACGTTTTTACATTTCGCCTTTCTTATCTTCAAATCAACGTTATCATTCCAGGCTAGTTTCGTATCTAGCGTTAACTATAGATATTTTACCTTCCTGGAAACATTGATTTCCCATCCGAAAGTATTAAAGGATTAAACTCTGTACCTTTCGTCCTTCGCGCAAAGAGCATAGCTTCTGATTTGCTAGCATTGATAGTCAGTCCCTGTTCAACACACCATGTCTCGCTTGCCCTGACAGATTGTTTCATGCAGCCCAGAATGATGTCCACGAACCTGCCACCAACCATCACTGCTATATCGTCAGCATGCCCTCTAGTGTGTATATCCATCTACGTTAATGTTCGTATATAGGAGAGCAACCCCTCCCTTCCTGTAGATATCCCTTAACCGCCCTCCCCTCAAACACTGAAACTCCCCTCAAACACTGAAACTCCCATTCCTGAGATGTATGGCCCTCAACTTTAGCGTAGATTCGATCCATTCTAAAGCAATGTTATCGGTCTATCGCTCAGCAAAAGCTATTCTCAGTTTATCAAAAGAGATCATATCAAACGCGCTCTCTATATCTATAACAAACGGATATAGCGGCACCACCATAGTTAATTTCTCTTTCCACCACTCTAAGAAGTTCATATAGACCTTCCTGCTCTCTTAGCGTGCTGACATCTACTCAGAGGCATATGATTCTTCAGGTGGTCCCCACCATCATCGCTTCCATTATTTTCAAAAGAAAGAATGTTAGGCTCCCCGGTATTAAGAACTTTGCTTCTGCATAGTATATTTTCCCCGGTTTCGGCAGAAAAAACACCTATTTTTTCCCTCCATGCCATCGGAATGTTGCGTGTGTATACACAGGTAGCAAATATCTTTCTGATCATGTTCACTCAGGTAACCATACCCTACTAAAGCAAGGCCGGAAATATACCATCCATTCTAGATGCTTTAAATGGTGCAAAAGAAAGTAACGCACTTCTGACACCATCTAGAGTTACTATCCTCTCAGCTTCCTCTATATATAATTAATGCTCGGCATAGGAACCCTAACGACAAATATTTTTTGTAGAACATTTAGGCTCACTATATCACAGCTGAAGGGGAGTTTTTATACCCTTTTTTAATACAACAGCAAAATGAACCATATAACGAAGAGCTAGAGGGCTAAAATCTTCCATAGAAATGTTTCTCGTGGTGTTTTACATAACAATACTGAGAACATTTCATACCCTAAATGTTGAACTTAGAAGATTTCCTATGTCTAGTTACTATAACTATGTGCAAAATGGAATAAATTAAATTAACCCTAAAATGAATCCCATATGTAAACTTTCAAAACGTAGAAACACGTATGTAATTTTTTGGTGCCTTCTACTCTGATAGACAGTCGTTAGAACCTTGTTATTTAAAAAAAGTTTCATGTTGTTGTACAGTGCTATGAATAAGTATGAAATTAACCCTAAAAATATTTTAAGCTTTGGAATGTATTATGGCGTTCAAGTTGAGTTTGGAGCTTTTTTATATTTTAAGACTTAAGGTAGAATTTAATGGTACACAGTTTTCTTAAACATTTTATCCTGTTATATCACCGTTGAACAGGAGATTTTTGTTCCAATTAAAAAAAAAACAAAAAAGAACCCCACAGCGAAGAGTAAGAGGATTAACATCTTCCCCAAAAACGTATCTTGTAATCGCTTACAACAATTGCTATGCCAAGGCAAAATGAGGGGGCAATTTAACTTCCTCTAAAATGATCCCAGATGTTAGCTATCAAAACGCCGATACACGTGTAATTTCCTTTTGTGCCTTCTACCAGAACTAGTGTTAGAACCTTGTTATTTTGAAATAAAAAAAAATATTGTTGCACAGTGCTATTTGTTTTGTTTTGTTTTTTTTTTTCTTTAGATAAGTTATCTTCGCCAAGTGTTTCGTAATTCTTTCCATAATTTTTTATGATATAACATAAACATCCTTTAAAGTTTATTTAGCAAAGCAAATGTTTATGATCAAGTTCAAGGTAATTCAAATAATTTTAAAGACAAAAATTTTTAATACCCAATTATTTGTTGAGTTACAAGAAGACAAGTATGGACAAGTAAAATGAGGTGCTGTGAATATATCTATAGTTTTTTTATATCAATTTCAGTTTTGATAAATTTTGAAAATTTTTTATAAAAACATTTAGTTTTTCGACCTTTATTTAAAATATAAATTAGTTTTTATAGAATTGTTTCTATTCAGGCTTCTAAGGTCATTAAATTTGATTTAAATGCAAATAAAAGACAATTTTATTTCATTTATTCATATCCGACGTTTCGTTGGGATTTTCCAACATCTTCAGGGATAATAGTGTAACTCCAGCTGTGATATTAGAACATTAATTATTTTTGCAATTATTTTTTAAATTATGTGTTTTATGTCGTATGTAGTCATGTCGCGTCAAATTACATTAACAAAATTTAAGTGCAAATTTTATTAAGAGAGTAAATATATTTCAATAAAAACTATTATCCCTGAAGATGTTGGAAAATCCCAACGAAACGTCGGATATGAATAAATGAAATAAAATTGTCTTTTATTTGCATTTAAATCAAATTTAATGACCTTAGAAGCCTGAATAGAAACAATTCTATAAAAACTAATTTATATTTAGTTATGAATCAAAAAATTTTGGGGTATTCATTTAATCGGGCTTCTGCTTTAATCGGTTAATCGCTCGATTAATTAATTGAGGTCTTAGAAGGTTTTAGATTAATCTGTTAATAATTGGTTAATTTCGGTAATAACCGGTTAACCGATGAAAAAAACTTTAAATTTTTAAATCAAGTAATTTCAACAAATAAATATGTATAAATTATTTATTATATTGAGTCTATTAGTAAAAAACGATAACATAACAAAATTAACAATTTTTGAACTAAAACAAGCAAACAAAAATTCACAAATTTGTATTCATTAAAAAATCTGCAAGTTTATGAGATTTTTATATCAGTTATTTTAATAGTTTGAGGAGATCTTCTAAAAAAATATTTCAGAAAATTAATTTGGTTTAAATGTTTAGGATTTAAGAGATTCTCTTCTTTAGTTTTGATAAAGATGTTGAAGAAATCGAAAGCAATCCATAATACAGAATATCTAGTTTATCAGTCATTTTCCTGGATTTTTTTAAATATATAAATAAAATCTTTCATTATGCCATTAGAGTCCGGTTTTAATTTTTTTTCAAATTCTTAACAGTTCTAATTGTTTTGGTTAATCCTGTTAAAACATTTCTTGTATTACTATCGATAATTTCCTCTGTTGTCAGTTCATCATCTGACTCATACTGGCAGAGTTTAGAGACGAACATTCTCAAAAAAAGTTTATTTCCGAATTCCTTAGTTTCCATTTTTGGAATGTATTTTAAAACACTGTTGCTATAAGGAAATATTCTTGAGTGGAAGTATAAAATAATTGAATTCGTATCTCATTAAATCAAATCCTTAGATTTTTAATTAGATCGTTGGCAACAGTATTGTTGGCTTTTATTAAATTATGAAACATAAACTTAATAATTCCCTCAAGTTCAATCAGAGTAGCAGAGTTTTTACTAAACTCTTTTATAGCCACGTCTAAAAATTTTTAAGTTTTACAAGAAGTGTATTGAGTGATCACACACTTCTTGGTTTGTCTGAAAAATTATTTCTAAACAAGCATCTTTTTTATATGAAACGAAACAAATAATTAAACACACAATAAATACGTTATAATACTCCAAAATATGAAAGAAATTTGTTTTGTCGGTTAATCGGTTAATCGACTGAAATTAACCAAATTAACCGTTAATCGAAAATAACCGATCAGTTAGTCGGGTAGTAATTAACCGGTTAGCCGAATGAATACCCTAATAAATATACAGTAGCAGTAAAAGCAGTGCACAACATGTGAATATAAAAACTTTCTAACTATTACAGCTCGTAATATACCGCCTTGTGTCTGACGATCAGGCAGCAAATCGGTAGTACTTTATTGCACAGTGGGGATTTTCGCAACATAAATTATAATAAATCTGGAAGTTCTAAACTGCTAAGTGGATTTGTCTGATATTTTAAAAATTTTTAGAAAAGCAATTTTTTTGTAAAATTTAAAAATTATTTTTGTGTTTAAGTGGCTATTCACATGTTACCTAACGATATTTTTGTTTTTATACACCCCCCCTCATAACGATTTTTACAAAATCTTCAGTATTTATGAACACTACGTAACAAACCTTTAACAGCCATTTGCTAATTGATTATGGTACAAAACTTTATTTTCACTAAATTTTTGAATTGTTTCAGAAAATCTGCGCTCGTGTTCACATTTGTGGACAGACTGTCTTAAATTTTTGGCAAGAATCCTACAACTATCCATCTTATCAAATGATTGGTGTGGAATTTTGAAAATCCGTAATCACAATTTTATATAGGGTCTTTAACACAAAAACTATTTTTAAAATTTTGTATTTTCGGCCGCTGTCGGATGTAGGGTAAATGTATGAAATACAAAATAATTGGCGCTAGATACATTGTTACTGGAAAGAACGAATATTTTTAGCAAAGTTTTTCGTAAAATTGAAAACAATGCTGATCATCATTCTGAAAAATTATAGTTTTTTCAGGTCAATTTGAAAACTTTGAATTTTTACCCTTTTTCCAACTTGAGAATAAAAATTTAAAGCTTTTCTTCATTTTTGCAAATTAAAATTAAGCTATAAACTAGAAAGTAATAAGAAAAAACTAAAATATGTAAAAAATTTTGTTTATTATTTTGGTTTGAGTTCGGTTTTAATTTAATTTTTCAATTAATTTATATTTTTATTTAGAAATAAATGCGAAGCATATAGACAAAGAAAATGTTTGACTGCACGGAGGATTGAACTAATTGAAGAGATTAGCGGGAGCTATCGAAACGTCAGTTCAACCCTCTGTGCAGTCGAAAATTTTCTTTGTCTATATGCTTCACATTAATCTCTAAATAAAAATATAATTTAATTTAAAAATTTAATTAAAACCGAACTCAAGCCGAAATAATTAAATTTCTTTGGATATAAACCCATAAGTCCGACTAAACTCATAACTTAATTCTTACACTCTAAAGGCAATTAGCAAAAAATGATGTACATGTTCAAATAAACTGAACAAGCAAACATTCACACACACACTAGTACTTCTAATTATCAATGATATTTCATACTAGAATAGAGCAATAATAAAAGAAGCTTAACACAAGACAACGAATAAAGTGAATATTTATAACTAGCAAATGAAATACAGCTCTAAGAGTGACAGTATGAATTGATTAAAACTAAGATGATATTCAACTCTTGACTACAAACCACCGACTGTGGTCGAGTGGTCTAAGCGGAAAAGAATTTTGAAGAGATTAGCGGAAGCTATGGGAGCGTCAGTTCAACCCTCTGTGCAGTCGAAAGTTTTCTTTGTCTATATGCTTCACATTTATCTCTAACTAAAAATATAATTTAATTTAAAAACTTAAATAAAACCGAGCTCAAGCCAAAATAATTAAACTTCCTTAGATATAAACGCATAAGTCCGACTAAACTCATAACATAATTCTTACACTCTAAACTTTAGAGATAATTAATTAAATTTCTTTGGATACAGTTTGACTAAATTAAAAAAAAAAATTAAGTCAAATATCTTTTAAACTATGAACGATAAGGAACCAATAGTGAGGACATTATTTCTTTACATTCTTCAGCATAACTCAAAACGTTGTAAAATTTGAAATCGGTTAATATTTAAGAGAGTTAAAAGCCTCAGATTTTTTTATATTCTGAGGTGGTCAAATTTGACCCACTGTAGATCCATTCTTGCTTAAGCTATAATGCCATGAAGATACGGATTATAAAGGCTGACTCCACTTTTAAATATGTTCCAAGTTTTAGAAAAATTCAATTAGTAGTTTAGAAGTTCCAGATTTATTACCATTTATTTTATCAAAGTCCCCACTGTGCCTTGTGACTAACGGGCAGACACCGAGGCGAAAATGCTATATTGTGGCAGCTTTGGGTTAGATAACTGAAAATATTAATTCTAATACTTAAAATTTATATTCAGTTCATTAAAGAAATCTATATAAAGTGTTTCTAATTAAGGAATAAAATAATTTTAGATATAAAAAACCAAATCATCAAAAAAAACCATTATCAAAATTCCATGCAGCTGGTACTGTATCAAAATGCCAAACAATTTTCATTATTATGACAGTAAATAGTTCAATAAACTCCAAAAATTAATAAAAAAAAAAATGTGTCAACAAAGTCTACAATGCAATAAAACTTAAAAGAAAAACCAATAAAATTGATTGATAACCTGCCAGGAAATCCCAAAACCTGACAAAATATTACACCCAAAATGCCATAAATATAATCGCAGTCACAAGTGTAATCCCCAAAAGAAATATTTTTATGCTGCCACTTACGTGAACTAAAAAACATTTAATTTATTTAATAGTATTTTGAAGGCATTTTTTTCATTTTTTTAATGAATAAAAAATTGCACCTCACCAAGTCGTAAACAAATTAAAATGCCATCGACTTAGTTTAAAAAAATAATTTACTATAGAGAAAAAAATGATGCCATGAAAATTTTCAACACCCAACTAAAAAAAATTTTAATGAACACTGAATGGCCATTAAAGTAATTTAGTTAATTGCCGCCGTCTCCTTTGCATTTGATATATAAAAACCATTAGTTGACACTACTAAAGCAACCACCGGGCACGCATGGAGAAAAAAATCAAATAAAAAAAACTTAAAAAACAATACAATATTTTACAAGAAGTAGAAAAGGAATGCTTAAAAAAATATCAAATAAATAAAGTATGAAAATCTTCACCAAAAGCGCCTGAGATCAGTAGAAGACCTGTAAGTGCATTACGCAGGGCATAAGAAAAAAAAGCGACACACAGCAGAAAGTGATATGCAACAAATTATGTTGCACATGAGAAAAGTATATGTATATTTAAATACACCAAGCAAGATTAATAGCCAAACAGCGGGAATTCAATTAATCTTATACATATTCATATATGATGTAGTCTTCATTCTCTACTCATCTAGGGATCTTGATATTATAATACGAGTGCGGTTACAGCAATGTATTGAATAGGGGAATTCTTCAAAAACACTACATGTCTCTTGAGTGTTGTATTATTATTTTTGTCATCACCTTCTGTATTTAGTGGAAAGCTTTATAAATACTTACGTGAAACAAAAGTGATGGGCACTTTAAAGATCTTTTCCTCTCTCCCTTTAAAGTGAATATTCCTTTTTTCAATTCTATTTCATATACCATTTTTAATACCAGTGATACCTGCTGTTGTAAATAAAATAATGGAAACTATTTATAGACAAAAAAAAATATTATGCACACACCCACAAGATAGTCGTACAAACAGCGAAGGAGGAAAAAATAAACAAACATTGTAGAGGAAAACAACAGTTTAAGCGAAAAATAAACGTACACATAACTTACCATTGAACACTGCTTGCTTCTTTCTTAACAAAAGTTTTTATTATACTGCTTTGTACCATTTTTAAAAAAGTGTTAAAAAAATAAGTAAAGAAATAAATTTGTCGGCGGCTAGTGTATTTCGGCTAAAAGTCGGCTAATGTTAACATAATCGCTTACGTTACCATTGATGGATGAAGCGGACAGATGGCTGAAGCGGGCAGATGACCGCGGACCGGTCATATGGCTTCGCGTGGCATTGGGACTTAAGGAGTAATTGGTATTTTGAAGTCAAAGTAATAAGAAGTTTTTTGCAAACAGTTTACCAAATTTTCAATAACACTGTACTTCCTAGTGAAAACACTTGAATCAAAAACAAAGAAAAAGCAAAGAAGCAAATGTTACAATTTAAAAAAATAAAAACATTTTTGTTTGTTGTATAACAACGAATAGTCACAGTCAGTCAGCCTGCCAGACACTTAGAAAAGCACCCAAACAAAGACCATGATCATCAAAATCTCGTAACATTTAACATTGAACGTGACAAAATCACAAAACATCGACAAAAGAAAAACATTTTAAAAATTGTTAAAAATGTTTTCTAAGACATTGTTTAAAAGATTTTATTTTTCCACACAAAAAAAAAGAGAAGTTGCAAGATAAACTGTTGGAATCAGACAACAACCCTATTATGGCGGAATATAAACTGATTATTTATGATTTTTCAATCGTTTTCATTTCGATCTTAATTGCTACTATATTTTAATTTTTCTTTTTTTTTGTAATTAAATAAAATTTATATCAGTGTGTAAGACATGCACTCTCTATACATATAAAGATATGGCATTCCCCTTTCTTAATCACCTGACGTGACAATTTGTTGTAAAAGCAAATATTTGAAAAATGTATAAATCGTGTCAAAATTTTAATATTTGAAAAATTTCTTAAAATTAGCTGGTCTATAGAGATGCAGAATTTAGAGCATACAATTTATGGAAATTATGAAAGTTCAAATTTTTCTCATATATCCTAGAATGCTTGAATGATTTCGTAATTAACATTTTTGTTGTAGCTTTAAAAGAAATGCCTGTTCGCCGATGGCGAAGGAATTCTTCCTTTGGCACAATTATATTTAAAACAAAAACAAATTCTAAAATTTTGTTTTTGTTTCAATTGTAATTGTGCGAATTCTTTATCCTGACATCCCTATGATGTTACTATGTGGATGATTCTCATTTTAAGTGTACATTTTATGTTTTTATTTATATTTACCAATGTAACTAACACAAATATGAGAAGGTAGGATTCAGATTATAGTTTTCGCTTCATTCAATAGATCGTGAAATAAAATTATATGTTAAGATTTTTTAACATTCTTGTGTTACATTTCCTTCCGCGGTTGTTCTCTGAATGATTTTTGCAACAAAAAAAAAATGCACCACAATATATCGCTTGCGACAAAAAAAAGCATCAGAATACAAAAATAGCTGTTTCGAGAAAATGTAATCTTAATAGTTTTTTGTTCATCTAGACGTCAATAATTTAAAAACTATTATAGTCAGATTGCTGAAATATGGTGTGTAAATAGCTTATTTATATATTTATTATAGGGCTTCATGTTATTATACGGATTATGTCATTTTGTACCGGGAAGCGATATGTTTATAGGGCTTAAAGCACTGTACATCTATTCTCTAAAAATAAAAAAAATATTATAATCGCAGGACGAAACTAAAAGTTATGACCACTTTTCTAATTGTGACTTGCGTTAACAACAAAAAAAAATTTATTTTCAAAGAAAATTATAATACAAGCATTTATACACAAGCACACTCTAAAACACTTTTGTTGAAAATTACGTCGATAATAGTCGGCACCACTTTACAGATTATTATCGACCTAAAATTACACACGCGTTATTTTTCAACAAAATGTGACGTATCTACCATTCAACCATAGCCGTGTTATACTTTGAAAAGTTTTTGTTTTAATAAAATAACTACAAAATCGATGTAATTTTAGACAAGAAGAAATTTTCAACACAAATTTAGACAATATATGATCGTAAATTTGAAGTAATGTTTTAGAGTGCAAATAGCAGACTATTCTTCTTTCAAATAAGACTAATATTAATAAAAATCGACTGACAATGCTAAAAGCTATGTTAATTTTAAATAATTATTCGTACCAAAATACGACCTACTTAAGTTGTTATATTTTCGGAGAATATATTAATAATTATTAATATATTCTCCGAAAATATAACAACTAGGGTTTGGGAATCGGGAATTCCCGGGAAAACGGGAATTTAAAAGTGCTCATTATTTCATAAATATATGGACTTTATTTGCCATATTTATTTAAATTAGTTAGTGATTTAAATTTAAATTTATTTTGGTTGATATAAGAAATTTGTTTAATAATCTTGTTTTTCTTTAATATCAATAAAATTTTCAATGTTTATTTAATATATTACAGATGTTTATTTGACTGATTATGCGACTAAGATATTATACGATTTAAATTGTTTAAGTTCTGTTTTAAAGTTGCTATGTGTTTAATCGTCTATTTAAACACTAAATTGAAAATGAAGTGATGATATTTTTCCTAGGTCGAAAACCACATGCAAAATAAATTTATCAGAGAGTGTCGTTTAATCACTATATCAGAACAAGGTAGAATACTTTGTATAAGTATCAATGATTGATTCCTAAAGTAAATAATTCGATCTTATGCGCCCCACGCACTTGCAATATAATTGTGCATTTTTTCATATTACACAATAATATCGCCAATGTGTAAGTCATATTAGAAGGCTGCACAATATATTTGCCAAAATCAAAAGGCTTTTGATTTTTATTGAACAATAAAGAAAATTGTGCAATGTGTTGGCAAAAATTCTTCATTGTTATGTTTACTGTTTCACCGTCAGGAAAATGTTGCAATATCTTGTTTGAAAGTATTGTGCAATTTATTGCACAGTATAGGTCAAAACGACAATAAAATGTAAAATAATATGTGCAATAATATTGTGCAATGCCTTAAGCAGAATAAGTAAAAACATTTTTAAATTTAAGCTCATTTAAGCTGTGAAAACTTTGAGTTGTTACGACTTAAATTTACTATAAGTCGACGCTATTACTAAAAATCTAAAGGATATATTTTAAGAGAAATAAAATGAAAAATCAAACACTTTTAGATAAACTGGAGCTCAGGGTATGTGAAATTCCGCGCAGCTTAACGATAAGAATCCTTCCGGAACTTGGGCAAGAAAAATAAGAAACATTATGGCAAGTTATTTATTAAAACCTTAAAGTGAAATTTTTAACTAAATAATTGCGGTAATAATCGTCAATTAGTCTTTATACCATCTCTTACTGTATAATAACTATAATCTCTTATTTATCTGAATTCACTTAAAAATTCTTAAAAATTTTTTTAAGAATTGTTATTATATTAATTTTTATTTAAAAAATTTTTACATTAATAAAACATAATTTAGAAAATCAACCATTCCCGGGATTCCTGGGAAAGCCCGGGAACGCGATTTTTCTATACCCGTTTCGCGGGAATTGCAAAAGTCCGGGAAGTCCCAAACCCTAATAACCACCCACAATGTGGTAGAATCAAATTTTTTTCAAAGCAAATCAGAAATTTTTAAACGTATACTGTTGTCTATATCATTTCTACTCTTCCGCAGCTCTTAATTTTTTCTGCCGTCCTAAAATTTTTAGATAATTTATATTTAAGAATTTTGTTAACGTAACGCTCAATACATTTTCTTACGAATTCAGAATTTTTTATATTTTGAATTCAAAACAATTCAGATGTATAATCTTCAAAGAGTTTTAATATAAACTCCTTAATTATGAACTAAAAAATTTCAATTAATGAACCAAATATCGAAAACTCTCAATATTTTTTTTTTTGGGATACAAACCATCATTGATTGATGAAACGTTTTATAATATAATACTATTTAACAAAGTTCACAAAACTTTTAAATATTTAGAAGTACAAACCCACGCTGTTATTTTAGAGTATGTTGCTAGTGCAATTTCAATAATTAATCTGAGTAATGAAGCGTAATTATACAGTGTAACGCTCAATACGAAAAACTGCAGACAACAATAACACAGACCAACAAAATGAAATATTTTCTATAAGCTCTAAGGTTTCGTAGTCAATTTGTATACACTAGGTACTGAACATCAATGCCTAAAAATTACTTTTTTTGAATTGACTATGTATCTCTATATTATCCGTTATATAGAAAAAAAGAGGATGCTGCATCTCGAGGTATAGAGTGAACTCAAAATAAGGAATTTGTAGGTACTGGACCTCAGTATCATATGTACGCAAATTGACTAAGAAAGAGAGCTTAACAGTATTTTCGTTCTTTGTTTCTAACACATAATGAACAGCCTTATACAAAAAAAAAAAAAAACAAATGTACATTCATTTATAGTCCCCCCTATCGCAAATAACAAGTGAAATTTATGTTCCCCCGAAAATTTCATTTCCCTTCGAGGGAAAATTGCTATCGTGAAGTTCCTGTGAACAATTTTTTGAAAAAATATTGTGCTGAGAATTGGAATTATCTTTTCATTCCATGAGGAATCTAAACAAAATCGAACTGTTCGTCCAGTTTTGCTAAATGAATCCAATCCCACGGAGTACCCTTGGCATTGCAAGCTGCCTAATTCAACCAAATTGTCTTTTGGTGTTAAATTAAGTTTTCTTAAGAGTGAATAAAACTGCGATTTAATATATTTTGGACGCGATGAATCATTCTCTACAGACGCGGAAAAATAATTTGCTATTCCATCACCTCAAAACTTAGTTCATGTGTGATAGAAAGATGTTGCAAGGTGTTAGTATTAAGATAAATATGTTAATATTAAGATAAATGAACACTATTTACTGATTTTGTCCTAAAAATAAATATTCATATGCCTTAATAATTAATTGGAAGGATACAATAGCAATTACATGATGTATTTATACAGTTAGCCTGCTAACATAAAGTGAACAATAACAGGGAAAAGGGAAAAATTCCACGTGAAAAAATATCATTCATGATAAGGGGAATTTTTCGAACTTTCATTCACGATAGCAAAAGGAGGGAAAGAGAAAACATTTCGAGGGAAAAAGTATTCACGATAGGGGTGAATACATTAAATCATGCTAAAGCAAAATTAATTTTCAAATCTATGCATTTATTTTATGATATATTAAGCTATACTTTTAACGGATATGGAAAAAGCATTTGAAATATATTTTTGACTACAATATTAAAAAAGCCTGACAAGCTGGAGCTCTGCGAATAATTTCAAACTATTCATGATCATTATAGTTCCACTAGTTCCACACTTTCAAGAGAATTAAAAGAGTTCTAATTCTGATGCTCAATTCGACTTTGAACTGAATTGTGCATCTTAAATTTATATTCGGAATATAAAGCTATTGTTTGAAAGCTACATTTATATATGAGCGGTCAGAATTAAAATTTAACTTTCGAAATAGAAATCTGGAAATTGATCAAATCCAACAATTAAAACGGCTTAGAAAACGTATCTAACAATATGGACTTTTTGTTATAACAACATCCATACAAAATTGTTGTAGGATTGTTGTATATAGAGTTTGAGAGATTTGGTACAATTGTTACATCAATAAATACACCTTTTTTTAAAATAAAATTGTATATAAGCAAAGCTGCTTGCGATGGCACTTAGTCACTTACAAGGAAATTCTCGACTCAAAATGAGTCAAAGTGAGAAAATAAAATAAAGAAAATACTATATTTTAAAAATAAATCTTACAACATATAGACGTTAACTACATACCAGTATTATTATTTGACAACGCATATTGGTTTGTCTTGTCTTGTCTTTTAATATATTGGCACGGGGGAAGTTTTCGTGTTTCTTTAAACACCTGGACATTTTGTATGAAGTTTTAATTGTGATTTAAGGTGCAAAACTGCCATGTTTGTTTATGAATTATATAACAATAACACATACTGTAGATATTAAGGTTACTTCAAAAAAAATTAAAACTGGAAATTTAATAAAAGGGGATGAGTTTGTCTTTTGCAGTTTAGCTATGACATGCGTTAAAAACTTTTGCCATTTCTAAAGAAAAGGAAACAAAAATTGTTACTTGAATCAAGAAATGAATCATATTATTTTTGTTTGAATGGATTTGGTTTACTTTTTTTATATTTCTAAAAAGGCTATTTATGGGATGTTTTAATATAATGAAGCGATTTTTATTTATTTATTATTTTTTTATTTAGCAAAAAAGTTTCTATTAGTTTCTGTGTGGTGGTACTAACAGAATGCAATTCGTCTTCTCAGCGGTAACTTGTGTTTCTTTGAAATCTAAACAGTTTAGAATCTTGTAAATATATGGGCAAATCCTGCGTGACGATTGCTACATTCGTACGCGTTTTCAGATTAACATAGACAAATTTTTTTGGTCTTTCAAAACAGATATCTTCAGTGTTCAGTGCAATTTAACTGTACTTTCGAATGGTATAAAACATAATTTCTTAACAGCTATTTGCTGCGAAATAATTGATCACAAAGTTTTGTTACGCACGCTACAAAAAGTGAAAGTAAGTTTGATAGTTGTAGTGTGTTTTATAAGTTATAGTGTGTTTAATAAGAAAGAGAAATATAAAATAATTTATTTGCAGTCAACAAATTTTGTCGTTTTTTATCAAAAGCCGTGAACCATTAGTGACGCATGTTATACTTTTTCTTAATATCTATAACTTTTTAATTATACAATGCTCAACACAAATGTGTTTAGTGGAGTTAAAGGTAATCTAAAGAAACAGTCAATACAATATTTTCAAGATAGGGGGCATTCCCGACCACATCCAGCTTCGAAAAGTCAAACTTAAGCTTAGGGTCACATTTGTAACTTAAACAAATATAAAATGGTGTCCTATATGAAATGCAAGGTTGGAACTTTTTTTCGGTGTATATATATATATATATATATATATATATATATATCCCTGTCATTCGTAAATGGATCACACAAAAAAATTTCCTTAATTTAATTTTAATGGTAAATATATAGCACACTATTTCATCATTTATATTGATAACAGTTTTATCAAGTCTGAAATTTTTCCATTGGTGGACTGTTTCTGGGATTTGCCCATATTCTTCTCTTACGTGCGCAACGCACGGTTCAAGAGTTAGTCCGATACCTTTTATGGTTAATAATTTATAGCCATCTAAGGAGCTATTCACACATTACGTAACTCTATTTTCGGAGTTTTTATGACCACCCCCCGTCTTCCTACGTAACTAATTTTTGCTAAATTTTCAGTATAAATAATCTAATCCGTAACAAGTCTCTAATATCCCCCTGGGGTGTTGCGTAATATGTGACTAGCCCCTAAACTTGGTTAACCTGGTAATTTTATATTCAAGATTGTTAGATCGTCTCGTCAGATTCTAATAATATTGATGTCATTTGGAAGGTTTCGGTATCCTCTTAACAAGTATTGAAAGGCAATAGATGCCCGCTACAAGTCCAACTAAGATGGCAAAGTATCATTTATTCTCTCATTTCAAAGTCTACTTTGATGTTTTCATGACTAAATGAATTGAGATAATTTTAAAATTATTGCTGCATATCATCATAGCTTATAAGAGACCGGTAGCAGAATAATTTCTGGACTTTAAGGGAATTTGCTCGATATTGAGAAGCCCTTCACGGTCTACGCCAAGCAAAACGATTCATTACGTTAACCAAAAACAAATCCCAAATGCTACTGACAAAATTTACCCTATATTACTGACAGGTTTGTTTACCGTTCTCTGTAGTCTCAGACGACACTTTAAGCACAATCTATGAAGACTCACCGAAACGCAAAAGGAGACGTCGGAGTACATTCTCCTTGTAGGTATCTTAATGACTGCAGGTGAAGTATACAATCTCTCATCGTATAGAATAATTAGCTGTATTCGTAGCTTTATGGTGTTTTCTTTTCTACATAAAACTACCACCGTGCATTTATAAAATGTTTTCCCAACCCTGTAATAATTCTGTTAGTTTTTTGACGAGAGCAAAATATAAGTTATGCAAAAGTGGATTGCCCCGTTTTTAACAGCAGACAGATAAGTTTGTTATTCAGACAGATAAGTTTAACATTTCTTTCTCCTCAGATGGCGAAGATGAATATAATAATTGATATATTGTAATTTCTGCACATGTATTGCATTATTAATACTTTTGACTTTTTCCTTTAAAAAAGTTTAAAAATATCTTTAGTTTATTCTCAAGAATTATGTTAACATAAAAATACAGCTGCCAGATTGCCAATTTATCGAACTTCGAGTTCGAGGCGATTTTTCCTAACTTCGTCTGGCATCACGATTTATAAACAAAAGCCAAGATTTATAAACAGGGCACTAACAGCACTGTAGATTAATACGGGGCATAAAGTGCAATGACTTCCAGCATTAGTGAGGGTGATTTTTTTTAAATAAAATATACCAACCTTTTAGAAAGCAAAACATTTTTAAGAAACGAATACCAAATTGCAGTTTTTATATGGAAATGTTGAATTTTTTTTAGAAAAGGAAACAACATTCATCTACTTCAGTGAACACTTGGGCTGCACAAAAGATGCTTTGTGTCACAGTTCTTATGACCGTTACATAGTAATAATAATAATTAAGTTATGAATTTTAGCCGAACTCTGTATAAAGTTATTTACTTAGTTTGGCTTAAGTTCGTTTTTTAATTTATTCTTTCAATTAAATTGATTTTTAGAAAGAACTTCTAGAGCATAAAATAACTGAAGAGACCAAGAAAAATTTCGCTGAACGGGGAAGGTTGAAATTACATACTTCGAGACCACCCGGTCTTCTCATCAGAGTTTTTTACCGCTACCTCTCGTCCACGGCAGCCACAACCAGTACAGCAGGTACAACCAAGTAAATGTAAACACTTTATACGAACTCTTTTCTCATACATAATTTGTACAATAAGACTTGAACTATATTGAGGTTAAGAAGTATCTAAAAAGTTCTTATACTCATGATATATGTATACATGAGCAATGATATTATATGGCCGCTTCTCATTCTAAGCGTACATTTTTTTTACCAATGTAACTATATGAAATATGAGAAAGAAGGACTAATCTTATAGTTTTAGTCTCATTCAATGGATCCTGAAATAAAATTATATGTTTAAATTTCTTAACATTTTTGTGTATTGAGCGTTACATTTGCTTCCGCGGTTGTACCGGGAGTGATTTTTGTTAAAGCACTATATATCTACTCTCTAAAACCAAAAAATTAAAATAATCGCAGCACGAAATTAAAAGTTATGACCACTTTTTCAATTTTGACTTGGGTTCACATCGCAAAATAGACAAATTTTGTATGTAAATAAAAAATTTTTATGTTTTAATATAATTCTCTTCAAGCATTTTCCATAAGCAAAAAGGAGGCTAACTCTTTTTAGAAATAAGATTTACGACCCTTTTCATAATGTCCGATTAAGAGTTAACACGGACTTTAACGGAAAGTTCGGCATACAAAACTTCCCGTTAAAGTCCACGTTAACTTTTAATCGTACATTGTGGAAAGGGTCATTATATTAATAAAATCGATCCACAATGTCTAAAGTTATGTTAATTTCAAATAACTTTTTTCTAGCAAAATACGTCCTACCTGTGACAACCCACAAAGCGAAAGAAGCAAAAATTTTTTTAAAGAAAGCCACAAATTTGTAAACAGATAACGTTCTTTATATGGTTTCTACCCTTAATCTGCTATTAACTTTTTTTAGCATCCTAAAATTTATATATAAATTATATTTAAAAACATATTTTAAGTATTTTTATATGCATTTAATTTTTTTTTTAGATCAGACACTTTATTTTGAAATCAAAATAATTAAGATGTATAATCATCAATGTATTTTAAAATAACCTCCTTAGGTGTTTACTAGAAAATTGCAATTATTAAAAAGAGAATATGGAGAACACTTAACACATTATTTTTTTTTGGATATAAACGATGATTGATTGATAACACGCTATGCAATATAACACTATTTAACAGAGTTCTAAAAACTTTTAAATATTTACAACAATTAAAAAAAATTATAATATCTAATATTTTTGCAAAATTTTATTTCTAAAATAAGAGAAGCAAATGCAAATATTCTAAAAAAAATTTAATCTCGTTTTTGGAAAAATTTATAATTTATTAATGTGAAAAATCAGAAGCATGCATTACGGATACGCTATTTTCTATGAAGAGGATATTTTAATCAAGAGTATTTTTAATAAATCAGATAGTTTATCAAAAAAAATCCCTTAGCTTTTTGTTCTTTGGTAATTGGTACTAATGAAAAAATAAATTTTATATAAAAAATTTAAATATAAACTTTATTCTCTCCATTTCAAGCCCACATGCCTTACATTCAATATCATAACAAACTAAAATAACAAAAAAATTATCACCCTAGTTTTAAAATAATTCGTTTAATTTCATTATCAACCATCAGTTATCCAAATAATAAAACCATTAAAAGCACTTTAAATGGAATGAAGTAATAAATACAAGAATCGATAAATGTCCTGACAGGATGACGGCGTGAGAACTGGTCAAATTAAATTAATTCAATACACACTCATAAGCTATGCTTGAAAATTGTTCTTGTTTTTTACTTACTCGTCCCTCCTAGACAATCCTGAGAAAGGAAAATAAAAACAAAACTAACACCCCAACTTTTAACCAGATACAAGCAAAACAAAAACATCATAATCACCAGTTAGCATCGTCACTAGTAGTGAATAGTCAATAAATAATTTTACCCACGGTCTCAAAACACACAGCAACAACATACTTTTGCAAATGACTACATCTTCTCTTGACTCTGGTGATGCGGGTTTGGTTTCCGGTTTCTATATTCCTCGGCTATTTGCTACCAAACATACAGTCAGTCAGTCCTCATCTACAGACAGCAACATATTGTTTTTGTTATTTTATTGATTTAAGGGATGATCCTTGAAAGTTTATTTTTATTTCTTTATACGAGCATTTATTTATTATTGCTACAGGCAATTGTTTATTGAATCACGTGACAAGTTGGATTTCACTTTTTAAGGTTGATTCCAAATAAGCGTAGTTGAGAAGGGTTTCAGTTTTTTTCTAAATTCTATCCCACGGGACTCAATTTATAAGTATTTGTATATTAAATGAATATTTTTGATTGCACACTTTTTTCATTTTATTTGAATTCGTTTTATTTGCAGAGAATGTGGTTCTAGTTAATATAAACTGAGCTGGTGGTATGTCCAATATTTATTAAGCGTTCATGTCCAGAGATGGTGTATGAATGCAGGTTTTATTCAATGTAATATAGTTGATTTTGGTGGTTGATATCTTTTCATAATTTTTACATCATTATGTCATGTAGTCATATTGTAAGCATTTTGAAATGCGTACAAATTCAATGATAGTAAACATATATATCAAAATAAAGCTTCATTACCGGTAATGTGTGCCACCAGTACAAGTATATTTTTCTAGTAAATTTGGTCCTTAAGGTATTGTAAGGTAAGCTGAGAGCAAATTTGTTTTTCTTTTTTATTGAGTCTATCGACAAACTGAATTAATTATATTAAAAGCTTTTTGTTTTTGTTTTCAACAATCATATTTCAATTGGTTTTTTTATGTTAAAAGCATTAGTAATAATTATGTTAAAGATTTATGTAGTTTTTTAATAAAATAAATTAATTAAGTTATGAATTTTAGTCGATCTGTTAAATCCAAAGGAATTTTGTTATTTTGGCCTGAGTTCGGTTTTTAATTTAATTTTTTAATTAAATTATATTTGTATTTAGAAAAAATGTGTAGTATATCGACAAAGAAAAATTTGAATGCGCGGAAGTTTGAACTTACATATCTCAAGATCTCCTGCTCTCTCAGACCACTCGACCAAAGTCGGTAGTTTCCAGTCAGTAGTAAGTTCAATCCTTTTTACATGACTGCGCGATGCAAAGAATGGTATTTTGTTTATCAGCCTATTTTATCAGCCTGTATGTTCCTTTGCGGTACTATATAAACCGAACGCGTGGGTCTTTTCGTGTTATGTACGCAGTCGGGTTTTTTTAATTTATTTTATATTTTCTTCGTCGATATGCTTCAAATTTTCTCTAAATAAAAATATAATTTCATTGAAAAATGAAATTATAAACCAAACTCCAGCCAAAACACCTAAATTTCTTGGGAAATAAATTAATTTAAAAATTCGGGTCAACTCTTGGACTGGACCAACTAAAAGTTATTTCTTATCTAATCTTGCATGCTGAATTCGAGTCTGCAGTCGGTTTTATTGATTCTAGTTTTCGAGATATAGATTTATTATAAAATTTTGTTTTTGCTGTAAATATAATTGCACAAAAGGAAGAACTCTTTCGATATCGTTGAACAGGCTGTTCATTTTAAGTTTCTTTATTAATATGGAAAACAATTTTATAATTTTTCTAATCCTACACGTAAAAGACAATTCTGTATCGAATGAACGAATCTTAAAATCGTGAAGATCTGACAAAAAACAAGAAACTTTTAACTCATTAGGTGAAAAAAGCCGGCATTATGTTCCATACAAATTTTTTTTTTTATCAATTATACTACAAACTAGATTAAAGCAATTTTGTATGAAAATTAAAAGCGGTATTCTTCACTTAATGATGTTTGATTTATCGGAATTTACTGATTTTGTGATTCATATGGTCGCCACAAAACTATTCTTAGCCCTAAAACATAAAAAATATAAATATAAAAATATAAAAAATATAAAAATATAAACATAAAAAATGTATTTTTCATCTTAATGGAGCCAACTTGATATGAGAATTTATGAGAAGAACGTCTAAAATTTAAAGTTATTAAAATTTTAAGGATTGTAACTCAATATATTTTTATCCGATCGGCGCAGTCAGTGTATTGATTGAAAGCAGTTTTGGCAATAAAGGAAAAACACAAAAACACATAATTTTATGCGAACATATCGAAAACGTGCTTAAAGGAGAATAAATGAGTTTCATATTCTTGTTCAGCGACCTCAAACTGCTTACAAACTATGTAATTTTTAAACCCACGTCATATGGTTAAGAACTAATGAACTGACATCATAACTTGATCTTAAACTTATCTGAAATCTGACAATTTTAATATAATATCGTATTATTAAATTAAAAATTTTAAGAACACACGAAGAAAACTGATGATAACTTCAAAACTATTAAACCGATTTTCTTCAAAACTAGTTAAGAAGATTTAGGATCAAGCCACGGAAGCTACGGTGCTCCAGAGACATAGATTCAAGAGGATACAGCGAGAAAAAAGGTGATTAATTTTGAACGGCTGGACCTATTTTCATAAAACGTAGCAGCGAACACTTTCGATCAGCCACTTTTCAAAAAAATAAATAAATAAAATAACAAACAAAAAAAAAACAAATTTAAATCGATAGAACCGCTTGGGCTCTACGATAGCGCAGACAGGTATACAGATACACGCTACGAACTTATAAGGCCAACATTTTTGGTTGGGGGTTAAAAACTGTGAATATGTTGAAAATAGAATAAATTAACTGCGACGCTCAACGTTATTGTATAGTAGAATGGAGCGTTGGTGTATGATGGCAAAAAAGTCATCCAATCGATTTCGAATACCTTCAGAATGTTGCATTTAACTAAATTGTGTACAAAATTTTTTTTTTTTGTTGTAATTTTCTTCGACATATCTTTTAGCCTTCTATAATGGCTGGCAGGTAGAGAAATTATATGAATTTTATTTTAATTTGCTTCATTAATATAGAAACAAATTTTTAATAACTTGTTTAAGGCTACACGTAAAAATCAATTTTGTGCCGAATGAAAAAAGTTTAAAATCGAGGAGATCTGACAAAATATAAGAAAGTTATAAAAAGGCTGATTTTATTTTCCATATTTTCTACAAAAAAAGAAAATTTTAATACAAACTGATTTAAATTAATTTTGTATGAAAAATAATTAAGAAATAATACAGATGTTTTCGCTTAAGGGCTAATAACTTTCTTATTTTTTTTATCAGAACTTAGCAATTGCAACCATCATGTGATCGTCACAAAATTATCTTTTAAATACAGCCTGAACCAAAATATACTGAGTATATTTCTTCATCTTAATGGAGCAATTTAAAATTATAGTTTTTGGGATAAAGTCTAAAAAAATATAGTTTTTTTAAATGTTAACAATCAGTGTATTGAATGAAAGAATAGAGAGATTTCTATACAACAGTGTACAATTTTTTATACAGATGAGCCGTTCTCGGAATTTTTGCCAATAAACGAAAAAACTAAAAGAAAAAACAAAAAAAAAAGAAATAGTTCTTCACGAATATCTGGAAAACACGCATTAAGAAAAATAAATGAATATAATTTTCGCGCTCAGCGACCTCAAATTTGCTTAGAAAATGTGAGTTTTTTTCGCAAGATATTGCAAATTTGCTTCATTATATCATCTTAAGTTCGTCTTAAAACTGACCTTGTATGTATAAAAATAATGGATATTTTGAGTGCAGTAGATATAAAGAATCTATAATGTTGCATCATATAATATTTCACAAATTTATCGATTTGATCACATATTCAAAATCTTGATGCTGCGGTAGAGGGCTAAAAGTAGTTACCAATATATTTTTCATTATTTTTCCCATGTATCTAAACATAAAATGCAACGTTTTAGTGCTATTCTAACGCTCCACCCTATAGGACAGTAGCTGTCTCGTTTTTCTGTTCTTAGGTTGAGTTTTTATTGAAGAGGCGTTTTACTCTTATATCTTTTGTCTGACTGATTTCTCCTTCCCGCAAAATATCATAAAGATGTTTTTAATTATCTGGCTGAAATTATTTGCAGAAAATTGTACTCACACTGCACGAAAACTTTTGTATATTATCGTACATTCCCTATGGTAAGTGGAACTGACACAAAACAAGTCACGTGACCGATCCCCAGGTGATAGGGACTAGTCCGAGCTCTAAAACTTCCTATGAAGCGGACCAGCCACTTTTACATGGGGATGACCTAGGATGGGGTTAATTGATACTTTGTATGCACCTTGTAACTTGTCTCTGAACTATCTTATGGAATCCCAATCGGTGTAGAGTAATATAGTTTATATATAAATATTATTCAAAAATTCAGCTGTAATTATCGATTAATTTATTATTTTATTGTTACAAATCCAAGTAGAAGTTGTATTTTATTTTTAAGCGGTGTCTTTGACAGGATTCGCACCGACAACCTAGTACACTACCCACTCCACCACAGGGGAACTTATATTTCCTTGTTATAAATACCAGTTCAGCTGGAGTTAATATCTGAATATAGTTACGGAACAGGTTCCTGAGTGGCATGGCAATTAATACTGTATACATACTATCTGATAGGCCTTAGATCCATGTGCATCGAATTTTTTCAGTGCCGTTTACTACAATACTAGCCGCAGTACTAACTAAATTGACTGAAAATGGTTAATATGTGACCATTTACATAATATGTCTTTTTTCACCATTCAGTACTCCTTATTTTTGGTACCAGTCTCATTTACTCAAGTCATAGGACGAGTAGTTTTGGATCATTTGTCACCAAATTTTCCGCAGGGTTATAACATCTAAGTCTTTCGTAAAATGTACGAAATTTTTATGAACGTGTTAAAAGTTCGAAAAACTAAAACGAATTTGCCTTCTCTGGGATACGTATTTATGTTCTTCGGGATATAGGCGAGTAATCCTCCATCTGGGCAATTATAGGCATATATTTTAAAAGTGAAAATGCTCGCTTTGAAATTTATTTTGTAGTATGTACCAATGTTTCGCATATTCTAAATGATAAGTAGCAGCAAATATTTTTTATTCGTAAAATGATTGTATTCGATTTAAAGTAAATTACCCGATTTTTTAATAAAACCACAAATTTTACTACTAAGAATTCATGGCATTAGTTAATTACTTAATCCGAAGAACTTATTTAGTTAAGTTTTTAATTAGGTATGTAACCGATACCGATATATCGGTGACACTGCAGATTTTCCGATACATCGGTATCGGCGATATTTTACTGTCGATAAAACGATACTTTTAAATTTTTTTCAGAGTTTTTTTAACAAATATTTTATATGTTGCTAATTTTACCATGAATTTAAATTCAATTCTTTGTTTTTTAAATCTTATTCCCAGCAATAAAAAAGACACTCCAAAGAAGTCATGAAAATGTGGAATTTACGATCCGGAAGTATTGCAAAAAAGTTCTCTCTTTTGATCACCAATTACCGAATTGAAAGCGATGTTAGGAAAAATTTTTTTTTCGGCGTTCTATAATGATTTTTCCTCAAGGAAAAAGGATGAAAAATTACCTATTTTCGAACTTGTTTCTTTTTATGCGAATCTAAACGCAAAATTGTGTTTTCATGTAAATTTAAGTGAATAAATAAAAACTTTTAGGAGAATTTTAACAATTAAGCTATTAAATTATTTAAAAGAATATTAGTTGATAAATGTCCTTTTTAAAATCAAATTTTTAAAAAGCATGGTGGGTATTTTTTAAAATTATAAAAGAATTACAAATTTGTTTATGACTTAAATAACATTTTACTTGCTTTTCTACTAATTACACTATACAAAAATTTCAAACTTTTTTCCAAATTACGGGGTTCTGTAAACCAATTCTGTTAGAGGAGACCAACAAAATGTACACGTGTCGGCGTTTTATCATGTCACATCGGAATGTTAACGTTTCAATCCTTTTGTCGGTACATGAAACTGTATGCATATCGGTACATGAAACTATGTGATCTTTACATCTGAGGTATAGAGAATGTTCGCAACTTTGTAGAAAATTTTAGGGCAAACATTTTTTTGCAACTTTTTAGACCTCTAACACTTCATTTTATGGGTCTTTTTGTCTATTTTTTAAGAAAGAGGCAAAACACTCCCTTTCAGCGACGATATAGCGCGAAAAAATCTTCTACAAAAATGTTCCTGGTGGTCTTATATTTAAAAAAGATGAATACATCTTATACCTTAAACGTAAGGCTAACAAGATTTTCTATGCCGAGTATGAATTGTCATAAGTATGATATTAACCTTTAAACACATTTTAATTTTTGAAAGATTTCTAGCGATCGAGCTAAGTCTGGAGCTTGGGTTTCTTAAAGAGTTTTAGTAGAACTTAATGGCAAATATTTTTGTAGAACATTTTAGCCCCCTATATCGTCGCTGAACGGGAGTTTTTTGCCCATTTTTTCAGAAATGTACAAAAAGACCCATAAAGCGAAGGGTTAATGTTCTAGCAAAATTGTTATCGTGGTGTTTTACATAAAAGTAGTGAACACATCTTATACCTTAAACGGATGACTTGGAAAATTGTCTATGCCGAGTACTAATTCTGAATAAATGTGAAGTTAACCCTTAAATATAGTTTAAGTTTTCAATAATTTCTGTTGTACCAGTTGAGTATGGAGTTTGGTTGTCTTTAAAGATCTATAGTATAATTTTATGGCCAACATTTTTGTAAAATATTTTATACCCGCACTCCCCCTGGTTAGGGATGTTTTTCACGATTTGTTAAAAAAGAGCCAAATATAACCGTTATGTAAAAATTACCGTAATTGAGTTTTTTTTATTTAAACTTGAACTTAATTTCAATATCCGTATCAGTATCGGTATCGGTATAGCTGATATTTCATTTTGAGTATCGGTATCGTATCGGCAAAAACGCGTATCGTTACATCTCAAGTTTTAATGCAGTGGATAAATTTTCAATAAGTGCAAATTTTATTATTCTCGTTTTCGTGTTCATCTTCTTTTTAAGAAAATGATGAGAAAATATTTTTGTTTGTTAATTTTTATATTTTGCATAAAACAACTGAAATACTACTGCTTTTTATGCATATTTCTTCTAAATAACGATTTCAGGTGTTCGAATTGTCATTCTAAAAACAACAACTTCGAACAGAATATTTTAAAGAATTGCTTGAGTAGTGTGGGAATATATATTTCCCTAAAACCGTAGCTGGTAACAATTAAGTGCCAATGTCGTATTAAAAAGAATAACAAATACAAGTAGAAAGAAGAAAAAAATAGTAATTAGCATAAATTAAATTGCTAACAAACCACTTAAAACTCATAAGCAAATCAAGCAATTTAAAATCACTATTAAATCAATTTTTTCTAAGTAGGCAACACATTTACCAGGTACAAAGACTATCAAAGTATATCTAAATATCCGGTAACCCTTTGCTTAACTAGTCTGGGACACGGAAATGTTTTCTCGTAAAATTTGCATACATTTTAAATGCTCTTCAATGTTAATGGAATCAAATAACTAGTGTAATTTTATGAAATACAAAAGAAGTAGACGACACCCTTTTGAAATGCATTTGTCGTTCAAAGTTTTTATAGTCTATTTTTTACATAAAAATTTAATAAATACTAGTAAGTTTAATATTCATTTTCTTTTCTTTTTTGTTTTATCTTCAAGACATTTACTTTTCTGTTCTTCCTTTTTTTTATGAACTACTCTGGAAATGTAAACTTCATTATCATAAATATTTACGAATATAAACATTTGGATCAAATCAACATTGTCTTCAGGAAGAGCAAAGCCAACATGATTTTCTTTAAGGTGCGTGTTTGAGGATTTATGCATTTCTTAAAAACAGATTCTTTGTAATAACCGAATTTGTCGCTAATTGAATTTAGTCGATTGCACTTAATATCTTGTTATTCAGTTCTGTGTTCCGAATAAATTCGGTACAAAGAACTGAAAATACCAGAAAAGGTATTGAAACAAAATGTTATTGTGAATGAAATTAAATTAATTTGTAATTATTGAAACGAAGTTCCTTATGGCACATTGTGCACATGATATGCAGCATATAAATGTTTTCTATGCTAGGCAGTAAAAAAAAAAATTTATTGAAGAAATACGTGCAACATACTACGTTTATAACCATGACTTATTTGCAAATAAAACTTAAAACTGTTGCGATAAAATTGTTTTAGTGCGACTTGCTAACTCACAAAAACTATTCACGATTACACACACTATTTGTAAATAAAATGTTTGAGGTTGTCATGCTTACAAATGTTTGCTAGTAAAAAACCATAAATAGATAAATATTGCACATAAAACATTGATATAAATAAATTTAACAATTAAAACCAACAATTATTTGTTATTTTATCCATCTCAACTATTTTTTTTTATAAAGATACAGAAGTTTTCTATAGAAGTGCTACCCAGTTTTTGTATTTTTGATATGCGGTATAAACAGTGAGTTAGTTAGATTATCTGAAAATATTTTTATTTGAAAATAGTGCGCGTATAAACGTAGTAACAGATACGTATAACAAATACGTATAACGAATACTGGTAAGAAATACGTGAATACGCGAAGGTTAAATACCTTGAAAAGTCAGTATTGCCGTTTTGTTATTTTTGCGGTTTTTGGTACTGCCGTTGTTTTGCAGTGAATTTGTGGGATTTTTTTTTGGAGATTTTTGTCCTAGTTCTTAGAAATCTACGGAATTTCTGAGTTTTTGGGCAGATTGTTTCCTTGTTTTGGGATTCGGGGGAATTTCTGCAATTTTGAGAAGTTGTTAGGCATCCTTGGACCATGTCTTGGCTAATGGTTGGCGTCCTTACTAAAGGAAGGTGTATCGCTAAGCAATAAGTGTCTTGGCTAAATTCTTGAGATATATCGCTTAAATATTGCCTAAGTATCTCCCATGCGATAGTTGTTTTTCGTTGAGGAACTATTTTCTTTTTCCATTTAGAGATTGAAATTACTATCTTCGTCTTCTTGGTCTGATCAAGGTAGGTGAAATTTTTGTTTTTATTATAGTTTTTATTTTCGGTGGGAGCTATGGCGTCGGGTCTAATGACTAGGCGGAGGGGGTGTCTGACGTAGCGACCGAACGTGGTCGGCCAAAGGTTGTCAGCCGAAGGTGGCTGCCAATGGCATAAGGCCGAACGTGGCTGCGCGATGGCATAACGCCGAAAGAAGCAGGGCGAAGATGCACAGTGGTTCCAATTGGGAAAAATGGTAGTAAATCTGTATCTTTGAAACTTGCGACCCGATTACAAAACGATGTAAGTAAAAATCATAGAGGAGGATCCAAGCCTTAAAAATATTAAAATTTGAACTCATCTGCTCAAATACATGCTGATCTACAGGCCGTCAAACTTAACTGCTTCCGGCATGCGAAACTTTGTAGGCCTCACAACTTTTACAAATATTATCCGATTTTAATGAACTTGGTGTACATTTTTTATTCATACTGCTTATTGCATTAAAAATGATTTAATATTTTCAAAGATATTTGGCTGTGAATTTAAACATTTTGGTTTTTTGCCTTGACTTTTTTCTTTATTTCGTCAATATCTCTGGTAATAATAGCACAGACAAAATTTAAAAAAAAAAACAAATATTTTATAATTTCTATGATAATCGTTTATAACACGCAGAAAAGTTTTTAGTTCTCTCCAATTCATGTAGCCGTTAAAAAGAATCACTTTGAAATTAGACTGAAAATGGCTAGATTTTGACAAAAATAGAGCTTAATTATTTGGCGTTTTTCTCAAGAAGTTTCAGAAGTAACCTTTTTTATTTTCAACATTTCAAAGGACCAGACCTCAAAAATGATATCATTTGAAATTTTAAATCAATTAAAGCATGCACGCTACATTCAACATTGGACGAAAATGGTAAATTTGCCTACGAAATTCTAGCTCGACCAGCGAGCTTTTCTCTAGTAAAATACACAAAAATAAGGATACGAAAGTTTTTATTAAAAGTAATTAAATTCAAGAACGTTTATTTAGTTCAAATATTTTTTTAAAAATGACAATAATTTAACAGTATGTTAGCTATAAATACAAAAACTAACACTATTGAAAAACTTATTTCAACATTTTCCAATTCCTGTACAAATTATATAAGATAAGATACATTTAGTATAATTAATACAGATTGTAATTGTTACCCGCCTGCCAGAAGAGCAGATTTCCTAAAAAATAGTCAAGATTACATAAGCATTTCATTTACCTGCATGAAAACTGTACAAAACTTCATTTCGTATTTTTTATTTCTTGACTTTTTATTAAAAAACATAGCAAAGCATTTTTATGAACTTTTAACTCAAAAAAAATATGTAAGGAAAATGCAGATATCCAATATTTTTAGGGCAAAAATCTATTACGCATTAGAAATATGATGGCATACGCCGAAGTCGACAGGAACTTCGTTCCAACCCGGTGTCCCACGACGCCATGCGTTCTCTTTATTTATTTTAGTTTAGATACAAGCCATCGTATATTGTACAAAAAGCCACATCAAAATGCATACAGAAAAAGTAAAAAAAATGAGATATCGTTAATGTTTTAGATTATTTTTCGTGCTTTTTTCCCTCATAATTTTAATGAAATTATTTCATAACTTAAATTAAGTTATTTCATAATCTTAATTAAATTATTATATTATTGAGTATGCTTTTTATCCTGAGTTAGGACTTGCTTACAGCAATTCCTTCGCTATGCTGCCGAATATATCACAAAATTACTCCAATGAATTTCATTTTCTATGTTTCTGCGCACATATATTACTTCCTCTTCAATTTTAAATTCTTAATTGTTCTTCTTTTCCCACATCATATTCCTGTAATTGCTTTTAAACTTCCAACAAATAGCAAGACTTTTAAGGAACTCACAAGTTTATTTATCTTTCTATCCTACCAATTCCCATTCGTAAATATTTTTAAATTTTAACTGCCATTTTATTTTTCCTTCAACTTAGCTCACACCTTGCAAAAATCTTTTTCAAAATAAAATTTTTTTTTCCAAAACAACAAAAAAAGAACGTTGTGAAGAGACTTGCAGCTTTTCGAAAATCTATTAACAACCCCTCTCTTCGATGTTAAATCCGGTTGCTTACAAAAATAACAATATTTATAAAAACTGGTTAAAAATTCAATTAAACGTCTGGTTCTTAGTAGCATACCTGCGCATTAGTGAATGTAACAAATCTGCGCACCGTTCAAAACTAAAAACAAAACTATGTGAGAAAATTTTTTGGTTTGCCCCTAAAATTCACCCCTAAAACCTTGAAAAGTGACATAGGAAAACTTCAACCTGGCATTTCTACAATACCACCCCTCTGTTGGCAATATTATATACTGAAACCGGAGAAACAAATTCCATTAACATCCTGTACAATATGTTGCGCATCATCATTAGCAACAGGATTATTTTACCATAAAGCACCAGCTTTTTACAATTACATACTTAGATATATAAGTACCCAGCAAACATTTTTTGCCAATTTCGGTCCGAAGTCGGTCAGAACGTCAGCACAAGGTGCCAAAAGCGTGTCCTAAGTCAGTCAGAAAACGTATCGAAAATCATCTGACTAGTTGACAAGCAACAGGACCTCTTTGTTTGAGGAAATTCTAAGGTCTAAGAGAAATCTCTACGAGTTCTGACCAATTTTCCTTGTTCAGAAAATATGCAAACTATTCTGTTAAATGTCTTAACAGAACTTAAATTACCTTAGGACAATGTGCAGAATATTCTGATAGTAATCGGATATTATTTCAGAAAATATGCAGAAATATCGTACAAGAAAACTGCCGACTAGTAAAGTCTTAGAATTTTTTCTGGCCTTAGAAATGCCGACAAGAAATGTTTCCTGGGTATGTTGAATCAGTGCATGTTTGTGTAAATTATTTCATATATTCCCACCAAAAATAATCATTTGCATTGTTGTTGCTTTATTGTCTATAAGATTGTATGTACCACCAAATCACCCCTTGTCTTACAACATTTCTACCGTACTAATGTATTTGTGTGCGTTCGTTGTAGTCCTGCTGCTTGACGCTTTGATTTCCTTTTATCGTTGTTGTGCCCAATCTTGTTTAATGTCCGTTTTAGATCAAATAACATGCCATTGTTTTGAATCCATAAAGTTCGGTAGGTTGATTATCATCATCCATCCATCCATCCTTCCTACAGCTGCGCAGTTGTATGATTTGTAAGACAACTGTATGAGTTTGTATATAAGAGAGAGACAGAGTAGTTTTAGTAGAATTTTGTTTTAGGCCTGGGAAAATATTTTGGTTTATATTCAATGTTTTATAGCTCTAATTTTCCAATGTATTTTTGTGATTTATTATGTGTTATCACTATTAGTTGTTTTTTGCTGAGGGTACCTTATTTTATTTGGCTTTTTATATTTGCAAATGTTAGTTAATGGGGTGGCTGCAACTGTACCTGATTATTGGTGTAAACAATTGCCCATTTTGATGTGGTACGTTTCGGAATCATTTTTAGGTTTTTCTGATGTATAAAAGTATTTATTGTTCTTAACAGTAAAATTTTAAGATAATTTTCGATCAAAATTTCCATTTTTATTCCAGGGGAAAAACTAGAATACATTTTAGCGTAACTACACTGAAAATAATCCATGCAACATTTTACGAAAAAAACTTTCGTAGTGACTTTTTTCGTAAAATATACGAAAGTTTCGTATATATTACGAAAAAACATTTAGGCAATATTTTTTTAAATTTACGAAAGTAACGAATACTTTTCGTAAATATTTTTCCTTGTTAAAAAATATATTTGAAATAAAAAAATATATTAAAATATTTTTTTATAAATTGACGTATTTTTCAGACGTAAGTAAATAAAACTAATTTTTAGCTCTAATAAAATAAGTAGAAAGTGGCTCAGTGGGTAGAGTACATGACTTGAAATATGAAGATTGCGAGTTCGTGCCCCGGTTGAGCCATACTTTTGTTTTACTTTTATTTTTTGATTATTTTCGTACATTTCGTATATTTTACGAAGGAATTTTGTGATGCGAAATTACGAAATATTTCGTAATGTGTACGAGCGTTTTCGTGCATATGTTGCATGGAATTTTTTCAGTGTACTTTTTCAAAATGCAAAGGAAATTCCGTTCTTTTTCTGTAAATGTATAGGTAAATATGTTCCAACAAGATCAGCCATACTTAATTAAAATCGAGCCACAACTTTTAATTTTATTTACGAGTGGTAAAAACGCGATTCTCAAACATTTTTGATCAAAAGGTATCCTTGCTCTGGTTTGGACAAAATTTGGTCGCAGCATTATGTATATTATAAATATCACTTCACAACCTGTTGTAGAACGTAAAAATGTTGTTGGCAATTTTCATACAAACGTGTTCCTAAGCAAATTCTTATTTGGCCATTACCAACAACATTTGTACGATCTACAATAGGTTGTGAATTAGCCAAATTATTATTTCAGCAGTTATGGCATTTTTCATTTAAGGATATATGTGAAGGACACGAATCCTTGCGCCACTGGCAAAGTACAGTTTAAATTGCTATAAGCCTTGCCAATATCAACAAACATACTAGATCAAATTGCTCTACAATAACTCCTTCTATTTTTTGTTCTACAATAACTCCTTCTTATTTTAGTGTTGTCCGTGTTTATTCGCTTTTATATAATTTCTTACCTAATAAAGAAAGTTTAGATTAATATTTATTATATCTGTAACGCAGAGGTAAACTGCACTATGTCGACATAGTGCTGCATTATAAAAGTTACATTTTTGATTTCAGCTCATCGAGACCTTTCCGGGAATACACTACAACATGTATTAATGGCGTCGTAATTAAAGATGTTGTTCAATGTTGTTCAATGTATTTTACAACATTACAACTTGCGTACTGAAAAGTTTACCAAAATCACATAGTGCGGTTAACCTCCGAGGTATAGATAAATAGTCCGACATTCTCTATTTTAATTTATATCTTAATAATAATAATATGTTTACTACTTACTGCACACTATCGCACTATCACTTCCAACTACCAAAAAGGAAATGCAAATTAAGTTTTCACAATCTTTTTCAAAAATTAGGCGAAACACCTGCGAAATCCTTGAGCTATTTAAATGATATTGACAAATATTAACAATTATAATGTCAACGCTTAAAACTAATCCAGGCTTTAGCATTATTATTAAAATGCAAGACTTATTATCTTTAATCTTAAACAAAATGAAAAATATATAAATAAGAAAATAGCTAAGAGCCAGAATATTAATAATAATTGCACAAATATACACAAACGAACAAAATAAGCCAGGACAACTGAATGTGTGTATGCATGAAACACTTATATACAATTTTATGAAAATACATAAATATCTTTCCCAATGAATGGAATTGAAGTGATATTAATTATAATACATACGAAAAGAAAACGCTATAATTTATTTTTTAAATTAGATAAAACTGCGATTGCTAAGCATGCAGCAACATATTTAAAAAAGTTTTGTACTCCATTTCTATATATTCTTTCAAATTTACCCACGTATATGCACTACTTTAACCCCTTAAGGTATTCAAATAATGAAATGAAGCAATAAGCTGTTCGATATTGGTAAACAAGTAGTAAAGGATGATAATAAAAATGTGAATATAAAACACCTACTCCCATTACACTTCCACATGTCTATAGAATCTTAAAGATATTTGTTAACGATATGGCAATATGCATAAAATAATAAAACAAATTATTAACCAAGTTTTCGGTTTAAAAAGACTACTGAAAAAGTTGTTTCTGTAATTATTTAGAATCCTAAAGGCTTAAGAGTATTAAAAGCCACAAAAAGATAATACTAGAGAAAATCGATTTGCAATATAATTTGCATACTACAAACGCCTTTCGTGTTATTATCCATAAAGAAAGGAGACAAAGAAATTTTCTATATTTTTCAAATGGATATAGATCACTAACAAACTATACACATGTTTATGACACCTGGTGGCCCAAAAAATGACCTCTTATTTATCAAATCTATTTAATAATCTATTGAATTTAAAGACAAACTTTTACGGTGTTTTGAACAAAAACATTTTGTACGTGCTTAACGAAATTGTTTATAATAAATTTTGTTTCACATAAAAAAAATTGTAGTATTGCTCGTATCATTACGCTTTTATTTTACTTTATTTTCTGCTGTTTATGTTGTTGTTACGCCCCCAAATACAAAGCTTTTTAAGTACCACCAACATCTGTATATTTTTACAGTTCCCACTGCAACTATTTTTAAGTTTTACTACGTGTCTTTTTCAGTTATAATATTTACATAATATTTCTTAAACCAATTTTGAGCTTAATTTTATTTTACGGTTTCTGTATTAAGTTGCCATTGATACAGTATATATTTCTTATTGTAACAAGTGCTTATAATTTGTTTTAGGACTCACGTATTTCGTATTTGGCTCACAAACTGTTAAGTTGTTTCCTCTGTTTTTTTTTTCTCTAACAATTGAATGTTAGATCGATGACTAATTCATTTATATTTCTTAATGCACATGCAGCCACTTTAAAGATTTTATTAGATCAATTGTGAGATAGAAACATATTTTTTTTGTGATCACTAGATAAAATTTAAAACAAATTTTGTATTTTTGTTACTTATGTAAGATTTATTCGAAGTAGTAATGCAAACAAATGTTATGGAAAATTTTAAGTACATATTTGATAATGTTAAAAAAAAATTTTTTAAATTTAAAGCAATAAATTTTAAATAGATTTTAATTATTCCTGAAAAAAAACTTTGGTATTAATCTCAGTTTTAATAAAAATCTAATATTATACTATTTAAAATTAAGTTTATTAATATGTACATATTCTATTGTTCCGTACATAAGACGATAGGTATTACTTTTCAGTGTGAAACTGATTAAATAACACGTTACAGACACCATATATTTACATTAAACAAAAACTCAAAATGATGAAATAATATGAAAATAAAAATAATTATAGCACGCTGTCATAGTGAAAATACTCGTGAAAAACGCCTTGACTTAGTGAGGCTTGTAGGTCTAGTTGAATTGATAATTTTGCCATTTTAAAAATTGTAATACGCCCTCAAAATCGGAATTTATCGATAAAAAACGAATTTTTTTGGGACTTCACAGACAAAAAATGTCACTACGATTTTTCTGCACATATTTAAAATTTTTAAACAGTGTCGAATAGAGGAGGAATTACGCTTTCCGAGTATATTTAAAACATTTTATTTTCATAGAAATGTCATTAAAGAAATTTAGTTTATTATTTTTTAAAGAAAAATTTCCAAAACAGCCTAGGTCATGGTGTTAAGTGAGGGTGTTTTAATAAAATAAAATTTTATAGAAATATATTCTTGAGTTCATTTAAATCCTTATTGCACATGCTGTCGGTCTTCATTATGACTTAAGTTCATAAATTTTTACAATAGCTGACCCAGCAAAAGTTGTTTTGCCATATGTATGTCATATGTTTGAAAAGGTATAGATCATATGTGTCTTCCTAGACGCAGATCGACCTATGTTTTATATTTCAGTAATATTGGCTAGATAGTTTCCGAGAGGCTGAAATTACCTTTTAACCTCGTTGTCCTATTTTTGTAAGGCAATATAGCCTATGTATCCTTCCAGAGTTAGATATATCTGTGATTTAAATTTCATTAAAATTGGGTTGATAGTTTTGGTGGGGCACAAATTGCCTCAGATCTACCTGTATTTTAAATTTCTTTAAAATTGGCTTGATAGTTTTGGAGAGGAACAAATTGCTCCTTAGCTTCCTCGTGGTCCTGTTTCATATTAGACGGTACTCATGGCACGTTTATTTGATTCTCCTACTAAGCTTGTAGCATAGACAATTCAACAAAGCTATAAGTGCGAATTGTGTTTTCTGTCTTCATAAATTAATTTCTTGTGGGATACCTATGGGCAAATCCTGCGTGACGAACGCTACATTCGTACGTGTTTTCAGATTAAAATACAAAAATCGTTTGGTCTTTCAAAAGAGATACCTTCAATTTATGCATTGTGTTTAGTGAGATTTAATTGTACTTTTGAATGGAATAAAACATAATTTCTTAACAGTTATTTGTTGCGAAATAATTAATCACAAAGATTTGCTATGAACGCTAAAAAAAAGTGAAAGTAACTTTGAAAGTTAAAGTGTGTTTTCGTATTTTTTTAGCGAACTTCGCACAATAAAGCACACATAATCTATTTCATAAAAGAAAGAGAAATATAACAGAGTTCTAAAATAACTTATTTGCAGCCAAAAAATTTTGTTGTTTTTTATAAAAAGTAGTGAATCCTTTATAACGCACGCTACATAATACACGCTACACTCTTTCTTAACAGCTATAACTTTTTAATTGTACGATTTACAACAAAAATGTGTTTAATGGAGTTGTAAATAATATTATTATTTAAAAGAAAGCTTTTAACAAAATGCTCATATTTTGTTTATAGTTTACGAGATAATCTAAAATAATAGTTACTCCCTTATTTCCAAGATAGTGGGCGTTTCTGACCACCTCCGGCCTCGAAAATTCAAACTTAAGCTTACGGTCACATGTTTAACTATGCACATAAAAAATAGCATCCTACATGATATACAAGGTTTTGCCTTTATTTCAGTGTAGGTATATCCCTGCCATTCATAAATAGATCACCCAAAAAAAAAATTGCCTTTATATATTTTTAAGGTTAAATATATAGCACACTATTTTATCAATATATAAACAGTTCTATCAACTCTAAAATTTTGCCCTTGGTGTACGATTTCTTGGATTTGCCCATATATCAAATTTGCATTATATATTTCTTTAGATGCCATGAATAACTTTGATGTTATTGGAATTTGCCGGTTGAAGCGGAGACAACACCATATTTATCTGATTCTGCTAGTACATTTTAAAAATCAAAAGACTTAAGAAAAAAACCTTTTATATTTAACCTCAAAAATTTTATTATTTTGATAAATCCTATCTAAAGCTATGGTCACACTATCGGCACAATGTAACGATTTATATCGGCGTACTGCAATAAAGCCATAGGTTTACAACAAAATAAGGCAATGTGGCCATAATTCCATTACACTGCACTGGTAATAACGCCATATGTTCTTATTTCTCCACTCAATGGAAAATAAGGACATAGTGCCTTATAACCTTTAACTTTATTGCCGTGCGCCGACGAAAATCTTTACATTGTGCCATTAGCTTTGCTAACTTTTTTGCAATATCTAAAAGAGTTGTTACCCCAATTTCATTGCAGAGCAAGGGATCTTAGTTTCAAATCAAGTTCTAAGCTTGAAGCAAAGGCATTTATTATGTACAGAAGTAAACGTTTGCAATACGTTTCAAACTGTTTAGTTTATATTTTCAAATAAATTGTACATCTGTTACAGCTGCTGATTTTTACCAAAAATTCTGTTTGTGGGTGAAAGTAAAGGAGTATGCTATTTCTTCAACTCAATTTAAAATAAATTCGCAAAACTTACAATTTTCTTTTTAACGATATAAAACATATAACTTTTTATAATTTGAATAGTATCCTAAGAGATAATTTAACAAGAAATTGCAAAAATTTAACGGTTATATCACAAAATATCGCACAAAAAAGTCAATCGTATAAATGAAATTGTAAAAACGTTCATGATATAAAAATAAACATAAATGTTTATTGAATTGACAAAAAAATGATAATTTCAAAAAATATATATAAAAGAAAGAAAATGCATAAAAAACTTAACTGCTAATAATACAATAACAAACTTACTGAACTGAATTGAATGCTAAACATTTACGAGCTACCAAACCCAGCCACTATTAAAAAGCTATCAAAAGGTATAAAAATTAAATTGACTGAACAGAAAGAAAGATAGGAACCAAACTATTAAAAGACACTAAAAATGGACATAGAAAACTCATGTTAGTGTATGTCATTAAATATACTCGTACATATATTTATTTGTATGAAAAATAATATAATAAACAATTAAAGTTATCAAACACGGGACTTGCACAAACAATTGAACATTAAATTTTGGAAAAATAAAAAAATTAACTATTTTCTCTTTGAAAAAAAGTTTAAGAAAATGTGAAAATTTTATTACAAACACAATCATTGAAACCTTTAACATTATTATATGGTTTAAATTTGTCTTTTTCTGGTTTCATTTCAATATTAGCTGATTTCACAGCGTAAACCTTTCGCTTAAAACAAATATGTTGACAAGTGGATAACAGGAGTAGCTGCAACACAATCAACAGCAGCAGTACGAGTGGCAGTGTTACTTGCAACCAAACAGTGTGGGGATCGTACAAGCAATGCAACAAGAAACAAAGTAGTTAGTAAAATTATATAATCTAAGGAGAAATTTAAAACGTTTTGAAATTATAAATTTGGTAACCTTTGCTTTCGACTGTAAAACTGCTTATTCGATATGATTCGCCTTAAGTGAATATTATACGCAGGCTATCAATACTGTAACAAACGGTTTCGGGGGCTTTTATCAATTAGCCATGAGGTGCCCAAGACATATTGTCATAGCTAGAGCAGAGGTGGTAAGAATTATCTTGGCTCCTTTTACGGCCGTTTAAATTTATAACCAAATAACTATTAGACGAATTATACTTTAAATTCATAAATATTAATTTTGTTTAATAAAAGAACTTAAGTCTTTCATTTAAGTCATTAGGCATTGATTACTATTATAAAAAAATAAATTATTATTTTATGTATAAGTTTATTTCTTATTGTCTTAATTATCGCCAGGTGCCTTAGCTTTACCATCTCTTTCATATAACACATTTTCCATACCTTGTTTATTTTATTTTAATTTTTGTATTGCTCCTATTTTCTTTTTCTTTGCACCAAAGGCAGAAAACTTTTTTCATAATGTAATAAACATTCACTACTCCAGTGACCAACAACCTGAGTAAGCTACAGGCTATAAAATATTAAAGGAACAAAAAATAAATAAACAAATAAAAAGTTTAGTTAAACAAAAAAAAAAGCAGCGGCCAATTCAAATTTGTTGTTTGACTAACATAAACATTTTGGAAGTAAAAATAAAGAGCAAAAAATGTATCCAACTCCTTATTGCAGCTAAAACTATTTGCTTTGGCAACTACATTCATACTTAACCAAAAAATATATATATATAAATATTGAGCAAGTTTACTTACATGAGTGTTTAGTTCTTTCTAGACCAGTGCCTGGAAAAAATATATATATAAAAAAACTATAGCTTTCAGCTGTAGAACAAAATATGAAATAACGTAAACACTTTACAAATATGCAGCTACGATGCGGGTGTGGAGACTAGTAAAGTTTTTTTTTATGTAATGGAAAAAACTAACACATGACTATTAATTTATGATGAACTATAAATGTTTGTAAGCTATATTTAAAATTACAATTGCTCTCGAAGTATCAATAAATTTGTATATTATACTTCCCAGGAAGTAGTTATTAACAATATCCAGATAACTAATAGATATGTTAGCCTACTTCGTCAAAATTTTTCCGAAAAAATATAGACTCTCTTAGCTACCTCAAAGCTATTATATATATATATATATATATATATATATATATATATATATATATATATATATATATACTCACAAAAATAGTGCGAATGTAAAATCAACATGTGGCAATGTGGGCTGCAAATCATTTTAAGTTTCTTCAAAAGTATAGACTTTATTTAAAACTACCATTGCACATTGTAGGACAGAATTGAACTATTTGACCCGTGATAAGATCTAAAAGACGCACGTTCGGCTGTACAATTACATTTTATAAAAAGCAAGTTATACTCATTTCAAAATTGAAATTTCTCACTAGTTGAAGAACAAAATTTAATAGCGTTAAATAAATTTTATGAAATTCTGCTGTCAGAGTTAAGAAATACAAAATTTTAAAATTTAAAATTGAAGATACGTTGAAATTACGAAAAATTCACCATCACACAGTGAGGACATTCGTAAAATAAATAGTAATACATCTAGAAATTCTAAACTACCAACTGGATTTAGCTTAAACTTAAAAAATATTTAGAGAAAGAGTCAGGCTCTATAAGCCGTGACTTGATGGGCTCTAGCTTAAACGCGAGAGGAGCTACAGTGGGCTAACTTTGACCACCACGGACTCAAAAAACTCTCAGGCTTGTTATTTTTTTAACACTCCGAGGTATACGGGGTTTTTTTGCGCTAAACGGTATAAACAGGTCTGTGCAGACCTATATAGGAAAGTCTGTGTTATTTTATTAATTAAAGGTAACAAAACAAATATTATGTACGGCATTCAAAGCACGAGTACCTGGCATATAAATGCTGTAAACATAACGGCTTTTTCCAATGAACCCGTGTTTTTCCCTGCTTTTCGTCCAATGTGTAACAAAATGAGCACGATGATATACTTGAAGAGGATAGGGAATGGGTTGGTTGGTCACCTATCGGAGGGCGTGCAGCTATGTACCTGCAAATAAAAAACAAAGTTGAAAATTTTATTTAGGGCCCAATTTCCTAAAACACGTCACGAAAATGAAATTTATATAGGAAACAATAACAAAATTACTCAAATTTTATAAATTTGTTTTTGTTTTCATACAAATTTTAAAAATTATGAAAGGAAAAGCAAAGCCTGAATTTTTTATGTGTTTATTCGGTGAAGAATTTGTATGAAAAATAAATTTATAGAAATTGAGTAATTTTTTTATTGTTTGTAAATTTCATTTTCGTGACGTGTTTTAGAAAATTAGGCCCTTAGAATTTAAAGTTAATGAATGAATAAATGAAATGCTTACCTCTTACACCGAATAATGCCACTGATAGTTTGACATATTGCATGCCTCTTACAATTGGGTTCGTTGCGCTTTGTTCCATGTGAGGAACCGCAATCTGTTCTTCCAGTTGCATAAGGAAGACACGTCTTCTTTCGTTTTACTTGACATGTCCCAAATTGCGTTAATGACAAATGCAGCCAATCCCACAACGTCAAACATATTGAAAAACGTATTGAAAAAGCTTAGTTTTGGGGCGTGTGTATATTAAAAGCTAGACATAAAAAGTTTTAGAAGGGCTTTCTTCTCACATGCAAAAAAGGGGACATAAGAAAAATTAAGTGAGAGTCAAGCTATAAACAATGATGTGCGATAGGATAAGATCGGAATTTAAATGGCAGCGCTATATATAAAAAACAAAAAGTGCTATATTTTGTGGTGTGGCAAAAAAAAAATTACAGTTGTAGAAACGTCATTGATATATCTTTCATTCTAGGCTGAAATTGTTTATTTTATTTTATTTTATTTTATATAATTTTATTTTATTTCGTATGGTTTAATGTAGTATGTATGTGAAAAAGAAAAAAATGGCTTACCTTTGCGGCATGACATAAAGTAAGAATATTAAAAGATACACCTACTACGTTTCAGGAATGCTTTCTTGCCACGTGCAAAAAATTTTACATTTCGTGCGAAGAATTCGAGATGTTATTAATGGCGCCGTGAATTTGATATCAGATTAAAAATGTACCAAAGCAAAAATGTAGCCATAGTCATGCCATGGACAACGACGAAATGTATTATGTTATGATCGTACTGAAATGGCGCAGCGTAAAAAAGATTTAAAGGGCGTTATCCTGGGGCGTGGGAAAAATTTAACAAAATATTAATGGATTTGTTTTCAACTGATCTTTAATCCGGGGCGTGGGGTGGGGGATGACTAGGTCAACTTTTTTCCAACAACCTAATATACCCTACAGCCAGCAGTGGCCGAAAATACTAAACTTTAAACATAATGTTTGTGCTTAAGGCCCAATACGGGTTACAACTCCAAAATACAAAATTATTGGCGATAGACACATCCTTAATGGATTGCCTTTCGCGATATGTAACGAAAGAATGAATGTGTTTAAGAAAGTTTTTTTTTGCGATTTTTTATCCTCTTTTCGATTTAAAGAATGTAGATGATAAAAAATGTTTTTTTTACTTAAAATTTTATCAAGAATCTAATGCTGCCTTTTCAAGTAAAATCGAACTGGTAAGTAAAAAGTTTAAAGCAAACAACTAAGAAAAGTCAAGACAAAAAAAAAATATTTTTTTATTTAAAGTCAAATATCTTCACACAATGCGGGATATGGCAACACCTGTAAGGACATTATTATAGATGGGACTCTACCCGGTATTTACCCGATGTATGGGCAAATACCAGGTAAATACCGGGTATATTCCTTTTTGTGGAATTTATTTGGGTATTTATAAAAAGCATTTGAAAAGGAACATTTTGTTTTGACATCAAAATTAAAAAACAAAAACGTTTTTTATACATATTTATTTCAAATTTCTTTACAATATTATTGATTTGTCCTATAAACCGGAAGATTTAGGGATTGAGGACCCAGAGGTGCCGAGCTGAAGGCAACCGGACGGGTCACAGGTTGCGGATAGTGAACGGCCTTTAGATATGACGGTTAGCTGCGAATAAGTGGATCTCCACAAATAAGCAGTCCCGGACAATCAGCGGATGTTTGTGACTCGCAACATCGACAAGGTGAGTGGGTACCGTGTTTCAATATGTACCCCATTACCACATATACCTCAACAACGGCTAGCGCTTGTTCACCTAGTTGGTGCAGCTGCAAGCGGACGTCTGTACTTACATAAGCGGTTCGCTATATAAACGTGTACTGTAAAGAGCCAGTCTGTAGGCTTAGATGGCAGCCCCATCATCACACTGGGATACAGCAGACTAATCATCTACTCATCCGAGGTCCTCTGATTAACGAAACCTCAAATAATTAGAGGCCCTATGCTCCTTATAGGATCGATGGGAATATATTATTATTATTATGTTCTATAAAGTTTGCGATTTTTCATGTATATGCGGCCTTAGCAGTCTCTAATCAATGTTAATACTTGTTTCTGATGTTGGAACTTCTCGCGAATTTTCGCAATGTTCGGGTTAGATGCGACTTTTTGGAAGTTTTATGATCTTTACAGCTTACATGAATTTTAAGCCATCGGACATGTCACAGAGTTCAATTCCGTTCGGAAACGGAATTTAATCCACCCTAATGTATCAAGCCCTGACTGGAGCATACCGCAGTACAGTAGCGTCGCCAACAGTCTGGATACACCTGACAAATTTGAGTATTTTAGTTTTCTTTTTTAGACACCAGCTGCTACAAAAATGGAGTAGGTTGAATTCTGTTCCGAACGGAATTGAACTCTGTGACATGGCCGCATATTAGACTTTGTTATCATGCCGCAGTTGACAAGTAGCGAATTCTCGCAATTTTCGCGATTTTTTCGAATTTTTGGCATTTCTTGCAGTTTTAGCAATTTTTAATCAAAATAATTGGTTGTAGAAAATATTGCAATTTTTCGCGAATTTTTGCTATTTTCGTGATAGGCGCAACTTTTCCATGGTTTAGGTTTTCTTACATTTTTAGTACTTTTAATTAATCGCAACATTATAATCTTTCTTATATAAGCAAGTTTTTGCGAATTTTCGTAATTTCCGCGATTTTTCCCGAGCGGCTGACATTCCATTTAGTTTGGGCGAGTTTTAATCATAAAACTTTTTGGCGCAATGTGTTCGTTTAATAAATTTTCTACATCAAAATTTATACCCAGCCTTTGGGTAAATACCAGTTTATTTAACCTTTTTTATCCAATTTACTCATTTTACCGGGTATTTACCAATTAAGTATATACCCGTTTCCCATCTATAGACATTATGTACATCTTTTTATTGTTTAGCTTAATTCAAATGGCTTTAAATTTTTAGAATCGAATAACATTTAAAAAAAGTTACACGCCTCAGAATTTTTTTTTGTCCGACGAGGTCAACTTTGGTCCCCTGTAGCTCCACTCGTGCTTATGCGATAAGACCACTAAAACACAGCTTATAAAGCCTGACTCCTCATCTAAAGATGCGTCAAGTTTGAGCTAAATCCAATCTACAGTTTAGAATTTCCAGATTTATTACCATTCATTTTGCGAAAGTTTTCACTTTGCATCAATACCCAGCAAAAAATGAACATACAAATCATTAGTTACAGCATTGATGAGCTCGCTCAAAGTAGTTCTATTTCTGGTGAAACATCAATGAATTTAATATGTGCTTGTCATAGGACGGAAGTAGTCCAAAGAGCTGAATGACATGCGCTTAAAAGGTTGTCTAGAACAATTTTTGACATAAATAACAGCATTAGAATATTAAATTCAGTACCTATAGTGATTGGTATTCAATGAAAATGGCAAACCTTTGGAACTAGTTCCGATTTTTTTTCTGGGTATTTTATAGATAAAAAACATCTGGAACACATAAAAAATGTATACTTTTACGAAATGTATCAGCGCAGGCATGAATCGGTGGTAAAAAATAATTGACTTCCTTTTTTAGTTGAATCCGAGCCCTTCCGAATACGGCCTCTTTTACGTCAAATTTTTTACTTCATATGTTCTAAAACAACAACACAGAGACTCAAAAACAACCCAGCAGCTAAAGTTACAACTAGTAACGCTTCGGGATAGTCATATTACTAGTTGTAATGGTAGTAGTCAAAAAACGACAGTCATATTACTAGTTGTAATAAGAGTAGTAACAATCACATTACTAGTTGTATCGAGACTAGTAACGATACTAGTCAAAAAAGCACAATCATATTACGAGTTGTATCGAGACTAGTAACGATACTAGTCACAAAATGACAAAATTTTCAGGTATACGATTTTATATAAAACCAATTATTAGCTATTAAAAAAACAAGTAGAATGTGGCTCAGTGGGTAGAGTACTTGCCTTAAAGTATGAAGAATGCGTGTTCGTACCCCGGTTGAGCCAAAGTTTTTTTAAGAGTTACAAAACTCTTAATAAAAAAACTAGTAAGCGCACTAGCTTACAATAACTAGGATTCCAACTGGGATATAACTGTATACAAATGAACTAGTTGGTCCCCTATGACAATCCAATGTTAAAATCGATAGTTCGATATATGAAAAAAGGATAGGTAGGCAACTAGTGTGAAGCAAAAAGCAACTAGTATAGTTCCAGTTGCTTTGTCTGCAGGGAATTGCCAGTACTTAAAATCTTTATGTGTATGCATTTATTTCCCAAAGTGTTAAATTGGCCTTACACCAAGTATGGACGTTATGGGTAAAATTGTAAAATAAATCCCATTTAGGGATTTCTTTGAACTTTCTTAGAAATTCTTAGATTCCCAGAAAACAATCTTAGTAATTTTTCTTGATTGGTATTTAGTATGTAAGTTTCTATATAACTGGAAAATTTTCATTAGAAAATATCCATAATCAACGATGCGGTGTGATGTATGTGATGACATCATTGTTCTCATGAGTCGGTCTGTACATAAATATGAATACATGAATGTGATTAATAAATCTACAATTATATTTTTAGTTTTGACAAAAATTTAAAAATATCTTATTACAATTTTTCATAAACTTTAATAATTGCTGAGTTTATTTTAAACATATTTCATAGTAAATTAAATTTTACACATTCTAATCTCTTTTAGCTTATCTTAAAACTGTAACACATTTTAGCACTTTTTCTTATCAAACTAATAAAATCATATTAAATAAATAACTTTAGTTGAAAGGAAACTAAAAACAAGTGAACATTTTTTAAGAAACATTTATTTTAAATCGTTTTAGATACGGTTTACAAAAAATTATATATAAAATGAAACTTTATTTAAAAATATACCATGAACGTATTAAGTAATATTTCGTGCTATCGTAAAACAACTCATAAATAATTTTTGGCGTACACTATTAACTCGTAGCAAAATTTTAAAATTTTTTATCCTGCTTTTCCTCCCCTTTCATTTATTTGTTTGCCTGTTCAATGATTTAAGTCAAATATTTTGTGCGTTTTAAAATTTATGTGGTTGGTTAGTTTTTTCTTTTTTCATTTTTTATTTTTGACCAACCTGCATTTTAAACACGCATTTAAAAGTTAAAATGTGTACTAATATGGCTATTGGTTTATTGCATTTAAATCATTTAATGTTGCAAATTATAACAGCTTTTAATAGTTTAACATAAATTTTGTTAAAAGTTATATGCATTTTTTATATCTACTCGTATTTTTTATTTTAATCAATACATAATTTTATGTGTGGATTTGGTTTTTAAAAACTGTTGTAGTTTCTGTTTAAGATAAAACATATAAAACTACCCATTTATATGTATTTGAAGTGGTTTTATATAATACAATGTTTGTGTATAGTTCTTATATGTAATTACTTAAGAAATCACATATGTACAACGTCAAGGACCTTTTTGTAATTTATTATTTTTATTATTATTTATTATTTTCTACAAGTTCGTTGAATTGCAATAGTAGTAAAACAGGCATATGTAATGTCACGAATAACTTCTTGGAAACAATCTTTGTTTATTTTCCAACTCAAATAATTACACGTATATCTACGACCTTCTTAGCGATATTTACTCATTTAAAGTTAAAAAAAACGCCGACTGGGCAGATGTCCGGCTACACATTGTAAAGTGTATGTTGTCGTCGGCTGAGGTAACTTAGTCGCATCCAGGGTTTACTTACAGATCCACAAACCTTAAGTAATAAGTCCTTTGATTTTCCCTTTGTAGGGATAAAATAAACCGTCTGTCCCGCAATAATGTGGAAGGCTTTTGATTCCCTATTAGGAGGGCTGTGTGAGTGACATTTTATCACACACGCTCACGAAAGTGATAGAGCCAGGAAAAAAGTTTAACGTAGGATTTAAAATTATATAATAGCGACACTCAACAACTTTTTTATTAATAATAACAAAAGTATAATATTTTGGGTTAATTAAAATAAGTCATCATATTTGATTATTAACAATAGAACGCTCGTATGTGTAGCGTTTCATGCGTATCTGATCCAGTTATTAATAGCTTTGTTTTTATAACGAGTGATTTTTTTGCTATTATCTTTTTGGCAACACTAGTTTTGACAGCTCACGCACGTTTTGTATCTTGTGTCACTGTCAAACATCTTCAGTTTGGTCTATAATTTAATCATGAATCGTCTTACAAACAAACAACGCTTGCAAATTATTGAATTTTATTACCAAAATGCGTGCTCTGTTAAGAAAGTTCATCGCGCGCTTCTTCCATTTTATGGTCAGTTTAATCGACCTACTGAGGCTTCTATTCGGGCTATTGTAAAAAAATTTCGCACCAAATTTACATTGTTGGACATTAAACCACCAACACGTTTACGTAGAGTGCGAACTGAAGAAAATATCGCAGCCGTATCGGCCAGTGTTGGTGATGACCGTGAATTATCGATTCGGCGCCGTTCGCAGCAATTGGGCCTCTGTTACTCCACTACGTGGAAAATTTTGCGGAAGGATTTGGGTGTGAAGCCTTATAACATACAGCTGGTGCAAGAATTGAAGCCAAACGACCTACCACAACGCCAAATTTTTGGTGAATGGGCTCTTGAAAAGTTAGATGAAGATCCACTTTTTTATCGAAGAATTGTGTTCAGCGACGAGGCTCATTTCTGGTTGAATGGATACGTGAACAAGCAAAACTGCCGTATTTGGAGTGAAGAGTAGCCAGAAGCATTGCAAGAGCTACCAATGCATCCACAAAAAACAACCGTTTGGTGCGGATTATGGGCTGGCGGCATCATTGGGCCGTATTTCTTCAAAGATGATGCGAATCACAACGTTACTGTGAATGGTGAGCGCTACCGTGCGATGATAACAAACTTTTTTCTGCCCAAAATGGAAGAGCTTGACTTGCATGACATGTGGTTTCAACAAGACGGTGCCACATGCCACACAGCACGCGAAACAATGGACCAATTGAGAGGCGAGTTCGGTGAACAGTTTATTTCACGCTTGGGACCAGTCAATTGGCCGCCCAGATCGTGCGATTTAACGCCTCTAGACTATTTTTTGTGGGGCTATGTTAAGGCTAATGTCTATAGCGACAAGCCCGCTTCGATTGACGCACTGGAAGCCAACATTGCCAACATTATTCGTGAGATACCGGCCGAAATGTTGGAAAGAGTATGCCAAAATTGGACTAAGCGGATGGACCATTTGAGGCGCAGCCGCGGCCAATATTTGCATGAAATAATCTTCAAACATTAAATTATATCGACCCAACTATCGATCCAAATAAATATTTCATGCATTTTTCTGAATTTTATGTGTTTTTTTTTATTTTACTTTCCGATAGTTCTTATAAAATCACCCATTACAATGTTATATCTTGTTGTTTTAAAATTTGAAGTATTTTTAATGAGTGTAGTCTGTCTAGCAACATATTAAGTAATCGAATCTGCTTTAGTTTAGGAACAAGCCTCAAAACTATTTTATATCTCGCCTCGAACTTTACTTTACAATTTTATGAGAAATATCGCCGTACATGAATGGAAGAAAAAACTAATATTCTTAAAATTAATATTATTGTATAAATATATGAATATGATGGTAGTGGATATGAAGACTAAAACAGCTTTAACATATAATTTTAAAATAATACAATACATACATGTACTTACATGCACACGCACACTATTTTTTATATAAAAAAAAATTTGCATAAAAATTTTTTAAATCATGTTTCTGTTTTGCTAATTCGGTTATCATTAATATAAAAAAAAATTATTATCTCATTGATTATACCATTCCATGGATTAACCCTTGAATTAATCGAAATCGGTATATAGCAAGATTTTAAATTTCGAATGTCTACCATTCATTAACAGTTCTATCTGAAAAATGTTTAAGATACATACATTATTGTAACGAAGGCATTCTTAGCTTTCAAACACAATACTGTTGAGCTCCGTTACTGGAAAACTTGTATAGAATTGCTCATTATATATGTAATTTAACTCAACTTAAAAAAAATTAAATAATGACGTTATTTCTTCAGAATCAGACCAGCAAATGCATACATTTTTGTCGAATTGAGTTGATATGTCTCCGGACATATAGCTTTGTTTTTAAAATAAATCGTTAAAAAATCGATAAAAAAAAAGTTTAAAATTTTATTTTTTAAACTAATTGGGGTGCATTTAATAGAAAAAATAAATCATCTTATCAATTACACCCTTCCTTGAATTAACCGCCACTTCAAGTACAATCAAACCCAGTGTGCAATGTCTTGAACAACTGGAATTTTTGAAATCTCGTTAAAAATTTTGTACGTTCTTGAAGAGCAAATGCAATACACTCATCAAAGTCACTCATCCAGCACGCCGGAAAATCAAACTTTTTTTATTTTCTTTCCGAATTCATCGGTTTCACCCGTTAGTAACAGGTTCGGTTTATAGTTCTTAGAATCATAAATCACAGCTTCGACTCGTGCAGCTTCGTACGTTAAGCAACATGTTTGGCTCGTAAATAACAAATTATACTCGTACAGCTTCGTACGGTAAAATAACTGGTTCAGCTCATAAATATCAAGTTTGGCTAGTGCAGCTTCGTACGTAAATAGCAGGTTCGGCTATTACATGGCAGGTTCGTAAAATGTCTATTCGGTTAGTAGTATTCGCGTTCGAAGGTGCTTCAATATCGGAGATTACAGGTTCGCAGATTTACAGGATAGCAAATGTACAGGTTCGGAGATAAGAGGTTCGGTGATCGCTTGTTCGACTAATTTCTGGTCCAACGAATAGCAGGTTCGAGGTAAATACGAACAATCTAATGCCTACAATATTACAAAGGGTTCTTATAATAGGAAACAGTTAGCCGAAGCCGCTGCGAGAACCGTCAACCGAAGTTGCTGGAGAACCGCCAGACCGAGGTCCGCTGTGAGAACAGTCAGCTGGAGCCGCTGGAATAACAGTCAGCCAAAATCACTGTGAAAACAGCTAGACTGAGGTCCGCTTGAGAACAGTTAGCCAAAGACGCTGTGAGAACAGTCAACCAAATTTCTTGTGAGAACAGCCTACCGAAATCGTTGTGAGAACAGTCAGACAAAGTTCTACTGTGAGACCAGTCAGCCGAAGGCGCTGTGAAAACAGTCAGACCGTAGTCCGCTTTGACAACAGTCAGCCGAAGCCTCTGTGGGAACAGTCAGCCGCAGCCGCTACTGTGTAAAATTTATAGCTCCCCTTTAGCCGAGTCAAAAGGGCAGTGCAAAAAATGGTGACTGCCTTTTCCACTACGGAAATTCCAGTCGATTCTGTATTCGGAGTCCTTAATTGGCCTCCTTATTCAGAATCAAAGAGCAAATTATTGTCGTGTATGAATCGCTGATGATTGTGTGCAAACTAGACTTGTGCGGCTCCTGAACAAACTAGTTCTATTGAATCATTCATTCAATTAAGTGAAGCTGAACGCTCATTTTACTGAGCATTCTTAGCCCAGTGAGCGCTTTCTAATGAAACACATAAGGCGAATTTAAGGTGAATGTTTCATATTTCTTTCTTTTTTGTGTCCGCTGTTTCATAGTTCACGGCGAACTAAAAATAGTGGCATCATTGCCGAATTTGATTTAAAAACGTACCCAACACAAAAACTACGGACCAAAATATTTCTTAGTCTATAGCCTAATACATGCAAAAAGCTACCCTTACACCTTTTAAAGAAAATATCTTATTTTTTAGAATACGTATGTACATAACATATTTTAGCACAATGGAAACTTTTTCTTGCTCCCTATTCTAAAGTCCATTTATATAATATATATAAATTTTCTCTCACAATTCCTTAGACCTTTGAATCATTTTTTTTTATTCTCAGTATTACTTATAATATTATCAAAACAAACAAACAAATTTTGACTTGAATCTAAATATTATAAATACACAAAAATATCACCATGAACGCACAAGCCATATTGTATAGGAATTTGCGTTGTTAACAAGTGAGCTACTGATCTAACTGAGCTAACTAAGTGAAATGTTCAGTAAAGTGAGCTGAGTGGAAAGGAGCGATCACTCAAAAGAGATCATAAGCACAACTCTAGCGCAAACCTTATCTACTTATGCTAAATATTTTATGAAATAAGTGAGAATTATATCTTGCGGACAACCATGAACAACGGAATATAGAAGTAAAAGCTAGATACCCTGCAGCTCCGATAATTTAGGCTACCCAGCTATTCTTAGATTTATATTATAGTATTAATATATTGTATTATATTTATTCTATTATTACACTTATATTATCATTATAAAATATGAACGTGGAAATAACATTATTATTTCTACGTTACAACTAGGGATGTAACGATACGCCGTTTTGCCGATCCGATACCGATACCGATATTTAAAAATTAATATCGCCGATACCGATTCCGATACCGATACGAATATTGAAATTGAGTTCAAGTTTAGATCAAGAAAACTCAAGTGCAATTTTTTTATTATACAAAATTACATTGTAAGAGAGAATATTTAAAATTGATTTTAACCCAGTATAAAAAATTGGAAGTAATTTTTAAGGAGCTACATTTTCTTTGCTTCAAAAAATCTATATTAAAAATATGCAGATAATTAGTAGAAAAGGAAGAAAAAATTTTTAATTCCTTTGTAATTTTGAAAAATACTCGCCATGCTTTTTAAAAAATCGATATTTTAAAGAACATTTATCAACTAATATTCTTCTAAATAACTTAATAGCTTAATTATTAAAAGTCTTATAAAAGTTTATATTTGTTCACTTAAATTTCCATGAAAATAAAGTTTTGAGTTTAAATTCGCATAAAAAAAAATTTGTGAAAATAGGTAATTTTTTATCCCTTTTCCTTGAGGAAAAACCATTATAGAACACCGAAAAAGAAATTTGTCCTAGCATCGCTTCTAATTCGGTGATTGGTAATCGAAAAACAGAACTTCTTGCAATGGCAAGGATATGTAAAACTAATTAGAAATTATCCAAATTTGCAATACTTCCGGATCGCGAATTCTACATTTTCATGACTTCTTTGGAGTGTCTTTTTTTGCTGGAATAAGATTTTAAAAACAACGACTTGAATTTGAATTCATGGTAAAATTAACAAAAAATAAATAATTTTTTTACAAAATAACAGCATAAAATACTATTAATTTTTAAAATTGATATTAATAAGATTTAAAAATAACGAAGTGAATTTAATTCATGGCAAAATTGAACAAAAATAAATTATTTGTTAAAAAAAACTCTGAAAAATATTTTAAAAGTATCGTCGTATCGACAGTAAAATATCGCCGATACCGATGTATCGGAAAATCTGAAGTATCGCCGATATATCGGTATCGGTATCGGTATTCGTTACCTCCCTAGTTACAACCCTTGCACAGCTAATAATAAAACCTTCTGGCAACTTCATGTATTATCTGGGTAAGGTATCTTTACATGGTAATACAAGGTATTAACGACTTTGTAGAATCAAAATATTATGAAATTCTCTTCGTGATTAAAAAAGAGAAAAAAAGTCTGTTGTAAGTATTTTTCATGTTTACACCTCTGGTGTGGTGTGACGAGAATACACAAGTTTCTAAAATGGTTTAGAAAATAAACATTTTCCGAACGCTTGTCGAATTTTGTATCCGTATTCTCTCCTACTCAATACATTTTGCGTTTACACGATAAGATTTTTATCATTTTTAGACATATCGTAATACATGTATTACCATGTAAAGACACCTCTAGTGGTATTCCTTTTCTATATCTTTAACTGCCCAGCTGTAAAATTAAAAGGGCCTTCTCAATTCATGTCTTCTTCGATGGCCTTCTTACACTTTCTTTTAGAAGGCCACGACTCTCCCTAAGAATAGACATTCTATTAGAAGGGAGGAGAAAGGAGAATTCTATTTTTAGATGTTTCGTTTTGTTTAACAAAAAATGTACATTAAAGATAATAAACATTCCTATTCTTTTTTCGCAAGTAATTTGTATGCAAGACTGAAATTTACATACAAGAGACATCTTATGTGCTGCTATTATGCCGTTTATATGGGAGCTGATTAGCTTATACTTATTCCGATAATATTATTCACGAGCCATTCCTTTCTAATAAATATGTACATACAGAAACTATATGTATAAAAAAACTACTTGATTAAAAATTGTACCTCCATTTGCTTTTTTAAACCCTTCAAAATGGCATTTTTAAAAGGTCTTTTGTCAGGCCTTCCAGAAGAAGCGATAGGAAGGCCTCCCCCACAATGACAACACGTTAAAAACAGATATGAAGATGGAATGGAGCATGAAGATCTTCTGCTTCCAAAAGAAGGTGTCAAGATGCTTTCTATAAGGCCTCCATACTGCTTCCTTTTACCACTGTGTATAGTTAAAGCGTAGTGTGTTTGTTGGTATGTATGAGATTATTCTTATGACTGTGAATGTGAGTTTGCATACATACTTACTAAGCGACTGTTGCTTACAAAATTATTACGCTACATAACAAATGATGCTGCTAACAACTTTACATATCTTAACTCCTAATGATGTTAAGTTTATTTTGCTGCTATCTACACTTGTCTTTCAACAGTCTCGACTAATCTGTGTCCCGCAAGTACTATTTCCGTTTATTTTGAATTGCTATTTATAAATAAGGTTGGCAACATGATGACTTTGACAATCATAGGCAGTGTTGTATTTAAATCTACATTTTCATTTCGTAACAATAAATCGAACTTTGTAAAAATTTCACTGAATCCGAATACATGTTAATAATTTTCTCATTGTTTTCCACACCTTCCTTAATTAAATAATTATTACAAAGTTTATGGATCAATTAATATCTAATAATTCTCACAATACTGAGCTTTTAGTCACAAAAACATGTTTAATAAAACATTTCTGGTTTAAATAACGTTTCTCCAAATTTTCCAAACAAAAGCCACTCAAGCCGAAAAAGGTTATATTTGAAAAATAAATTTAAAATCCGAACAATTTTATTCACACGCCACAACAAATCATTAAACATCAATGTAAAATTAATATAATCCAAATAATAATGACAATTATAATGGTAATGGGTGATGATGATTCAAATAAAAGGTAATTGAAGGAAATTTGGTGGAAAAGTCAAAAGAAAACATATAAAAAACTCACACAAATTGTAAGGCCATATTTAAGGGAAATTATACTGAACGCTAAAAGAAATAGCTTGCAATGCCTCATTAAGCTTATAGCTCATACAATAAAATTTTCATGTTCACATTACACTTGAAACAAAGTTGTATGCTACAAATCAGGGATGATGTCTCAGCAACAACCAAGAGGGAATAAGCCATCAACAAAGTATGTGACAAGTACAATATTGTTAGCTGTTTGCATTGTTTATTTTACTTTTTTTTTTGTCATTTTAACAGTAATTCCCACAAATTGTCAAATCACAAATAAATATGTATTGTTGAATATTCTGCTGGGCGACTAATCAAGAAGAACAACTGCAAAATACAAATTTATATAAGGAAAATAAAAAACAAGGGCTATTACAAAGCCGGGTTACAAGTACCAAATCAACAGTAACGTAAACATTATCAAAAAATTAAATTATATCTAAATTAAAAGGCAACACTATGCCAAAGGCACACCCTCTTTTTTTTATAAAGCTTAGAGGGTGGTTTTTATATTCCCACAACAAGTTAAGGATCATCTTCACCCGCGTTTCTATTTTGCATTTTTAAAACATAGAATCAGCACACAGAGTTTACTTGTCGTTTCATTTCTTTTATTATGGAAAAATGTTCTTAATTGCTGTTGTATGACCCTTTGAAATGCAGAATAGAGGGTGGCAAAAGAACCTGAAAGGTATTAATTGATTTGATAATATAAAAAAATGTTCGGAAGCAATAATAATATTGTAAACGTACATAAAGATAGAAAAAAATTGTTTTTTCTTATACCTAACAACAGCTTTGGAACATCTCTCTAAATTCATCAATTTCCGGTAGAACAGAACAGAGTGTTCAACGAACAGCGCTGTCAACTCTGTGCTTTTTGCACCGTTTTTAGTGTTTTTTTAACTTTTCGATGTTCGGAGCCTTTTCCTCTAAACCCAAAATTTAAAAATAAATTTCTTTTTCAAGTGTAATGTTCTTTATTTATGCAAGTAATTCCTGAACATGCTTTTTTGCGGTCTTTCAGAAAAATAAAAAAAGTACATTCGAGCAATCAGGTGTGCTTTTGACTTTTAAAAGCGTCATACATCATGTAGAAAAGTATTTTGGTACGTATTTCGTTGCTTGGCACTTTAGATTAATTGCAAAAAATTTCGATACAAAAACAAGAGTTTTTATTTTTACCTCTTCCCACTTCAACGAAACACGACAAACAAACTTACCCAAAAGCTTTTTCAAAATACAAATTTTGTATTGAAAAAAGCTTTTTTAAATACGAATTTTGTATTGAAATAAGTTTTTTTTAAATACAAATGTTGCATAGAAAAACGTTTTCGGTTAAGTTTGGGAAACTTCGGACACGTAAAGAAACAGACCTATATCGTAGTCTTACACATCAAGTGGCGTAAGAGATATCCCGATAGTTTTTTGGTCTCTATTTTATAGCCGTCTAAACTGAAGAATATCGGCAATTTTTTCAGAAATCTTCGTAGTATTCAAGATTAAATAACTTTAGAGCGCGTCATTAGATATTAATAATTATCGGGTTATCGTAAATAAACAACTGTAACTTTTGACTCTGTTTTCATCTTGACTTCAAGCTTGCTTTTTGTAAAAAAAATAATAGAGAAAATTAAATAGAAAATTTATGATATATAAGGACAAAGGTTTCTTTGGCAATTTAGAATCATTTGTAGAAGGAAGTTGTGTCCTTTTTAATAAATGCTTCTTAAGAGGAGACTAGAACCCATCTATTGACACCTAAAAATCGTGATGCCCAAATTTAGACGGCTATCAAGTGGAAAGATATGAAAAAAGTCAAGTTTCTGTGGAAATTCCCATACAGAATTGCGACGAAATATTCAAAACTTAAATAATATTGAGAGCTATATGCGATTTTAGATAAAATCTATTTATATAGGCACTCAAATAATATTTAAAAGCCAGGATTTTCAAATATTTAAGTGTGTTATTTGTAGGTTATTATTTTTACTAAGACTATTTACTGCAAATAATCAAATTCGAGTTATACAACCTTATTCATACAAAATTTTTTTGATTAATAACAGGCTTATAAAAGGCATTTTTGTATGAAAATTTATTTTATTAGTCGGTTTTATTAGTCGGTTTTATTAGTCGGGCACTATTTGCCCGCGATATGGCGTAAAAGCAATTAATAATAATAATAATAATAAATATGTCAGAAATATTTTTTATGAATTGAGGCAATAATATTAAAAAGTTTCGTTTTCTACCAAAAACGTAAAAAAAAACACTACAAACCAACCAAACTACCAATTTACCTAAAAGTATAATAAATCTGCCAGTTTTTATCTGATCAGAGCAAAGTGTCAGTCCTGGTTCGTCCTATTGTAGTTGTTACGTACAATCCTCATTCGTATTGTTTCTTCTTTACAAAGTGGCATAAGAAAACCTACATACATACATACACACATATGTACGTACTTGCTCCCAAAAATAATACTTTGCAAACACACGAAAATATACTCGAGTGTGTTTCTTTCGATCACAATCAAATCATGCCCAAAACATCCGAACTACAAGTGAGCGATTGTTCGTAAATAAGCCACATAGTCTGTAAACCAATCAATGTAATAACCATGTCGCGAATAAGACATAATTGTTGCTGATTTTTTTGGCTAGTGTATTATACTCGAATGTGAACAAAACTGCCAAAGACCTGATTGGTTTGTACTTGTTATTTAGTGCTAGTAAATAAGACGGCTCGATTATACTTGTTGCAGCTCTCTGGTATGTAACTGTGCATTGTGAAACTGTTGCAAGCACCGTCTGTCATACAAGGTCTAACTAGTCAACAAGAAGTGGGGCTTGGAGCGCTTATGAAAAAAATTATTAGATAATCGGATGAAAATGAGTTCCACCCTGTTCATTATAAGCTATAATTCTTCTAAAGAAGAAATCAAAAGATACCTAAGACCGAAAAAGACCCGCTTCTTTTCTGGCGATATAACTTCATATACCCATACTTAAAAATAATAGCGCAGCCAAAATTTAGTTTTCAAATGAGTTTTGTTGCTTTACCGAAATCGTCTTTCATCGCAAAACTTGAGAATACTTTGGACTTTATACAGAAATTTTATTAATATTGATTTTAAATATTTCATATGATTTCATCTGATTTGTCTTTGATTAAATTAATATTTTATATATGACTTATCCATTTGTGTAATCACTAGCACTTTCATTTATAAGATATTTTGTCTTGTTGTACTAGGTCGCAATTTAAATAAATAAATAAAAATAAAAAAATATATAAATACTAATAATTCTTTACGCTGTAAATAATAATAAGAAAATTGTGAAACTTTTTTTTTGTTTATTTTAACATCAACTAAAATTTTTTAAGCGTATCGGTATCGTATCGGCAAAGGGATGTATATATCGATGAACCTCTAATTTCTATATCATGTTAGAAACAGTTCTCGATACTATCAAAAATTTTTTGAGAAAGTTAGATAAAGAGACACTCGTTTTTAATATATTTTGTTACATTTGAAAAATGTTCCTTATTTTAGAACTCATCGTATATTACCAAAACTTAAACCTTATATAATATAAGCATTCCGATAAAAATAAGCAGACAGTAACTTTTCGCACGTCCTCAAACGAAAACTACTTTTTTTAAGCGTCAATCCTCAACAAGAAATAAATTCACCCTTTTTAAAACTGCCTTGCATTTGATAAAGGCCCTTAAGTTTACGAGTATTTACGTTCTGGTTTTTATTTTCCAACATAAACCAACCAGCAGTAACTTTAGTTGGGTCGTGTGGCACTTTTATGTTAAACTCCATACTTATATTTTACAACGTTATGCATCCCTGCACACCCTTGCAATGAATGTCCCATCTGATATGCTGACTCGTTTATTCCTTTTTCTATTTCTTCGCATGCTTCAATGTCAACTTTGACTTTATCGCGGTTGTGAACAGTTGACATACGTTTCATTCTATATAGTATGAGTATTTTGTTTATAATATGACACACGTGACCCTTCTAATATTTTATTTCTATAAAAATACTAAAGAACGCCGAACGGTCAAACAAAAGACAAAATGACATTGCTGACATTGTGCCTTACAGCAGTATGCCCTGTGTATCATCAGTGTGTGTCGTGTATTGTATTCTGCAATTCATACATGTAAAATTTATTATAGTGGCAGGTCCTGGCTAGATTTTTAACTGTAAATGGAAACGTGTGTTTTTCCGGTTTGACTTGTTGTTTCCATATGTGAGTGAGTGAATGAATGATTGAATGACACGCGTTTCTATGCACTTCAAACATTAATTCTTTCTACAGAAGTGCATCTATTTAAATATTTTTTGTTTAGTGCTCACTGTAAGGGTTGTTCATGCTAGCATTTCTCCCAGAGGGTGTTATTATGAATTCGTCCGCCCCCTCATGTAACAGTGTAGATGAGTAAATGTATTTTTTATGCAAAATTGTTCCATCATTAGTTTGTCGTACATATATTATTGTAAATAGAGCTAATTCTTTCGCTGAAGTTTGTATAAAAGATTTAAAAACAAATTATTTTGGATTTGGCTTGCTTTAGACAATAAAAATACCACTTTTTGATCAAATATATCTGGTTTTGTATATCGTCATATAAAACGTAAAAGCGTGTAACTGACAAAAGTTGCAAAACCGCGGTTTTAATCAATTATTGTACGTTATATCGAAGCCCATGTCCCTACAAATTTTTAGGCTTCTACTGCCATGGTCGGCGACGTTATAATTAAAAAGAAAACAACGTAGCCACTATAACTTGTACTATTTCATAAACTGTTTGGCCTCTCCTGTAAAATTTTAAAAATGTATTTTCATAATTTTACGTTTTATATGACGATATATAATATATGGCAGTGAAATGTTTGCATAGCGTGCCCTAAAGGCAATTGGAAATGCACTTTGCAATTGGGATTTAATCAACTTGTCATATTGAGTTGTTTCTTTTCATGTATATGATTTTAATATTAAAGTGTGGCAGCAGAAGGAGTAATAAAGTTATTAAAAGCTGTATGGCGAAATAATCAGGACGACAGGCTAAGCAAGTACCTATGTTCATAGAGGTACATAAATTCAAGGAAAGCATTCATTCTTTCAACGATTTGTTCATTAATTTTGTTCTAACGCACTAGTACATTAAATCAATGAACTGATTCATTAATTTTGTTAGATAATAACAACAATTAATGCTTCCAATTTTTCGCTTTACATTGATTTTTAATGAATATTTTCATTGAAGCAACATATGCGTAAATTGAATCAACGTGTTTTTGTATTAAATTAACAATTCGACTTCAATGAATTTCGTTCGTTAAATTTATATAAAATAATTTTTTCAATGTATGAATGCTATGACGAGTTATGGCATGATATTATTCAACAACTAAAACATATATATCTATACAAGACTATTCACGATTTAGTAAAGCCCAAAAAAAACCACTGTATTGACCTATATATTCAACTTTATACTAATATTTCTTCTTAAGCTTAGAAGTACTTTACGTACATATTATTATATTAAAAACTTTTACAGTTTTCTATTCAACTGACAAAATTTTCTGACATATTCAATTTTAATATTATTTATTTTGTAATGGTCATTTAATGAATTATGCTCTTAAGCGAAAATACTACGCTTACCAACAATATATTTATTTAATATTCCACCATAAAATCATTACAAAAACAATAAATTTACAGGAAAAACTTTGTAGTGATCATAAGTAAAACTCAAGCTGACTCTTAACAAACATAAAGCACATGCATGCAGTGAAAAACCTAAAAAGCTTAATAAATAATATGCAACATTTTGTAAAAGTTTTTCTATTTCACTTTAAGTTTTTGCGGTCTTAAGCGCCGCTTTGGCGTTGTATGACAGGTTGGTTTGTTATTTGCTTGATTTTGTAGTTGGCGGTTGAATTACTTCTCATATTTACTTAACTTGAGTTTGATCGAAAAAGTTATGTCCAAGTATGATTGTATTAAATTTTGATTTTTCTTGAATTTTTGTGTTTTTAATTTTAAAAACACTAAATCTAAACATTTAAAAAGTATACATGGCTCGCCTTAGACTCCCCTGGATGATAGTCGGAAGGAAGATACGTAATGATATTTTACATAAACAAAAAATTTATATATCCCATTATTATCATTTAGAGGTGACCTAGAGGATTATATTATGCTTACATTTGGCAGGGGAGCAACTTTGATGAAAATAGTCAAATTGTCAGAAGTAATTTATATTATTGAATAAAAATTGCCAGAAATAAATTTTTTTATTATTACTTTTATGAGCATTTCTAAATAATAATTTTTTTAACTTTAAAAAATCATAACAATTTCGTTTTTTATGAATCAAATCAAAATTTATACAATTTCACAAAAAATTCTAGTGGAAAATTTTGCAAGTTTTTTAATAAGATCTCTTATTTGTCTTGCAGTGTGTGTAAAAATGTGTACTTCTTATTATATTTATAAAATAGCGTAAGTGACCGCCGAATTTATTTTAATTCATATAAGAAATTTGTATTATAATCCTGTTTTTCTTTAATATCAAAATGTTCAATGTTTTTTTAAATATAACAAAAGTTCGTTTGACTAACTGTATGACTAAATTTGTACGATGAAATTGTTTAAGTTCTCTTTTAAAGTTGCTAAGTTTTTCATCGTCTGTTTGAATACTAATACTCCGTTTATCAATGCCGAAGGACATTTTTCATTCTTACAATTTCATTTGAAACAAAAGCAAAGTCTAAAACTTTGTCTTTGTTTCAAATGTAACTGTAAGAAAGAAAGATTTCGCTCGACATCGATAAAGAAGTAGTAAAATGTCCATAACATATTTTTTTAATAAAAAATAAATATGTGAATGGTTCAAACTTATACATAAATTTCATGAAAATTGCGTGAAATAGAAGACATACCATTTCTCTTAAGCCGAGAAAAGATTTTTTCTTGATTCGAAAAGTGCATGCAAGATGAATTTAGTTATAGATGTCGTTTAATAACTATAATAGAATAATGTGGAATATGTTGTATAAGTATCAATGATTACAGTGCTCTCTAATCGTTTCCTAAAGTAAATAATTCGTTATTAAACGAACTTTGAGTAATTTTCCGCAGAATTAGTGAACACATTTTGGAAAGTGTAGTGGAAATTTTAAGCTCATAGAAGCTGTAAAAACTTTGAGTGGACACTACCTAAATTTATTACTAGTCGACGCAATTATTGAAGCCCTAAAGGAGATGTTTTAAGATAAATAAAATGAATGATCAAAGATGTTTAGGCAGACTGTGTCTCAAGATATGTAAAATTCACCTCAGTTGATTATAGTACTGTAACTTGCCTGTACTTAACGATAAGAATCGTCCTGGAAATTTTTAAGGCAAGCTCTTTTTAAAATGGTTTGGAGGCCTTAAAATTCAATGTTTTACTAATTGCGATATAGTCGTCAATCAGTCCTTACAGAATCTCCTACTGTGTAATAACTATAAACTCAATTTGCTTGAATTCACTTAAAAATGTTTAAAAATTTGTATTCTAAATTAACTTTGTATTCTATATTAACTTTTATTTAAAAAGAATGCTCACATTAATAAAACAATCGAAATTTCGCCAATTTTCATTCAATAAATCTATTTAATTTAGAAAATTAACTTTTCCCAAGGATTTTTGGAATACCGAGAATTCCCAGGAACGTGATTTTTTCATTCCCGTTTTTCGGGAAGTGCGTATGAAAATTTGTTTTATTAATCTTTTATAAGTCAGCAAAAATTTTTTTATGAATTAAGGCAATAGTACCGGGTGGCCAAAAATTAACGAAGTATATTAATCGATTTTCTTAACATTTTTTTCTTCTATTTTTTCAGATTGTTGTAAAGAAGATATGGGAAATTGAAACTGGAAAGGTTTACGCTCTCGAAGCGTTTCCTTTGGGTTATTTTAGAGATCGTGCAAACATATATAAGCCACAGACCATGACCCAACCAAAAAAATAATAGTCGAGAAAAATGCGAGCTTCGAAAATCGTGAAAAGTCATGGAAAGCCACGAAAATGTCCGGTAATAGTACCATTGCTTCCCATGATGTATGTTCGTTGGTCAGTAGTAAGCCTTTGTTAATTTTGAGTCACACTATATATTCATACCATGGCGTATACGTGATATACAATTACGCTTAATTCTATGTAAAGTACGCGCGATGATATATGCACTGAAATCTGAAAAAATTTGGATTCGCTCTATATCCCAGAAAAAAAGAGCATCTTTGATAACACAATTGATGAAATCAGCTCAGTTGTTCTATTTCTGGTGAAACATCAATGAATTTTATAAGTGGTTATTAGAAGATGGAAGTGATCTAAATAGGGTGAATGGTACGCGGTTGAAAGGTTGTCTAGAACAATTTTTTTATGTAAGGTAGTGATTCTTATATCAAAAGCTTTTTTCGTGTTCTTTGAAAGTGTAGTAAAATATTTCATAAAATAAACACATGAATTTGAAAATGAAAACTGCTGTAGCATGTTTTAATATATGGGACACTATTTTTGAAGCGGACAAACCAAAAAATAAATGTTTGCCGAAATTCCTTGATATTTGGCATAACAATAGTTCCAGTGGCTATAAATGTATAGGCAAATTTTTATTATTATGTTTATTCGTTGAGTTATGGGGTGCGAAAATGATGCAATTTTTGGGGAAAAAATGTTTAAATTATTGTTTCGAACTAGAAAAAAAATAAAACAAAAAATTTAAATAAGTGATTCTTACAGTAAATTTTCTGATCTTTAAAAAAAAAGTATTTGATTTTATAAAAGTTTTATTTTCATGATCAAAAACCGGAAATGACCAATTGAAATTAAAATTTTTCTTACTTCGAACCATTTTTATATATCTTATTTTTTACCAAAATTAAGCTAGGGTGACCTCATTATACTGTAAAAGTTTAATAATGGGATCTCTATAAGTTTAAAAGTTCTACAAATTTCTTTATATGAACCCCACCTTTTGGTCATTGTTATAGAGAATCGAAGATATCGTGTAAACCTTATGTTTAAAATATAACACTTTTATGTAAAACTCCACGAGAAATAATTTCATGAAACCTTTTAACCCTCTAGCGCTTCCCTGTATGGGTCTTTTTTACTCTTTCTTAAAAAGGAGCGAAAAAAGTCCCCTTCGCCGACGATATAGCGGGCTAAAATATCCTACAAAATTGTTTGTCATAAAATTTAATGATAAGGGCCATATTCATAATTAATTAACAAATATTAATATAAGGTTTATGAAACAGATTTCCATACAAAATTTGTTTCATAAACATTTCATAAACCATTGATAACTACCATAAATGAGGGGGTAAACCTTTAAAGACAATAAATTTCTAAGCGCAACTGGAACGCTAGAAATCATTAAAAACTTAAGGGTAAATTTCGTATTTAATCACAATTGGTTTTTTATTGATTTCCAGCGTTCCCGTTGAGTTTATAAATTCATTGTCTTTAAAATTATGTGATATTTTAGCCCGCTATCTCGTCGTCGAAGGGGATTTGTTTGTGCATTTTTAGGAAAGGTTCAAAAAACACCCATAAAAAGAAGCGCTAGAGGGTTAAAATATTCCATGAAATTATTTCTCGTGGAGTTTTACATAAAACTTCTCAATAGCCGTAGCGGCTGTATGCATAACCAAAACTTGGCTGGAACTTAGCATAAGTGACGAAATTGAACTGTGTCTTAAAGAGTGTTTCCATACAATTGAACATTAAAAACAACTGTACCTTGTAGTCCTGACACATCCCTATATTGTACACTGATTTTTAATGAAAAATAGCCCAGTATAATTCGTTAAGAGACAGCTCAATTTCATCGGTTGTGCTATCTTCATTCCAAGTTTTCGTTATGCATATGGCCCCTAATATATAAAAAATAAAAAATAAAAAGAGTCAAAGTTAGAAAAATCTTAATTTCAACTGCTCATTTCCGGTTTTTATCATGAAAAACACATTTTTGTAAAATTAAATATTTTTCTAAAAGATCGGATGACTTCCTATAAGAATCACATATTATAATTCTTTTGTTTTTTATTAGTTCGAAACTATAATTAAAAACAATTTTGCTTTCAAACACAGCAACTGTTCCGCACCCCATAACTCGACAGATAAACATTATACAAAAAAAAATTGCCATACACATTTATATCTACTAAAACTATTGTTATGCCAAATATGAAGGAATTTCGGCAAAAAAAAATTTGAATTGTCCACGTCAAAAATAGTGCCGCATAATAAAAAAAACGTACACAAGTATTTTTTGTTTTGTAAACTGCCCTTTATGTGTTAAAATCGAAGAACGAAAATACGGTTTATACTCTCTTCATAAAAAATGGCGTGTTCGTAATGGCTGCTGTTGATTTTCCACATTAAAAGAGTATGAATTTTTCCAAAAACAAGATTAAATTTATAACGGGGCAGAGTATTTGCCTTTGCTTCTCTTATTTCACACATACAATATTGAAAAATAATAGAAATTGCGTTACGCTTTTTAGTACGCTTCATTACACCTTTTAATTATAGAAATTGCATTAAAACATACAATTAAACAACAGCGTAGGTTTGTACTTCAAAATATTTAAAATTTGAGTGTTATCCATATTTTTTTAATTTAATTGAAATTTTTAGTGAATAATTAAGAAGGACTATACATCTGAATTGTTTTAAATTAAAAATATAGTCTGTGCTCTGAAAAAAATATTGAGTTCGTAAGAAAATGTATTGAGCGTTACGTTAACAATATTCTTATATATAATTTATCTATAAATTTAAGGACGATAAAAAAAGTTTAAAGCAACGGAAGAAACGATATAGAGCACATTAACCGTTTAGAAATTTCTGATTTTCTTAGAAGAAATTATGCTTCTACCGTACTGTGGGTTGTTATATTTTCGAAGAATGTATTAGGTAGATCGTATTTTGGTATGAATAACACATATTTACAGTACATCGCGTTCCGGAAAAATTTTAGCCATTACCGACTACATACACAGCAGTCGGGTCTACGTCCCGGGATCGACGAACAAAATAATCTTTAAGTCGTAACAACATTATTTCTAAATCAGCATAGTAATTTTTGGCGATATCGTAAAAGTTTTAGCAAAAAAATAATTTTTGAGGAAAAAAAAATTTTTACATATTTGTTTTTAAAACTTAATAACAAAATAACGATACAACAACGAGCCAGTTTTTTGTCCAGTAGCATTTAGTTAAATATATTCCTAAGGAATTGTTAACTTTTTGATTTTAATTGGGGTACAACTTTTGATTTTATTCACAATTTAATGACAGAACCGAATTAATAAAATCTTAACTTCCATACAACAGTAACAAACACAATGTCAGAAATTGCTGTTGTATGAAAATTTAATTTTTATCAATTCAGTTCTCTCACTGACTTAGGAATGGAATCCTTGAGTATTCAATACAACACTGAAGATGGCACATAGCCGAAACCGGTCTGTTTATCAGCCAAATTTGACGTGGGGTGACGGAAAATCGTTCCAAAATAAAATCAAAAGTTGTACACCAATTTCAGTAAAAAATCTCAGTTCTTTTGGGATACATTTAGCTACAAGCTACTAAGTCAAAAATAAGCTGGTTATTTTAATTTTATTTTTTATGCATTCCTAAAAACAACAAACTCAAAATTTTGTATAATGTTTTTATTTTTTTGGGGTTAAAATTTTATGATATCTCTGAAAGTACTGAGCTAATTTGGAAACACTTCTTGTACGGCCGCAATATTAGTTTGTTGTCGAATTTCGGTTTTTGCTCTTTAATGAATAGAAAAACCCTTTCTCAAGTTATGATACTATATGTGGTGAAAGTGCCTTTATTTTTTACATAACGCTATATCTCGAAAGCTAGAGCTGATCGAAAAAATGGAGTAGAGATTCGCATTCAGCTTTCGAAATACCTAAAGAAACAACTTTGATTTCCGGCGAACGAAATTTTTTTTCGAAATTTGTAAACATGTGTAATTATTTAAAAATTAACCTAACTTTCAATATTAATTTAATATTAATTAATATTTAAAATTAGTCTTATATGAGAGAAGGGTCAGCCTGTTTACATATTTTTCCATGTTAACTCAAGCCTAAATTAAAAAAAAACTCATAACTTTTAGTTTCATCCTGCAATTATTATATATATATATTTTTTTTTGTTTTTAGAGAGTAGATGTGTGTATAGTGCTTTCAAATCCTATACTCATTTTTGTAGGGAAAACTATAATATAAATCCTATCTTCTCATATATATTTTTAATTTTATTTTATTTATTTATTTAATATTAAACTTATAGCTAAATATAAGATCAATATAAGGAAGTGAAAGCACTAGCATCCAGGGCCATCGGCTATTTTAGTTACATTAGTAAACAAAAAACAAAAAACACAAAATGTACACTTGAATTGAGAATCACCCACATTATTTATTCCCAATATTATTTATACACAATAACCCCAAGTAAGTGAAAGTTTTTCTTTAAAAAAAGAAATTGTTATTTAATTTGACACTTAACCATCAACAAGCAATCTATGACAAAAACAAAAGCTATCAAATGAGCATACAATTGAGCATAATTGTTTAAATCAAAAGAAGACTGCATGCAATTACCAACTTTATCCACAACAATATAAAAGAAATAAAAAAGTTTGTTTTATATAAAATACAACAAAAAAATATTCCAACAAAACAATTGACACTAAATGCAATTGTGGTCAACATTCAATGAAAAATAAAAAACCCATGAATCTTGTAATGATTTGCCAACATGATCATTGTATGTGGGGTCGAGTTCGTCAATAGCTAAAATATTTCTCCTTACAATAACAGAAAAAGATAATGAAGACAAGTGTATATTTTTGAAATCGACAAACAAACACGAACATTAATTTAATTCTATTGTACTTGTAGAAAACAGAAATAAATAAAAAAATAGCATGAAGTGAAAAGAAGACCAAAAAGCGCAAATAAAACTTAACTACATCGAACTGACAAAGTGTCGATCACAAATGCAACAATTTCAATAAATTTAAGATGAATGCCTGTAAAGTAGAGAAATTACACCAGCCAAGTGCAACATTCAATTGAAACTACAAAAGTCGAAGAATTAATAAATGTCTATTGAAAATCAATATCACACATACTGCTTAAGTCTTTTTCAGCTTTTCTTCAGAAACACCCAGGGTATTGGCAGGAATCGAACCTGCGACCCCCGGCTAATAGTCTAGCGCTATATAACGGGGGTACCCTCTATTACTAGAATTGCAGGATATTGGTCATTTATAATGCAAATGATCTTATATACGTTTTTACTAACATGAACTCTATTTATTACTGTAAGATCTAGTCGTTATAAAAATCACTTACCAACATCCTTTTTTTGAGGAAATTTTTCAATTTCTTCTTAATTTTTGTTACCTTTACCTTTGCCTTAACCATAAGTCTTCTTTTGTCGCTATTTTGTTGATATTTAATGGTTTTATTTAGTCTTTAGGTCAACGACAAAAGGTCAATCTAATATTGTCATGCCTAGATTATGGTGGTTGCGCTTAATTTATATATTTTTAGTCTTTATAGCTTAAAGTATCATCCAGCTGTGTTTAAAACTCGAGCCACTTGGTGGCGTTGGTCATCACCATGATCATGAGCAGATCATGCAAATTCCATTAAATGTAAAGTATGGACAAATAATATCGCCAGAAGTGTGATGTTCATCATTAAATTGATGTTAACAAAAAATTCAATTAAAATGGCTAATAATTTTTGTATATTATTTTGTTGATCTTTTTATTTAGTAAAAGGGTTGCCAGTACATAATTTTTCTGATCTTTTGCTATATTTTTAACTTTCTGGTTAGTAAATTTTAATATCTAAAAGAAATTATGGATTCTTTAAAATGTAATAAATGAACTAGTTTTATAATTATCATTTACAATAGCAAACTGCAAAATATTAGCGAACTTAAAATTAGTCCTAAATAAACGGAAACCCTTGCACAAAATATCCATCCTTTATTAACAAATAAATTGTAAAACAACTTGCTCAATAAAATCAACAACATTATATTTTGTACTGCGCTGCGAAACTAAAAAAAAACTCAAATAACGAAATAAAAATACTAGTGAGTTTTATGAGTATTCATTATAAGGTGGCCAAAGTTCAAAGCTGCTGGTGCTACAAGATGATGATACTAAGGCTAACGGAAATGGAAAATAAATGCAATAGTGCAACAAAGCAACATCCACGGCAACATAATACAGTTTTTGCCTAACAACATTATATCCATTTAGAGTTTAAATGAAACGAATGAAGCAGCCAAAGAATGAATGAGTGAAAAAAATAGCATTGACGGACAAGATTTCGACTAATTTTGTTTGAAATTTTTCTTGAATAAAGTTGAGGTTGAATTGTTTTTTTATTTGTATCGGAGTACCCTACATTTCAGCAAGTTGCAGAGCTTTAATCATTTGAAAAACAATATTATGATCGAAAGGAAGTATATCTGAAAATATTAGAAAGAAGATTAGAAAATAATTTTGGCCGAAAGACTACTTAGTATATGCAAAATGTTACGATGAAAAATTATTATGATTTTCTTTTTTTAGGAGATCAACATAATTAATTGGTAAGACAATAATGTTGAATGCCATTTACTCCCACGTAATACAGCTGATGAAGACAAAAAATATAAAATTGTAAAGACATTTTTTTCAGATGAATAATAAAATAAAATAATATGTAAAATATTTAGCAAAAATGTTGATTTCCGGAATCCATTGATTTTTATATGAGCAAAATGAATCATTCAATCAGTCTTTATTTCAAAATGAGCTTTATTTTACAAGTATTTTGCAAACAAAACAGTTTCTAAAGATATGAGACAAAAAGATTCAAAGTAAATTATTAAAAAAAAACAGTATTTTTATCAAAATTTTAAGGAAACTTCGTATTTAAAAACTATTTTTAAACCGAACAAAAAGTAAACATACAAATCATTAATAAAATCACTGATGAATTTCTGATCATTCATCCATGATTTTAACACGTGGTTGTTAGAGGGCGGAAGTTATCAAAAGAGCTATTAAAAAGTTGTATAGGATAAATGTTGCAGTTTTAGAATATTAAATTCAGACCTTTACTTCTTGGTATACAATATAAATTCTCTGCCCTTAGAAAATTTGAACTTCTATATTCTTTGTTGCAAAGGGCTTTTTAAGAGATTCTATAGCGTATTTCACTGTTTGATGCAAATGGTCTTTCGAAAGTGCAAATACAAAATATCATATCTTTTTTATGAAATTTAGTGTATTTTGTTGTTGGATTTCTTAGAAAAGCTACCATATTTTGCATTTGCAAGACCATTTGCATCTAATACTGAACTCCGCTAATGTACTAATTGTTTCATATCACAATAGGTTACTTATTCAAGTAACACAATTTTCAGTTGTAGAGAAAGGCCTTTCGCCTTCTACAGAAATTGATCGGATAGAAGAGGAGGTTGTATAAATCAGTAATATTTTTCGTCCTTTTTCCGCTGGCTTCAAATAATTTCAGCGGTTTTCTTAATGGCAGCGTTTACAGTTTCCTCGAAAGTCTTCTCACTAGCGTTATCTGAAGTAATATCTATTTTTACATTTTCTTCGTCATTAAATGCATCAAAAAAACGTGCATAGAGATTTTCTGAATATCTAATTACCGTGGATTTTGGTGCAGATTTTTTTAAAGAAGTAACACAATAAGGCAATTAATGCCTACCAGTTAATTAATTAATGTGTTACCTTCTTTGGGAAAGGGGTAGTGTAGAGATAATAGGTGAGAAAGTGGCAGAGAGATAGAAAGCTTAATTCATTTACAACCCTGCTATTGCGTGCTTTTTGTAGAGCAGTGTTGCAAGCCACTGTGGTGTCAAGTAGAGGCATTGAGTTTTTTTTAAGCTGTGCAGCCATTTTATTAGTTATTTTACTTCGCCGGCGGTTCTGCTGCGAAGTGCATTAGGATACGTTAGTATTAATCGCTGCCGGTACTGACAAGGTGATCAGTGCTATGCCTTCATCACGTTAACAGTTCAACAGTAACCAATACAATAACACACCAATCAATGCACATGAGAAAATCCATGATGTTGTTGGCATGCCTGAAACTAGTTTTGAACTCAAGACCTCAGGGTTTGTAGTCAAACGCGCTAACAACTCAGCCAACAGAACCCTCTGAACACATTGCAGTTACTTTTAATTAAACTAAAAATTAAAGTCGTTTATTCTAAAACTGCAGGTGTAGAAAGTGCACTTAACAAACGAAATTATATGGTATTTTAAAGAACAGTGACATAAATTAATAATTCTGTGCAGTGAAGTCAAAAGTGCGATTAAAAAAAGGTAGTTAAATCCAAACTACTGTACACTTTGAGAGCTTTGGGTGGTTTCTTTCCCTTTACATAGATATATAGATATATCATAATGAACTATAACAATTTAATAAAAAAAAAGATTTTTGGGTACCAAAATCAGTATTTTTTTGTGTATATACATAGATTTTTAGTCCCGGGAATTCCGGGATAACATTCCCGGGAAAGCGGAAAACAAAAGGAAGCGATTCCCGTCCCGGGAATTCCCGGGAAAAAAACCCTAGGTACTAGAGCCCGACAAAGTTTTACATGCCCGAGGTGTTTGTTTATAAACTTTACACCAAGCTTAAATTTATTCAAGTCGGATAATATTTGTAAAAGTTATGAGGCCGGAATGGGTTTTCATGTCTGAAATTGTAAATTTTGGCAGGCTATAGGTCAATGTGTGTTGCAACATGGTGGTCCGAATTTCAACATTCTTAAAGCTTAGGTTCCACTCTATGGTTTTCACATCGGATCGCGAGTTTTAAAGATACAGATTTAATGCCCTATTTTTAATTGGAGCCACTGTCCGGCGATATAGCGGGCTCGAAGGCTGTACAAAAATGTTACACTTGGTGTTTTACATAAAAGTGATGAACTTATTTGATACCTTAAACGTAGGGCTTACTAGATTTCCTATGCCCAGTAGTAATTGTAAATAAGTACGAAAGTAACCCTAAACATATTTTAAGCTTTGAGTGGTTTCTGCCGTTCAAGTTTAATCTGCAACTTTGAAGTATTTGACGACTTATAGTAAAATTGTGTGTCAAATATCGCCGCTGAAGGGTAATTGTTTTCTTCCCTTTAAAGAAAGGTACAATAAGAACCATACTCTAAAGAGTTTGAGGCTTTAAATGTTCTATAAAAATATTTTCTGTGGTGTTTTGTATAAAAGTACTAAACATATTTTACACCCTAAACGTAAGGCTAACAAGTGCAAAGGGGGAAGGGGACTGTAACTCTCCCTAAAATTAATCCCAGATGTAAACTTTAAAAACGGTGATATTCGCAAATATATTTGTTGCCCCCTGCAAGAATCAGACATTAAATCAAAATAATAATTTTTGCGTTTTTCAGTGTTATTATTAAACAAGATGATTATGTTCGATCCGTTCTACTTTCATATAGTATAGCTGATGAAGACAGAAAATATAAAAAAAGGCATTTGCTTACAGATGATAACAATCGTTATTTTATTCAATTCGGTTCAGTATTTTAGAAATTATAGGAATATCAATAATAAAACAATTCTTTTCTAAGCCGACTTAAACATTTTCCAATTATGACCACCGAAATATAAGGTCAGGGCTTTGTCGAAAACTATATTTCTTTGAAAATTATGTAGACTTTGTAAGAAGTACAATTATTGTGGAACAATAGTTTGGAAATTTTGTACTCTTGTAAGGTCATGGCATTATTAGAATAAGTTTGGGTAATATGGTATATGCGGATAGTGTGAAATAGCTCTCTTAAACTAACATCATACACTAAACAAATTTCGGTTCATAAATGAAACAATTTTGTTGTTTTTTTCACAAATCTAATGAAATATTTCACTATTCTAATGAAATTTCACGAATATTGTGAAAGAATTTCATTGGAATTGCTTCACATACTGTCATAGTTTTGTTAGAAAATTTCATTGGATTTATGACAACAACATTTTGCCGTTTTATGGTAAACCCTTTAAGTTTGGACAAAATATTTTAATTGATACTTAAAATTATTTAAGTATATACTATAAAAACTAAAAAAATTAAAAATGATATGTTTTAGAATGTCATAACTTCAATGAAATTTATTTCATTAACTTGATGAAAAGTTTCATTGGATTCATGAAATAATTATAGCAGATACATATTTTTTGAACATACTTTTATTTCTTTCAACCGTTGGCAGCTAAAAGCGAACAACAAAAATTATTTTATATGTTTTTTGTTGTTGTTGAACACTTTCTTATTATTATACACTCATAGACACATTGCTTTGACAGTGCTGTTGGCTGAACTAGTTAAGACGTTGCCTATAAAGCAAATGACGAGAATTAAGAGTCTGATTTCGATACTGTGAGCGGTCATCAACATTAAAAATTTGTCTGATGTGCATTGGCGTCTTCGTACATATTTCAACCATGGAATTGTCAATAAATTAAAATAGACAATAAAAAGGATAAGTTAATAAAGATGCTAAGTAATGTAATAATTTTATTTAAACAATGAAATAATTTAATTAAAATAATGACAGAATATCATTAAAATTTTGACAGAGTTTCATTAAAATAATGAAATAATTTCATTAGCATTATGTAACAGTTTCATTAAAACAATGAAATAATTTCACTGATATAATGATATATGTTCATTAGCTTAGTAAAATTATTACATTGCAGCAATGAAATTATTTCATACAATTAATGAAATTTTCGTTAAAATAATATTAACGAAACTTGTTTCATTAATCCAACGAAGCGTGACGTTGGTTGAGTTTTAATGAAATTTTTCATTGGATTAATGTCAAAATTCACAGAATTTATGAACAAAATTATTTCAGTGTGGGAATAAGAGATGACAGAAAATGGATAGATGATGGTATGGTATACTACATTACCAGCACATAGTATACCACATTACCCGCCATGATTTTAAATAGTTTGTTTATGGGTTTTTTAAGTTGTTTTTCAATTTCTCTAAAACTTGCGATTCAAAGACTTTTTTACTTTCCCGGTTAGAAATCTTAGACTTGTAGTAGAACACCAGCTGACATCTATTCTATTCGAATCAAATCTCGAATACACTGAAAAAACTAATTTTTCACTTCAAATACCAAATTCCCTGAATCAAATGTAAATTTGTTCAATTTAGGTCCTATAAAGAAATTTGTAAATTCAAATGCAAAAATTTTTAATAATTTGTTTGAAAAAAATTCTGATTTTTTCAATAAACAAATTGTTTCAATCAAAAAATGTTTTAGAGAAATATAAAAAATAAATCAAAGAATTTCATAATTTTATCAGGTTGCCAACATTGGCAGTACGTAAATGAAATGAAATAATAAGTCAAACAAAATTATTTATTAAACTAAATAGAGACAATAATAAAGATTTAAAATCAGTTTCAAAAACATGTTTGTTTAAAAAAAAGCTATCATAATTTTTTCTGTGATAGCTATAGCAAAATCAGAAATATGTATACTACATTACTCGAACTTACTCTGAAGCTTTTAAGAGGTTTAAGCACCTCTATAGTAATTCAACTACGAAATAGTAAAAGTCATTGATATGACTTCTTGTAAATACAATTATATTCCAAACGAAATTGTGTTGAGGGTTGTTAGAATAAAAGTTAAAACATCAAATCGAAAATGATAGATTTTCATTACAAGAATTATGCTGAAGTAGAGAAATTTAAATTCGTAGTTGATTCGTTAAACTTTTTAATATCATAGAATGACTTTGATTTGGTTTGATACTTGTGGTGTATTCAAATTTGATTACACTGTTCTGTGTATGTGTGTTTTTTATATCGTCGTTATGGACCCCGAAAAAAAGCACACTAAAATAAAACGATGCAACATTTTAAAAGTAACCAAATTTTTTTCTGTTGTTTCCCTTTTTTTTTTTTTTTTCTTTTGCCTGATCGCCTGAATGTATCACGTTGGATTTATAGTTTGGCATGCACGATCAATCAAATATAAAAGCAAAACTATAGTTTTTCCTCTTCAACTCCGTCTTCAATATGAAGAGTCGTGCTAAAACTGTCTAAAAAGTTGTTTTTTATTTTTTTTAGTTGTTCTAACTAAACTCCATGATCTATAATGTTGTTGTTGTTGGCAGTAAGACAAAGAATTCATAAACAGTAATTGTAAAGACTTTTTCTTCTTAAATTAGAATAGAATCAATGAATATAAATTTTCCACATGAAAAATTCATATGCAAATCTTTGTAAAAGTAATAGAAAAGAAATTTTAAAAATAACAGCTAAAGAATGTAAAAACAAAACAACAAAAAAAAAGCGTCTCCAATAAGAATTATTACACCTGATTTGAATCTGATTGTTAAAGCTAAAACCAATATTATTCAAAAATATTGAAAGATGCATGGCAAAATGAACGTTGAAACGTTTAGAATTTCACCATGGTGCACATGACGATGATGCATCATCGGCATCATGAACTTGACCACCTTAGCAGTTGCATATAATATTGATTTTCTTATGGTTAAAATAACAATAATAGGAAGGAATCTTGAATATTGGAAAAATAAGGTAAAACGTCAACGTTTTGTGGGTGGATCAAATTTATGTAGCAGTAGAGATCAAGCTCGTCACTAACGCTAAGAATATTTGACTTTTAAAGCAGCTGCCGTTATTTTATAAAAATATTTTTACTAACTTTTTTCCTATTACACTTAGGAAAAAAATACAATGCAGAAATTGTGTTCTGTGTGTTTTCTGCTATTATTAACTTTAAAGCCTAATAATATTTATAAAAATAATTTGATATAGTCCCAGAAAATAACTACACAGTACCACAAAATCAATTTTTTTAAATACATGGCTCAAACAACTGATTCTAATAGACGGCACCAAAAAACTTATGTCGGTATTTTGGATGTTTATGTCTGGGAATTAGCTTAGGCTTTAGGTGGAGTTAAAATACGCCCCCTTCTTCCCCTTCCTCACCCATTTGGCACGGAATGGGAAATTTTGTAAGATCTACATTTCAAGTAAAATATGTGTGCATGCTTTTTATTTAAACCACCACGAGAAATAGGAGTTGTGTGGGTCTTTTGGTCCCTTTCTTAAAAAAGAGGCAAAAACCTCCTCTTTAGCGACAATATAGCAGGCTCAAATGTTTTACTACTTTAGAATAACTTAGAACTGCAAAGTTTGTCGGTTATTAGCTGGAGATACGATATACGGGCGATTCGGTACAGCGGCAGGTGTTTCGAATAATGTGAGGGGCGTTGCTCGGTAGTCGAGGTTCAGGTGTCTGGTAAAAGAATAAAATGGAATATAAAGTTTTGGTGAGATGTCTGGTAAAATGATAGGTGAGATCGACTACTACTAACGACGAGTAGTGTATGCGGGTGCTCTTAAAATCGGGAAACCAAAACAATGCGAGCTTAAGATATATTCGGAGGGCCTTAAGTTCGGCTACTTCTAACAACTTTTTACTACTACTTACTACCCAGTAAAAAATTTTCATGTTTTTTGAAGCACTAAAGAAATAAAGCGCTTCATAATTCGCTTTAAAATATGAGCTTGTTCAGAAGGTGATTTCATAGCGTCACAACAATGCATGTTTTGAAGCGAGAAAAGTATTTGCTTTTTACTTATACAAAAGCTTCGTACACGAGCTATATATAAAAGCTGATTTTATAGTGCTGATCCAAAGCAGGTTTTTCAGCGAAAATGAAGAGTAAGTTTATTTGAGTTTCTTGGTGCCGTTTTGCAACAGTGGTTTTGGTCGAGTGATTATTACGTTGGACTTCAAACCTGAAGGTTCTTAGTTCGATACTAGTTGAAGTTAAAATAACAAACATTGAGAAAATATATGAAATTAATAAAAAATAAATAAAGAAAAGAAATAAGAAAAATTCAAAATGACGTTAACGACGCCAATCAACATATTTTTTTCATATATTTTCAGTGCTAGTGCTGAAAATGTTGATGATTTTCAGCGCTTCAAAGGCGCTTTTGTGAGCAAAAATGTACTACTCCCATCCGAGAGCTCGCCATACAAAAATCAGCAGCGATATCAGCAGGTTTGTCAGCGCTACTTTTATTACATAATAGTAGAAACATGCTTTATTGGAAGCAACTTTTGTACTGGGTACTAACAACTTACAATCGGAAAATTAAAATGCTACGAACTACAGTTAGTACGAGGGCAAGAATATATTCGGGAGCTCTTACAATCGGCAAACTTAAATAATATGAAGTACGGACAGTACGAGTGTATTCGGTAGCTCTTACAATCGGCAAAGTAAAACAGTTCGAACTACAGTTAGTACAAGAGTGTATTCGTGAGCTCTTACAATTGAAAATTTTAAATAATACGAATTACGGCTTATATAAGTACAAGAGTGTATTCAGAAGCTCTTACAATCGGCAAGCTAAAATAATACGAATTACAGTTAGCACGAGTGCGAGAGCGTAATCGGGAGCCATTACAATCGGCAAACCAAAATAATACGAACTACGATTAGTACAAGGGCAAGAGTACATTTGGAGGCTCTTACAATCGGCAAAATTAAATTCAAGTACTCCGCTATATCAATACATGAACAGCACATGAACGAGAATCAATTAAGCTCTTGCAACTATCGTTCGTACGGTACCATTATTTACTCCTCAGTTGTGTACAAATCTTAAATTTTACTGCAGGTCTTCACAGACCGAAGGTCCAGACTCAACTTGAACGTCACAAATCATTCAAAATTTATAATGTTGCTAAGGATTAATTTCTTAATTATTCATAATAAGTATTCGGCATAGGAAATCTTGTAAGCGTTACACTTAAGGTATAAATAGTGCTCAGCATTTTTATGTAAAACACTACGAGGAACATTTTCGTAGAAAATTTGAGTCAGCTATAACGCCACGAAAGGGTATTTCTTTAAGAAAGGGACATAACGACCCATTCAACGAAGAGTTATAGGGTTAAAAGGTTACACTGTCCCGAACTCATATTATACTTTATATGTTAAACTTACTATACTTCCAATGCCGAGTCACTATAACTATATGCAAAATGGAGGGAAATTTAACTCCGCCTTAAATGAATCCGAGATGTAAATTTTAAAAACTGCGATATACGTAAATATTATTTTTTTTTGCCATCTACTAGCATCAGCCGTTAGAAACTTGTCATTTTGAAAAAAACCTGGACTTTGTTCTACATTGTTATTCGAACAATTGAAAATTCAATCAAAAAGAATATTCTACTTTGAACCTTGTTTATATTTAAGTCTACAGATTGTGTGGGTCTGATCTCCACAGAATGTTCTGATCTGTTGCACTAAAAATTAACTTGGAATGTCATTTGCAACCTTCAACATATGAAAAACTTTATATTTTTTCTGTGTATTTTTGCTTAAAGAAACTGCTTGTTGACATACAGTTAGTTATTGCAAAGCCATTAATAATATCGTCTTCACTATCATGCAGCTTCTTTACAGATCATATCATTTGTCCTCTGTTTTTCCTTTCTGTTTTTTTTTTTTTAATTTCTGAGTTCAACCTAGAAAAAGCTTTATCCCTGTCGAATTTATAGTAGACAAATGTTAATAATATTTTTACATTTTTGCTTCCATCATAATCGAAGTGCATTTTACCTGTTTCTTTAAGTGGCCTTTTAACTACTTTCCACAATACAGTTAGTTGAAATATATCAATTTTTGCTGTTTTGTTTTAAACATTTAACTCCTCCTACTTTCTTAAATCGCGTGATGAGCTAGTTAGTTTTGTGGCATACATATTATCTATCCATGCCCAGTACCCTTTTTTGCAACAATAGTTCAACGGGTTTTTTTCCACTATTACATGGTTGATGCGTTTTTATTAAAGGTTTTTCGTATTGATTTCAAGTTTATAGAGGATTTTATGTTATTGGATGTTATAGAATGAGAAGAAAAAAATAATCGTTTAATGTGTTTCTCTAAAAACCATTACGAAATGATCGTTAAATCACGAATATTTAATTGTCTTTAACACCTAAGGGTAGTAAATGAAATTAGTTTTCTTCTTTCATTTTATTAATGGTTGGTTTTCTTTTGTTTTGCGTTTTACTTTGCCCAGTTCCAGTATACATATTGGTGTTGAAGCTTTTTTATGCAAAGCTTTAAAGTGAAAATTTCTTGTAACAAAAAAGGATGTCAAAGGAATTAAACAACAAATTATTTAAAATGTGATTTCTTTAATGTTGTATATATACATACATACATATTTGTAAAGAATAAGCGAAACATAGCCTACGGAAAAATCTAAGTAAATGTTTCCAATGGTTCTTAGATCAAAATCGAGTCTTGGAATTTTCACGTAAAAAAATCAATACACACAGAAAAAATAAATTTTTCATTTCAAACACCAAATTCCCTGAATCAAATGTAAATTTGTTCAATGTAGGTCCAATTAAGACATTTTTAAATGCATATGCAAAAATTTGTAACAATTTGTTTGAAAAAAATTCTGATTTTTTTAATAAACAAATTGTTTCAATCAAAATGTGTTTTATAGAAATTTAAAAAATAAATCAAAGAATTTCATAATTTCATAATTATTTATCAAACAAAACAGAGACAATAATAAAGATTTAAAATCAGTTTCAAAAACATGTTTGTTTAAAAAAAAGCTATCATAATTTTTTCTGTGAAGCATTCTCTGTGGAAAAGTAACCAAGCTCGTTAACTGTGTCATTTAAGCTTGGAAGAGGACGACACAACCACACACATTTTCTGTGAGTGTATTGCAATTTATTAAAGATTAACTTTATGGACAAAAGTTGTGATTTCCATACAATATAAATACACACACACAAATTAAAATTTCACTGTGGTATGAAAATAGTGAGTCTTATCAACTGAGTTCCCTCACTTAATTGTGAATAAAATCAAATATACAATTTAGGGTTTGGGAATCGGAAGTTCCCGGGAAAAGTGTACTTTTAATTTCCCGTTTTCCGGGGAAAATCCCAAAAATGGCTCGGGAAAACGGGAAATTAAAAGTACACGTTATATTTATTTACATTTATAAAATGGCGAAAGTTATCAAATTTATTTTGATTCATATAAGAAATTTGTATTATAATCCTGTTTTTCTTTAATATCAAAATTTTCAATTTACACGATGAAATTGTTTAAGATCTTTTTTAAAGTTGCTATGGTCTGTTTAAATTGGTGTTTAATTGCATTGTTGATAAGTACAAATGACTGTTGTGCTCTTGTTGTTGTTGTTTATATTGATTGTTTGTGTTGTGTACATGTAAATTGTCCGCTGTTTACAATTAAATTTTAAAAATAGTCGAATAGCACGGCTACACATCGCTTGCCCCTGGTTTAAACACTAATACCCTGTCTATCGATGTCGAAGAACATTTGTAATTCTTACAATTCAATCAGCAATTTCGAAAAGGGCAAATAATATGTGATATAATCTGAAACTTTAAAATTTACAGGAAATGAAAAAACTAATTATTTTCTAATGAAGCATAATATTTAAAAAACTTATATATGGAGTATATATCGGAGCCAATTATCAATCGAAAATTGCAGAAATATTCTGATGTTAACGTTATTATTATATATGTTTTTTATATATTTTAAACTAATGAGATGTGTCCTTTTCGAAATTTACGGTATTGAGTACACATAACTTAAAGAAAAAACAACATTAATTTGCAGAGATTTTTATTTTAGGTGTCTAATATAAGTATAAAAATCAATATGAACAAAACATAGCAATAAGAATAGCGTAGCGCTGCGTTTGTTCGTACTCTGTTCTTTAACAATAATTTCGAAAAGGGCACATCTCTTAATAGTAGTCAAATTTTTCTGTACATGCCATGACGGCGACAGTAAAACGAATGCCAGGAATGATACCATTTAAAGCATAGTTGTGCAGGGAAGAATTTAGAACTCCTTGATGTAAAAAATTATATATGTCAAAATATGCGAGATGTGCCCTTTTCGAAATTGCATTTGAATTTCATTTAGGTTAGGTTAGGTTATCAGGTTGCTGGTGAAAAGTATAAAGAAAGGGTTCCAGCCCACTTGGGTCCAATAATAATGGTCCCTTTGTGATACCTGTAAAGAAAAGAAAAGAGAAGAGAGAACAGGACAGTGTATCAAATAGAGTGAAAAGAGAGGAGTTAATAAAGATATTAAAAGTTAGTTAGAAGAGAAGAGAGAGAGAGAGAGAGTTAAGGCTTACGGTGTTCCGTGCAGGAAGGGTCGTTCATGAATTAAAAACGCCATTTGGGTAGTCAGCGAGTGAACCACCCGCTGCTCCTAATGAAGGAACTTATGTTCTTGAGCTCTATTTCTGAGCACTCGGAGAGGCTACCGAAGAGTCTTTTGCCCAGGAGGCGAAGGCTGTGGTCGTCCCGAAGCAAGGTTCCCCTCTTAGCCAGATCATCCGCAATGATGTTGCCTGAAACGGACTCTTGCCCGCGTACCCATTTGAGGGTGAAGCCTAGATTGCTCGCCATCGTGTTAAGTGCTGTGCGGCATTCCAGGACTAGGCTGAATGTGGTGTAAACACCAGTGAGTGCTTTAATCGCCGGTTGACTGTCGGTTATGATCTGAACATCAGCATTTGATATCCGGTAAAACCTTAGCCAGTATATTGCTCGTTTGATGGCAGATATTTCTGCTTGTAGGATGCTACATTCGTCCGGGAGTCTGAAAGACATTTTGATCCAGAACTCCGTGATATAGACACCCCCGCCATCAGTAGTCTCTAGAATGCTAGCATGACCCCACGGTAGATGGTTCCATGCGCCGATTGCGTTAAGCCTGATTGCTGTACGTAGTGCTTGCTTTCTGGCCAGCAGATCCACTGGTAGCCAGCACAACGCAGCGAAGAGAGCCTTTGTTGGTGTGGATCTTAGGGCACCAGTTATCATGATTGCCATTATGCGAAGAACCCTCCCTATACGAGATCGATTGCTCGTCAAGTCCAGTGCTTTCCACCAGACGGATGTGCCGTAAAAAAGTATAGGCTTGATCACTGTCTCTAATATCCAATTGACCACGTTGGGATATATGCCCCAGGAGGGGCCAATGGCGTTTCTGCAAACATAAATTGCCGTTAAGGCCTTAGCTGCTCTTGCATGAAGATTGACACTCCATGTTAACTTGCTGTCAAGGACTACACCTAGATATTTGGCGTTGTCCGAAAGGGCTAGTGTGATGCCATTTACTTTTGGTAGCGTGAAAGCTGGAAGTTTGTACATTCTTGAGAAGAGAACTAATTCCGTTTTGGTTGGATTGACACTTAGGCCATTCTGTGAACACCAGTCACTGACCCCGTTAAGTGCCGTCTCCAGCCTTTGTGTTGACGTGTCTAGATGGAAGCCAGATATCGCCACCGCAACATCGTCTGCGTATGCAACGGTTTTGATATACATGGATTCCAATTTCTTAAGCAAAGCATTTGCCGTCACATTCCACAGGAGGAGTGATAGTACTCCACCTTGCGGCGTACCTTTACTTGAATTTCATTTGAAACAAAAACAATTTCTAAAACTTTGTCCTTGTTTCAAATGTGACTGTAAGAAAGACATCGACATCGATAAACAGGCAGTAAAATGTCCATAAAATTTTTTAGAGTGGAATATTAAATTATTCAATCAGATTAACAAAACATATCAGTACTACTGATTTCGACAGGCCGCTACACCGTCTCAGCAGTATTCTTGTTCAATTTTACCACCTATAAAGGTGGATGCTTTTTACAAGGAAACATCAACTATTTAACCAATTTTTGTCACGAAATAGAATACAAGATTTTTTTGCAAACTTTTAGATTCATTAAAGTTCAACGTTGTTTTTGGTTAGCTCAAAGTTTCCTCTAACTCTTAATTATTTTATTTTAATTATTTTTCGTTAATGCAATAGTTGCGAAAAAAGTCTCAAGATGGCGGCTCCGCTGTTAATTAATAAAAATTAAAAAGGACTTTCAGCTCGTTGGTTGTTGCTGTCTTCTTTGGCAGTATCGTCTAGCCGCAAATTAATTCTGATGAGAAGACTGTGGTAGTCTAGAATATATAAGTTCAACACACTGTACAAGAAAATTTTTCTTTGAATGTTCAATTATTACATGCTTTAGAATTTCCTTTAAAAATAAAAATAAAAAAAAAATTACGTAAAATTAAATAAAAATTCTGTTTAACATTTCGTTAAAATTTTATAGACATACGAAGGCCGTTTAGTTTTCAAACAAATAGCAAAGAAATGAAAATGAAAAAATGTAGTTTTAGTACAAATTTCATGGTGTTAAATAAAATGCTTGTGAAATTTTGACTACTCTGCTAGCTAGAGTTTTAAGCGGTCGGGTAAGAATTAAAAGGCACATTAATTATATTTAATGTATCTAATATAATTTGCAAAGAAATTCGAAAAGCTCACTGGGCGTTTTCACTATATTCGTCCAATCCTGCATGCAGCGTGCATATATTAATCGAGTTTAAATCTCAACTGCAGTCCTTTTTGAAGTCTATTCCTTTGAAATAAGAAAAAAAATGTTTAGTTCTGAAAATTTTTTTTAGAAAAACGTTTAATAATTAATCTCTGTTTTTGTCGGAATCTAGCAATTTTTCACCCTTAGTTCAAAATCTTAGTTTTCAGCTTTTCACGGCTACATGAATTGAGATAACATAATAATTTCTTCTGCATATTATCAAGCATTTTGTTGAAAATCATAAAATATTTTTTGGAAAATTTTTACTATGCTACTACGAAAGCGGGAACAAAGTCGAGGTCAAAAACCAAAATTTAATGCCAAATATCTCTTAAAATATTACAGATATCTTAATGCAATTCTTGCAAGTTTAAACTCATTAAAGTCGAATAATATTTGTAAAAGTTAGGAGTCCAACAAAGTTTTTCATGCCCGAGGTAGTCAATTTTGACACCATATAGCGCACAGCGTGTTAAAACAATTTGGTTCAAGTTTCATTATTCTTAAAGCAACGTACATTGTTTTATGATGGGAGCGCAAATTTAAAATATACAGACTTATTTTTTTTTCTTTGCTCATTTTATTTGTTTATTTGTTTAATTAGTCTATGGAATAAATCCTTACAGACACAACATATAAAACTAAATATAATTTAATAACAATTATGAGTTTAAGAACATTATTATATTATGCTTAATAGTATTAACACTAACAGATAGATCAATTAAACTATAGAGATTATTATAATCGCAGCAAATTATTCTTTAGCATAATTATGGCGAAAAAATTGCACGTGCAATGGATGAAAATTTCTTGTTGGACGTGTAGGAACATTAAACGATAAGTTGGAAGGCAGGAAACTAGAGCAAACTTCTCCTTATTAATTAATTTGACTAAAAACATAACATTGAGTATTGTTCTACGGCTTTGCAGAGTGGGTAATTCAATTAAAGAAAGTCTGGGATCTAATCGTCGCTTTCGATATCGAGCTGATTCGATCGAGTTTTCATAGTTTGAGATTATTACATTCGATATCGAACAATGTGTTTATATTGTTCGATAGCGAATGCCATAGTCTCAAACTAAGAAAACTCGATCGAATCAGCTCGATATCGAAAGCGGCGATTCGGCCCCTGGTTTTATACGATGGTAAATCTGTATAGGTATTATGCTAAAAATTTCGTAAGCAAAATAGTAGAAATTGTTTTTGAACAGATTCAATTTTATTACAATGAACATTATATTGAGGATCCCAAATAATTGAACCGTACTCCAAAATTGGTCTTACTAATGAAGTATATAGTTCTTTGGTGATGAGTGGATGGGTAAATTCTTTGGCCCAACGATTTATGAAAGCAAGTACCCCAAGTGCTTTGTTGGATGTCATGGTAACGTGCTGAATAAAATTTAGTTTAACATCCAATAGAATGCCCAAATCGATGATTGAATCAACCAATTCCAACTGACAGCCATTCAAGAAGAAGGAGCTAATAGCAACAGTTTTTCGAGAGCAATGCATGTGCTTGCATTTCTTTAAGTTCAAATCCATTAAGTTTGTGTGATACTAAACAGAGAAACAGTCGAAGTCCCGTTGAAGAAGAATATGATCTTCGAAGCTGTTTCCGCTATGAAAAAATGTTTACGTCGGCAGCATACATAAGAATATTGAAGTATTTAATAACATTTGGATGAACATTTATAAAAAGCGTGGATAAGATTGGACCTAAATGGCTACCCTGAGGAACTCCGGATTTCTCATTAATAAATTTAGATAGAGTGCAGACCCACTGATTTCTACCAGTAAGATAAGAATTAATCCAATTCAAACAGCTGTTAGTAAGCCCCACTATCTGAAGTTTTTGATCAATAAAGCGTGATTAACCTTGTCGAACGCTTTACTAAAGTGAGTATAAATAACGTCGGTGTATTGACCTTTAGTAAAGCCACGATTTACTAAACTTGTAAGTTGAAGCAGGTTTGTCGTTATTGATCATCCTTTGCGGAAACCATGTTGGGAAAGCGTCATTAGTGACGAAACTTGATAAAACATTAATTCGGTAATACATTTTTCAAAAAGTTTAGGAATGAAACTTAACTTTACTATACCTCTATTACTTAAAACATTTGACTTACTTCCTGATTTAAATAAGCGTATGATGTAAGAATCTTTCCAGTATGTAGGAAAGTAACCATATTTTAGTGATGCGTTAAACATAATAGTTAATGAAGTGACCTTTTTTAATTGGAACCACTTTGTAGTGGGCTTTAGCGACTGATGAAACAGTCTGGCATTTGTCATTTGCAAACTTTTCGATGAATGTACTAAACGTAAAATTTCAACCTTACACGTACGTAAACGTTTTTCAATTTTTTTGCATTTTAATTGCAACAAAGCGATTGACGGATACCTGCCACACTCTGATCACTCTGCTTATGGCGTTTTCTTTTCTACAAAAAAATTTTGCATTGTCTGCACTTTTCAATGAAATTTTGCAATATAATAATTTTATGGGGGAGCGAATTTATTAGAAATTGGTATATCATCGCTTACGAAGTTAAATTTCTGCTTTAAAGTAATGCTAAATTGCGATTATTTTAATAAAAAGTAAATAAAATTTCACATATTTTCTAGAAAAGAAAACTACATTAGTATGCTAAAAATTGCTACCAAAAAATTATCTAGCCTTAAAATACCTGGATTACAACAATTCCAGGTCTTCGGCTAAAGTCTATACTAATATCAAAAAAGCTTTTCCCACAACTAACATTTACATAATTCTTATTGTCATATTTTTCTTCATTACTTTTTTAAAATGACTCCATGAAACTGTAACATTATACAGAGCCCGTATCAATCATTTATAATAAAAAAAAATGTTCTACCTTAACTTAAAGAACTACAGGCGACAATCCCAAACTATTAAATGTTCATATTAATCATTTTAAAATAAAGTTTGAAAGTTTCCTTCGATGTAACTAATAGTAGCAGAGAAAATATGTATATTCTCCCCTTTTAATACAAATCAAAAGAAGCATTAAATATAAATACACTTAACATGGTTAATTACACATTTTATATAACACAGCTGCAAGCGGTAGAAGCAAACAAAATTTAATACAACTGTTTTTAATACCGAAAAAAAAATATTAAAAGACGAAAATGAAGAAGTGAAAAAGTTATCATCTTGGAAAATGTAAAAGGGTGGGGACAAACATCTCAAATACAATGTATTTGATCATACAGTAAATAGACAGTTGTTTTTATTTAAAATAGCACGCAATAGAAAATAATATTTCTTGGTCTAATAAATTCAAAACACATTCATAACACGAGTCATTGGCAATACTTTAAAAGATGAACACACAAATCTTTGTCAGAAGATCATAAAGTTGCTTATATGAAGCCATATGACAATAGAATACTACAGCCAATTAATAGGTGTTGGATTTTAAATGCCACACAGTTTTCCATGTATAGAGATGTTTTCTCAAGGTGTTTTACATGAAAGGGGGAAACAAATGATTTGGTTTTCATTTCATGAAGGGTAGTTTAATAGAAATTGAAGCAATATTTTATTTAAAATAAATTTTCTTTAAACTCAGGAAAAATACATGAAAAAAAAGAAAGTGCTAAGCGTATAGTTGTTATTCAATGTTTTTATTATACTTGAGTTTTTGATGGCTAACAAGTGTTAATTTTGTCATTAAACAAAAAGGGATTTATTATGCGGGAGGTATAGAAATTATTTCTGTTAACCTGAATTTTGGAACTTTTAATATAACATATTTCTTGAGATAAACTTTCTGTTTAGTCGAATATATAACAACGAAATATATAATTATTGTATTACGGTACTTTTCGCTTATAGTCACAACCTTTAGTTGCACTCAAATTGTGGACCTTATCGCTAGTGTGACTATAAGCTCAATTTTCATATATGCCATTCGGAGGCATACAACCAAATTCGCTTACAAAAGTTAATAACAAGGTATATCATCCCTGGTACAAAAGACTAAAAGTAATATTTTCTTCTAGTGGAAAGTTGGTGTCAGGAATACTAAACGATTCAATACTTTCATAGTAATTTTTTAAATAGTTTGTGGCTTCAATAACTAAACAGTTTAGTAAATTTTTCAATTGTGACAATAACGCAAATTGTATGTATGAATTTTTGCCTTTGTGAACCAAAGAGAGATGGTATATAAGACAAATGTGCTTATATGGCTAATTGGACTGTACCGTGAATATTTTCTATGAAATTTGGTAATGGAAGCAAATGACTATAAACATTTATTCTTTTTAAATGTCCTCAAAAAACCTAGCACGATTTTTGTAAATAAAAGAATAGTTTGTAATAAATAGTCTTTCATTTGTATACCAAAAATTACTGGTGAAAATTGCAGCGGCATAATATGTTTTCGAGCCGTGAGCGGTCAAAAAAAAGAACAAATCTCTTACCTAGAAAAAAAACTGTTAACAAAATACCCTCATTGCACAGGAAAAACTAAATTTCATTTTCTGTAAAGGAATTCAATGAAATAGTGAATATTTTTTCTAGAAACGGACCTACAAATAAATTCGTAAATATAGACAAAAATATCTCAACAATTTCATTGAAAAAAACATGTTTTTCAGTGAACAAATTGTGTAATTGTATAAAACAATTTATATAAAAATATTCACAAATTGTATAGAAACTAATTTACTAAATGAAACAAAAAGACTTACTGGATTTTCTGGAAAATATCAAACAATATTTTTGTCTGAATTTATAAAACAATTGGTCTAAAAATACTAACAAATATATAAAAAAAATTGTTTACTTCATCAAACAAAAATATTTACTGAATTTTTTGTAAAATATCAAACAAAATTTTAGTCTAGGTCATCAGCAACAGCCATTAAGCATTTATGAAATTTCACTTTGTGAAATGTGTCCAAGTCTTAATGTTTATAAAGACTCCAGAAAAATGAATGAATGAATAACGCAACGACATTAATGAATTGATTCACTGAAAAATCTTCCGTAAATCCCTGTCCATAAGAGTCAACTTTTACTTCTGCAAATTTCTTAAATTTTCTTTTGAAGTTGCATTTGTGGCCATACAATGAAATTCTTGCTGTGCAGCTTTTGTTTTTTTACATAGAATTTGTTGTTGCTTATTATTACGAAGAGGAAAACAAAAGAAAGTTGCATGTACATGAAGCAGTGCACCCCTTGCCAATCTTCTCACCTCTCTCTCTCATAAATTCAAAAGTTGCACAGCAAAAATTGACTCGTATGGACATAGACTAAACAAAATTGGTTCAATAGCATTTCTTTTGATATCATTGTTGTTGTTATTTGTGTGTATCTCGTCCTCGGGGTTGTTTTTTACGAAACGGTTTTTCTTGCTGTTGTTGGGTTTTGCATCCCAAATAAAAGTCAAACAAAAACTTCATTAAATTAGTAAAGAACATTTACTGAAAATTAAATATATTTGTAGACAAACTTTTGTTTGCAAATTTCTTGGTGATAATTTTTTTCTGTGTGTGCAAAATATTTTACTGAAGAAAAAAAAATTGAGCAAATGCATGGCAGTACAACCCCCCTATTATAACAACTGTTTTCCAGACTTAATTCTACTTGTTGTTTTTAGGCCTTAGCTAAAATCTTTAATACTTTTCTATATTTAACCAAACATAAATTGTATTTTATTACTTGGAATGTGTTAAAAATACATGCATGTTCTTCATATATTTTAACACTTGTTTTTGTGGTGGAGTCAACCGACACATGTTTTTCATTAGAAGTCATCATTAGCTGGTGACAATTTTCTTCAGGCTTTTATTTTAATTTAAATTTATTTCTCACTTAATTCATGCAACAAAAAAGCTTTTATTTTTATTACGAGAACCATGTGTAAATATGTTATCTTCGAAATTTTCGTTTATTGTTGATTGATTTTCCAAGAACAACCTGTAGTATCATTTATTTTATTTAAGTGTGAACAACGGATATTAAAATGTTGTGTGATTTTGACATTTACAGTTGATTTATGATATTATGATGTTACTAATTTTATGATCATAATGCTGACGACATACATATTATGCTTTAGAAAAGAATTTGTTTTAATTTTTAGAATGTAGTTGATACTTTTTTTTCAATATACGATAATTTCTTTATTTAACTTTTATATCCAAAACTAACATAAAAGGGGAAAGTGGGCTTGTTTCATTTATTGTTGTAACGTCCTTTTCTTCTGTGTGTTTATGAAAATACTTTTTTAAACTTTCGGCTAAGAAGCCATGCTCAAACCAATGTTCTATTGGAGATCAAATTACACTGTACAGCGCAAAAAATGGCGAGCGGTGTCATGGGGACAGCCGATTAGAGCTATGCTCTTTGTCACGGAAAGAATTTTGTTCATAAATTATGTGAATTTTGACATTAATCCAATGAAAAATTTCGTTAAAACTCAATCAACGTCACGCTTCATTGGATTAACAAGCTTCGTTAAAATTGTTTTAATGAAAATTTCATTAAATATATGAAATTATTTCATTGCTCCAATGTAATAATTTCACTAAGCTAATGAACATATTTCATTATATTGGTGAAATTATTTCATCGTTTTAATGAGACTGTATTATCATTTTAAGGAGATTATTTCAACAATTGAGCTATGAATTTTTAGTCGAACTATATGGTTTTTTATTCAAAATTATTTTAATTAGTTTGGCTTAAGTTTGTTTTCACGCTGGTAAGACAGAAATCAAAAACCTTAAAAGAGTTGAACATGATAAAGAAGAAATAGTTAGTGAAGTTCCGAACCTTTACAAAAATCCAATACTAGGTGCGAATTGTCACGAGATGGGGCTACACATCTGTTAATTGGGTTTACTGAATTAATAGGACTTTTAATGGGTTATTATTGCTGCCGTCGCTGGCAGTGTAGGCAAAAGGGCTCTGATGAGAAGACTGTGGTGGTCTCGAAACATCTGATGTCAGTTCAACCTTCCGTACAGCCATATTTTTCTTTGAATGTTCAATATTTACATGCTTTAGAATTTCTGTCTTAAATAAAATATAATTTAATCGGAAGATAAGCCAAACTAGTTCAAATAATTTCGGATAAAAATTATTGCAATATTTTAATGAAATTCTGTCATTATTTTAATAATATTCTGTCATTATCTCTGTGAAATTATTTCATTGTTACATTACTTAGGAGCCTCACTAACTTATCTCTTTTATTGACTATTTTAATTGATTGGCAATTCTATGGTTGAAATACATACGATAGATGCCAATGCACATAAGAAAAATTTTTAATGTTGATGATCGCCCACAGTATCGAACGTAGACGCTTGATTCTCATCATTTGCTTTATAGAAGACGTCTCACCTACTTTATCCAACAGCACTGTCAAAACAATCACCCTTATTCCGTAAATGTTTGTCGAAGTCACGTCAAGATAATAGCAAAAAATTTGCACATTTCTACTCGTCATCGACAACAATTTGCTATTACTTATAGCCACCTACTATTCTCTATGGCATAGAAAATGGGAAGAGGCTCTTAATAGTAGTAAATTTTTATCGACAGCGAGTAGACAAGTGCCAATTTTTTGGTATTATCTTGACGTCGATAGATGGTTACGAAATAAGGGGGAATGTGTCTATGAGTGTATAATAGTAATAACAAGTACAACATATACAACTATTTTTGTTGTTCGCTTTGGGTTGCCAACTGTTGAAATAAATATGGCTATTTTTGTTAAATATATTATATATTTAATTCATAAATTCAATAAAATTTTTCATCAAAACAATAAAATATATTTCATTGAAATTATGACATTCAAGAATATAAAAATTAATTTTTTTTTTAATTTTTTTCGTATATATTTCAAGAATTTTAAGTATCACTTAAAATATTTTGTCCAAACTTAAAGAGGTTTCCATAAAATGACCAAATGTTGTTGTCATAAATCCAACGAAACTTTCTTACGAAACTATGAATGTTAATTAAGCAATTCCAATGAAATTTTTGCATAATATTCCTGAAATTTCATTACAATTGTGAAATATTTCATTAGACTTGTGGAAAAAATCTAAACAAATGGTTTCATTGGATTTAAGAAGCGAAATTATTTCAGTGTAAAAAAATAAAAATACGTAAAAAAATCAACAAATCAAATTTGGATTTCTTGAAGTCTCATACCCGAAATCGATGAGTATTTATAAAAACTATCCTTAAAAAAAATTCAGGTCAATCAGTTAAGATTAAGGCGTGGCGCAAAAAAAAAACTTCTTCAAAAAAGTTGTGGTCTGTGAAGTTTTCAACAGTTTTTGTCTTATAAACTTTTATCTAAATCGCATATTTAACATAATAATCAGCAATATCGAAAAAACTTGTAACAATTAAAATTTCATTTCATTCCATAGAACTTGAAGTTGTTTCTTTAGTTATTTTGGTCGCTTAAGAGTATAACGTAGTTTACGATATATACCGTTATGTCAAAATTTAATGCATTTGTACAAAATATATTCGAATAACTGGAGAAGGGTTTGCCCTATTTAGTAAAAATTAAAAATTAAACTCAACACCAAAATTATTTCTAAGCCGAGCGAACACTGTTTCTATATCTGCAGACTAGTTTCAGAAACATTCTAAAAATGTTAGCCTAAAATTAAAAATTTTATAAAAAATTTTAAAAAGTTCTCTCGCTAAATTGTGAATAAAACCAAAAGCTGTGCACCAATTTCACCAAAAAAATAATAGTTCATACTGGACAAAAAAGGGGATCGTTGTTGTAATTTTATTTTTTTATGAACTTTAAACACAAAAATTTTAAAAGTTTTTTATAAAATTTTTAATTTTCAGACTAAAACTTTTACGATATTTCTGAAACTAATAGGCAGATTTAAAACAATGTTTGCTCGGCTGAAAGATAAAATTCGGTATTACTAAAGACAGTAAACGTTTCTCCAGTTATGCTAATATATATCGTGTCTCGAAAACTAGAGCTGATAAAAAAAATGTGTAGTTTCGCGCTCAGCCACCCAAATAACTAAAGAAACAACTATTATATCTAGGAAACGAAAAAGTTTACCGAAGTTTTTAAATTTTTAAATTTTATTAGCTATTGACTGTTTTCCATATTCCTGTTTATTTTGTTAAATAATTGTCGGTAAAGCAAAACCTGTTAAAAACTTCAGATACAACTTTTTTTGTAAATACTTGGGCAATTCAAAGCGAGCTTGCTTATTGTTCTATGTTGTATTTTGTATTTAAATACTATCTGATACTTTGACCAGCTTATATCTCATAACAGTTATAGTTTCTTTAATTTTTCCCGAAAAGTTAATTTTACATTTTTATTTTTCACAGACACTTTTTTTATTTATTTTCCACATTTTAATTTAATTTATTTTATTCTAAACATCAAAATTTGAAAGAAAATGAAATACAGCTTTTTTAAAACACATGCCATTCATACGTTAAATTTTATAAATTTTTTGTTTGAAAGTTTTCAATACAATTTTATGTATGCATAAAATAATATGAAATATGAAAAATAGGACTAATATGGCACGACTCTGAATTGCCTAACTATATATTTAATCTTATGATATATTTATTAGAGACAGAAAAGAGAATTTGCTCAAAATTCGGTAGGCGCGCGGGCGGACATGCCTTAATCTTAGCTGATTGACCTAAAATTTGTTAATGATAGTTTTTCATAAATACCCTCCGATTTGGTGTATGAGACTTGAAGAAGTATTAATTTTATATATTTACGACCACTGAAACAAAAACAAATTTATTACTGCAGCAGTGTCTTTTTAGTTTATGTTACGAAATAAAAATCAAAAAAATTCTAAAGGTTGATTCGGATATTAGTTACCAAAAAATATATAAAAAAATTTACGTGTATTGGCGTTTTCAAAGTTTACATTGTTGTAGTGAATCAGTTTAGGAAATCTGTAATCCTTACGTTATAAGTTTTATTCAGCACTTTTTTGTAAAGTACCATGAGAAATATTTTTATGCAACATTTTATCCTCCAAGGCATGTTACCTTCCAATGCAGTATGGCTCTTTCTTGAAAAGAAGAAAAACTCCCATTCAGCGGCGTTATACCGGCCTGAAAGGACCTACAAAAATATTTCTCGTAAAATTTAATTACTAGCCGTAAAATACACAAAAGCTCAAAAGTTAACTGGAACGCCAGAAATCGTTCAGATAGTCGACCATTTCGTTAGAATTAAAAATTAATTTCTGGTAAATCTAGTTCCTGCAAATTTGCTTTAAATATTTCATCATACAATAGATAAATCCGTTAATATAGAATTCCGTTTATAGAAACTATCCTCCCCAGCACGTGTTCCGCTTTAGGTGAATTATATTGAAAACAATTTTATAAAACAATACAAAATTAAAATGTACCTTGTAATACTTTTTTCATATTCTGGTTTTCTTAACCACCACAAGTTTACCACATGGTATCTTGTTAAATCATCTCATAATTTTTATAATAAAATATTTGATGCTGTTTCGATTTTTTCTATTTTGTTTACTTTAGACATTATAATTTTTAATGGTCAAAGCCATTATTACGGCATCATCGACATCAGCATCATCAAAAAGTGCAACCATTTGTTTTTTTCCCCATTTGTGTGGGGGTCTCAACGCTGATTTTTCTTTTAAGATTTAATAAGCAAAGCTATATATTTGTTTTTTTTTTTTTTGTTTAATTTTTATTTACAGTAACGGACTTAAATTGTTTGGATGTCATAGTTCAAATCAATAACTATTGGTTTAAATGTACGTATACTTGTATAAAATATGATTATCTTACAATTGTTTCATAAAACCGAAAAAAAAATATATTTAATAATGATGGGTTGCTTTCAAGAGGTGAATAGATGGCGCAAATGATGATGATGATGATGATGAGGAGCTTGATATTGTTACCGTATTCTCGTAAATACAATAATATAAAAAATTTAATGTGTTCATTAACAAGTTTTTTTTTAACAAATAATAGAAAAATAAAATAAAGTTATTAAAAAAATTAAATTGAATGGCAACAAATTTGAATACTAGCAGACTTAATCTTAATTGACCTAGAAACATTTTATTCTTTTTTTTTTTTGGATTTCTTGATATTTTTCTGAGCCACTTTTATATTCTTGTTAAATACAGACATCTATATGTGGCATCATAAACTTCCTTTAGTTGTAAGTATATTTAATTTATTAAACGTAGCAAAAAATGCTTTAAATTGAAAATAAACATTGACAGTTATTAATTGCAAATATCTTTGAAATTCATCGATATCACAAAAAATTGCAATGGCTATGATGACTTTTAAGACGTACACAGAGAGACAGACAAACTAGTATTTATATTAGCACAACCTGCCAGCTTTATTCCTTTGCAGACTATAGCTGCAAATCTGTGTTTGTTTGTCTGTTAAAAATATGTACTGCATATAACACAATATTTCCTTTTCTTTGGGACTTTATAGTTTATAAGAGTTACCACTTAATTTTATAAAGAAAGACCAAAAAAGCAGGCTAAAAATAATTTCTTAATTGAAGGGCTTAGGGCAGTAAAAAGGTAGTCCATGCGATTTAGAAAATAACTGAAGTCGAATAACTGAAGTCAAATAATGTTCGATCAAGTTCGAGGAAATTATGTCGATTAATTGAATAGCTCTACTAAAAAATTGTATGTAAATTTTCTATTTTTATGAGTTGCAACATTTTTCAAACGTCATTTCAAACTAATAGACCGCATGATCAAAGAATTAAGTAAATAGTCCAGTAACAATTAATAGAGAGAAAAGAACCAACTTCAAATATATATCTTGTAACAAATTCGGCAATATAATCATAATCTATAGAGAGCAACTACACTCTAAAACATTTTGGTTGAAAATTAAGTCGATAATAGTTGGCAGCACTTTACTGATTATTATCGACCTAAAATTAGACAAGAATTCTCTTTGAACAAAATATGTTTAATAAAAAAATAAAATAAAATAAAAACGCCTACGAAGCCATTGCCTGTGTGCAGCTTCGAACCGTGACCTCCTGGCTGATAGTCTATCGTAGCTACCATTCAGCCATAGACTTTATGTATGTATAACTTTGTGTTACTTTTTTTCACTTGGACTACATATATATATTTTTACGTAATTTTTATTTTGAACGGAATAGGTTGGTATAAGTATGAAATTTTATTATTTCGGCTTTTTAGTTCAATATTTGAATTAACATAAATTCAAATTATTTTTATTAAGAGTGCAGTGTTAGAATATTCAAATCAGATTAGCAGAACCGATCAGTACTACTGATTTCGACAGGCCGCTACACCGTCTCATCAGCGTTCTTGGTCACTTTTATTACTTATGAAGGTGGATGCTTTTTACAAGGAAACATCAGCTATTTAACTAATTTTTGTCAGCAAATAGAATACAAGACTTTTTTCATGTAAATTCTTGCATTACTTTGTATTGCGACTCAACTTAGTTTTGCTTAGTTTTACTTTATAGTTAATGAACGCAATCCGGCAGGGGAAGGGCTCCCTACCATAGAAAGTAATAACTAATTATTGCATATTGGGAATATTATAACAGTTAGTGTACAAACTTGGTGTGAACTACTACATAGTCAATGTGCGTAATCCAACAAACAACTGGTGGGCTAACAAAGTATTTGTTAACTATCGCGTATCTGGAAAACTATATCAGTGAAAGTCTTAAGCCTTGGTGTGAGTTACTTGGAAAGCAGAATGAGTAGTTTATATAATAATACTTTAGTAATTTTTTACTTCCTAGTCGGCTTAATTTTTATTTTTAAGTTTTAATTATTTAGAGAAAAATGTGAAGCATGTAGGCAAAGAAAAATTTTACCACGCAGAGGTTTGAACTTGTATGTTTCGAGTTCTCGGTCTACTCGTCCGAGCTCTTTACCACTTAGACTTCTCCACCAAAGTTCGTAGTTTCCACACTCAAAATAAAATATTGGTAAATCTAACCAATTTCATAGGTTAGAATTGAGCTAGCCCATAAAATACAGTAAAAATCAACCAATGAAATTGTAGTTTAGTATATAGTGTGTAAAACTACTAACCGGAAGGTCGCAGATTCGATGCCTGTCAAGGCTTAAGCACTGTGTATTTGTTTAAAAAAAATTTTTTTTGTTTGTTTGTAATTTTTTTGGGCTTGAAATTAGGTTCTCGTGTTTATAAGCCGGACGCCTTTACCATCTCAGCTAAGTCATATTGTTAAATAAGGATAGCACAAAGTATACATAGACATGTGGTGACTTCTTTTACTTAAATACAGTAATTTTTGTGAAATAATTATTTTCATTCTTATTATTTTAAATTGGTAATTTTAACCATTAAAATTGGTAGTTTTAACTACAAAAATTGTTAAAAAAAATTTTTAAAAATAATTTTAACCATCAAAAATAATTTTATTTTTAAAACGTCGTTTTTCCCAAATTTATATTTTACAATTCAGTAAAAGTTAATATTTCAGCTTATTATTTCGACTTACAACTTTAAAAAGTTATTTTAACCAATGAAAGTAGTTATTTCATAAAAACTGCAACAACAATTTACATTAACAGTAGGTTAACTATTTGTATTGGTTAGATTTACCTATCATTTTATTTTGAGTGCACTCAATAGTTGAACATCACTTACTTTTAATCAGTTCAGTTCACGCTGTCACTCGTAGAGTTGTTTTTTTTCATTTGATAATTTTCAAAAGCTAGCCCATTAAGTTCGTCTAAAATCTATAACTAAATTAATTTAAAAAAATCCTTCAAATTTGTTTAAAACAGCTTGAAGCTTTATTGTTTAACTATCACAGAGTTAATTATGACAATCGGTTGTTTTTTGGATCCGATATCTTGAAAATAGTATGCCAAGGTTTTGTAAAAATTGAGAAGTTTTTATTTTCAAACGAGTATGTCCCACTAACTATGAACAATAAGTGCCTTGCCAAACATGATTTTTTAGAACCCTATAACATGCCTGAAGGGCCCTACTTTGTTACTTCACAGCCCCACACCTAAGCAATGTGGAAGCTCATTTTCTCAAATTAAGTACACAAAATAAAAAGGAATATAAAATCAGCATGTCACAATTTTGATTGGAAATCATGTTAAATTTACAAGAAATATTTTGTTGTTTAAGTACGTTGGTGTCTGTTTGCTTTTCCATTGCTAATATTAACTGTTGTGCTCAGTTGTGTGACTTCCCAGGAAACATCTTTTTACCAACATGTCTAACGTCAAAAAAAAATTTCAGACATTACCAGACAATTAACCGAGTAGTCTAAAATTCCCTAAAACATTTGGACAAAATATGCAGAAATCTTCTGGGACGACGTTTTGCACATTTTCTGAAATAATATCCCGCCTTATATCAGATTGTTAGTTTTATTAATGAATAAAATGTATTTTTGAGAAACAACAATAGTTCTTTATTTAAAGAGTGAAAAATTAAAAGTAAAGAAAAAAACGTTTTTTGTAACAAACAGAAACAAATAAGAGTAACTGATTTATATATAACAAATTATGTAAACAAGTAAATTTAAAGTATATAATCGTTTTATTTCAACACCCCTTCTCGATTAAATTTAAATTAATCCGATTAATTGACGAAAGTATTTGTTTTTGGTAGCTTGCAAAGGTTTAGTAAATATATCAGCTTCCATTTGATCTGTTGGACAATATATTAGTTTAACAATATTTTTATTTACCATGTCGCGCATAAAATTAAATTTTGTTTCAATATGTTTTGTTCGTCTATTAAATTTGCCGTTCTGAGTTAATTTTAAGCAGCTCTGATTATCTTCGTAAATTATAATTGCCTTATTATCTTTTATTTCAAAGTCATTCATTAATCGTCGTAACCAAACTGCTTCTTGCAATGCTTCCGTGAGTGAAACATACTCTGCTTCTGTTGATGACAATGGCACACATTGTTGTTTTCTGCAACACCGATCAATTTGGCATTGAGCCCAGTCGGCGTCTGCAAATCCATATAACCCTTTGCTGTTGTTGCAACATAACTTTAACTTTAAGTGTTTTGTACCGTTTAAATATTTAACTAAACGCTTTAGCTCAGCCCAGTCTCTTTGTGTTGGATTACTGACTTTACGACTCAAAATTGAAACTGCTGTTGAAATATCTGGACGGTTGTTTGTACTTAAGTACAATAAACTACCAATTAAATGGTGATATCTCTCATTTGATGGTAACAAAACACTGTCGGTAATGTCTTTTAGATATCCAACATCCATTTGTAACTCCAGCATCCATTTGTAACTCCAGCATCTTCTGCCATTTTATTAATATAAGTTTCTTGACTGATGGAAAAATAATTATCAATCCCCTTCTCAATTTTAACTCCCAAATAAAAATTGATTTCTCCCATGTCTGATATTTCAAAATTAGATATCAAAATTGATTTTACAAACTCCTGGTGCTTTTCAGATTTTGTTGCAACGAGCATATCATCAACGTAAATTAAAATATTGCTAAACTAATATATTGTCCAACAGATGAAATGGAAGCTGATATATTTACTAAACCTCTGCAAGCTACCAAAAACAAATACTTTCGTTATTTTCAGCACAAACACAGAAACACACCTCTTCTTCATCACTTCTAGTACACTCAGCAACAACGTTTGTTTTATTCTTCCTTTTCAAAAAATGTTGATATTCTATACAGTTTTTACGAATGTGACCCGATTTTTGGCAAAAATAGCACACTATGTTGTTAAAAAATTGAGTCTTCTTCTCAGCATAAACCTTTACCTTTAGAGCTGAATCTTCTACATGATTCTTCTGGCTCCTTCTTTTCGATTCCTCAATTAATTTCTCCTTTATAACTTTTAATGACGGAACACCCTTACTACTAGCTTCTAAAGTTGTCACTAAAACGTCGTAAGACTCCGGCAAGCTTCTCAAAACCATTGCGACTTCCCATTTTTCACTCAAAGTTTCACCCATACTAGCAAGTTTCTTCAATTCAATTTGAATATCATTCAAATGGCGCTCCATGTCACCATACTCATCTAACTGCATTTTGCATAAATTTTTCATTATAAACACACATTTACTAAACGAAAAAGTTTCAAACTGTTTCTTTAGTAAATTCCATGCTTCTTTTGCTGTTGTAGCTTCATGTATTATGCTATATAGATCGTCATCTATCATCAAGAAAATTGTGGCTCTAGCTGATTCATCCTTACGAAGCCATTGTACGTCTGGTTGAGTCGGGAATTCATTTTTTATTACACACCATGTATCATCACGTATCAAAACGCACTCGGCTTTTCGCTTCCAAATAATATAATTGTTACGGTTAAGTTTTTCAAAAACGGATTTAAAATCTTGAGACATCTTGATTATCTGGGCCCATAACCTGTTAGTTTTATTAATGAATAAAATGTATTTTTGAGAAACAACAATAGTTCTTTATTTAAAGAGTGAAAAATGAAAAGTAAGGAAAAAAACGTTTTTTGAAACAAACAGAAATAAATAAGAGTAACTGATTTATATATAACAAATTATATAAACAAGTATAAATAAATTTAAAGTATATAATCGTTTTATTTCATCACAGATTACTTTGCACATTATCTGAAGGCAATTAAATTTCCTTTAAGACATTTAGCAGATATATCTGCACATTTTCTGATTTTAGTTTTCGTTATAATTTTCATATATCTCTTGAGATTATGTGCACAAGTATTTGAGTTTTAAGCTTATAAAATATGGGTCAATGTGTCTGATGAGCTGCAATAAGCAGCAAAACAATCCATAAAGAATTCTAAAGACATTTCTGATAAATTTCTAATTTTAGATCCGACATTAATACGAGAGGATGCAAAAAGTATCAAATAAATCAAAAAAATTTCCGATGCTTTTTTAGATATTTTTCCGACATTGTTCAGACAAGTCGAAAACTCTTTCAGAATTTCTCCCGAACATTTATCTGAATTCGTACAGAAATCTCTTAGACACTCCGGCATAATTTTTTAAATTTCCTCAGACAAAGGAGTCTTGTCTCTTGTCAACCACTCATATTATTTTCGTTACGTTTTCTGACCGACTTTGGGTACGAATTCGCATCCTGTGCAGACTTTCTGACCGACTTCGGAACGAAATCGGCAAAAAATTTTTGCTGGGTTGTTATTGCTTTGCTATTGTTTATTTTTATATAGTCAATAACTGGCCGAGATACATGGCAATATAAGGGTTGACATCAAAATGATGAAAAGTTTCATTGGGTCAAAAACGAAGACATAGCATTGATGTCAAATTACATCAGCGTTATGGCGGATTTCCTATTAGCGACATCAAATTGATGACATTTTGTCATAAAATTTATGTCAATTAGTCGTTTTTCCCTGATGTCAATCTATCATTCCATTGATGATAAATTTGTTTTCATTGGCAGTGATGACAAGCTGATGTAAAGTTTGACATCACAACGATGAAAAGTGTCATGTGGTCAAAAAGGAAGACATTTGGCATAGCATTGATGTCAAATTACATCTGCGCTATGGCGGGTTTTTTTAACCGTGTATAGAAAAGCTTAATTCAAAGCTTTTCAACTTTATTTAGATATGGGGTACAAGGAGGGAAGTTTTTCAAAAAGTACTATACTATGTATTTAAAAAAATTATTTTTGGTCCCAAAAATAAATTTTTATTCCTGCCTCTTGATATACTCAAGTAATGGAAAGGCGCGTCAATATTATGTTAACATTTACGTAGCAGCATTTTCAACGTATATAACCCCCTCTACCCCCTTCGTAACCAAGTTTTTGTGTAGACTCTCAACTCCGTAAAAAGTTTGCAGCCCTCTAAGTACGTTACGTTACATGTGAACAGCCTCCAAACTGAGGCTTCAATATCTGTCTTTGGACCAGAATCAGATAATTTTTACTTAAAAAATGGCTTGATTCAAGACCTTTGCTCCACCTCAAGAATTTAACCGAGAGAGCTTAAATTTCTTTTCATTGTGTTTCAGAAAAAAGTTTTTCGCTTCACCCTAATATTCATATACATTTCAAAATAAATAATATATGCTTATTATAACTTTAACTAATTAGATGATCTCTCGAAGTACTTATTTTTATATATCTTTGCGTTAGGCAAAAAAGTATTAGGTCAAGGGTTTAAGTTAAGGACTTCAAACCTTTTTGAATAAGACCTAATATTTATGAATATATATTTAAATAGGTGTGTGATCCAGCGATGTTTTTCTTAAGTATTAGTATTATATGAATAAAACTATCTGGTAGCACTAACATTTGCATTAAAATTTGTGAATTTTTCCTTAAAAGTCTTCGATATATTTTTTTTCTTTTCTTTATCGTTGGTATGATTTGAATTTACGTGTTTTTTGCATACCAATTGACACTGATCATCAGTTAATTTGTTTTAATTTCGTATACCGCACTCTTCGTCTTCATCGCTGCAATGCGCCACAACTATACCAGTTTGTCATGTGCAGAATATGGTGTGGAATCGAATGGGATGGTGTAGCCAAGAAATGACATTAAAAGTGAATGTTTAAGTTATGTTATGGGTTTGTAGGACATTTGTTATCGGCTCCTTGAAATGACATCAGTGCTGGTACGCAAAACAAAGTATGAAACATGAAGAGAAGTTCAAGGGAGATGTTTAAGTGTTGTTTATTGGAATGTTAAAGAAATTTATTTATTTTTAGTTGAGTTTTTTCTTTAACTTTTTAGTAAGTAATGAGAGCAAGTAAACACTCAACGAACGTATGAATGAATGAATTGCACGTGTAAATGTTTTTGAAAGCGCGAAATATGTGCAACATTTTTATGGCTTACAATCTTTTGGGTGATGAATATTTATTTAATGAACAAAATTGTAAAATTTTTGAATAGGTTTTTATTTAAAGACAAGTTTTTCGGCAGTTTAATGAGCAATTTAAATAATTTTAATCAAATCTTATATTTAGTTAAGTGTTTTATGCTAAGAATAGATATGGTAAATGTTATTTAAAAAAGTTGTAAAAATGTAAGTACGTTTTTTTTTAGTATATTTTTTAGTGCAAAAAAATTATGCTCTGGTGTTTCAAAAAAATTTTTTATTAACAATTTGCTGAAAATAATACTCCCTCTTAATCTTATCCAGTTAAAAAAAGCTTCACACGGATTCTTTAAGATTCTGAACTTGAAAGACGGAAGTGATTCCGATCCAGATCATTTCTAACAATTTTTACATGATCTTGTAATTGCAAGAAGTTCTCTTTTTTTATTCCTATGCAATGGATTTGAAGTCATGCTCAGAATGTTGAGAAAAAATTATTTTTTGGAACTGCTGCGAATGTTATTTGTCCCAGAGTTGTTAAATACAGTACGTGGAAATCGTTTTTGTCATATTTAATTTTTATGTACATTATTTAAGAAATTTTATTGATAATTTGTCGACTGGCATGAGTTTGGCCTCGAACTAAGGAATTTTATTTAACGAATTGTTCAACAGTCAACGAGCTCGCCAACTTACCCACATCATCATCTATAAAAGCTACAAGACGAAGCTAACATATACATAAATTTGCTTTAAGAGTAGCTGAGAGAGTGTGCTGTTGGCCGAGTGAATAGCGCGTCTTGAGTTCGAGTATAGTTTCAGGTAAGCCAACAACATCATGAATTTTTCTAAAGTGCATTGGTGTCTTATTGTGTTGGTTGTTGTTGTACTGGCAGCGATTAATACTGACATATCCTAATTCACTTCATAGCACCCTCCTTCGTCGGTATTGTAGCAGAACTGTCGGCGAAGTAAAAGAGGTAATAAATGGCTACACAGCTTAAGCAAATTAATGCCTCTACTTGACACTAGAGGGGATGCAACTCTGCTCTAAAAAAACGCGCAATGGCAGAGTTTTAAATGCTTTAAGCTTTCTATCTCTCTCCCACTTCACCACCTGTTCTCTCTAAGCTATCCCTTTCACAAAGAAGGTAACACATTAATTAATTAACTGGTAGGCATTAATTGCCTGATTGTGTTAGTTCTCTTGAAAAAAAATGTCTTTGCTAGAGAGGATTACGGAAGTAGAATAACTTTTTTATTAATTATCTGGATGCTGTTAATAATTACTTTGTCAGATTTCGAAAAAAAAATACTTATCCACACTTTAGAAGCAGAAGTAGTTTTTTACGAATTATATACTTCCAATATTTTTCACTGGGCAGTTAAAATAAAAATTTCAAGCATAGAAATAGTCTTTCATAACTAACCACAGGCTATTGACTCTTAGGACACTTTAGCAACAAATCCAATTGGTTTTATTTAAATAAATAACAACACCATAAATCCTCTTCAAGACAAATTACAAAATTTTATTAACAACACCCACAACAACCAACTGAAATCAAACCGTTCATTTTCAAATAAGTCTCATACGAAGAAACGCTAAAAACTTTAAATCTACTAAAACAAGAAGAAAAAAGCGACATACAGCAGCATTTTATTAATTTATGAGAAGCTTAAACAATTGGTAAATTGTGTAAAATTACAAAGTACAAAATAACTAACTGAATCGTAAAAAAATGAAGTAAATAATAATATTTACAAACAATAATAAATAACAATTCTGTATGTAGATGTGTGTATATAACAGGAACATGGAAAATATAGCAAAGAAAAAAAAGAATATCAAAATAATAGTAATAATAATAGAATTAAAATAATCAAAAGTAACGAACTGAAAACAAACGAAAAAGAATTACACAAACACCCCCACCCAATAAACCACAAGTTTTTTATTTAATTTCTTGATTTTTGGCTAGCTGTCTGACTGACTCTTGTGTGACTGTTTGGCTCGTTGGTTATTTTATTATTGGCCCACCGGCTATGACAGCTTCTCAACTTTAAATGGTTGGATTATTTGATTTGATTTCTATACTCTACCACTTCTTAATGCACTCGTAGACAATAATGCTTAAAAACGAAACTAAAGGAATACAACTCTTTAAGCAAAAACAAAAAAAAAACGTCAAAAATACTATAATTTTTTCCACAATGCCAAATTGAAAAAGATCATGAACAATCAAAATATATAAAATGAAATATAAACGATATTTTGACACACTTAACTATAAAAAAAAGTTTTAAATAAAATTCACAATAATAAAATAGTATCCTGCGGCTAAATGCGGACTTCTCTAACAAAACTGGCTAGAACAATACATAAGTAATTATACGAATCTTTTTAAGTTTTAGTCAAACTTTTTTTACCGTATAACTAATTTTTTAAAAAAGCAGAACCAATTTAAAAAACTAAATGCAAAATTTTAAATCAGGGGGAAAATTACGGCCGGCATTCTAAAAAATTCGTCTTATATGCTCAAATCCAAATAAGTACGTATTTATCTCATTATCTGAAAGTAGTTATAATTTGTTGTTATGTATCAATAAAATAAGTAGACAAACTCTTTTTAAGTTAACATTTAAAGTGGAGGCTTGATGCAAAAATAACTCTCAAAGAATTTCACGCCCCTGGGACCACGCCTTTCAATGCCGAATTGCAACTGAAATTTTATCAATTTACATTTATGCGGCATGATGACCCACAAGTTGAAAAATACGACCACATCATGAAAATGTTTGTTCTAAAAAGTTGTTGTCTGTGAAGTGTTCAACCGACAACCTCCGGCATGACAGGCTAGTACACTACCCACTCGACTACAGGGGAACTTATCTAAATACCAGTTAAGGTGGAATTAATATCTGAATATAGTTACGGAACAGGATCCTGAGTGGAATGGCAGTCTCATTAAGGGAGACAATTAATATTATATAGATACTATGTAATAGGCCTTTGATCCAGGTGCATCGAATTAGTTCAGTGCCGTTTACTAATATACTAGCCGGAGTACCAACTAAATTGACTGAAAATGATTAATATGTGACCATTTACACAATATATCTTTTTTCACCATTCACTACTCCTTATTTTTGGTACCAGTCTCACTTTCTCAAGTCATGGGACGAGTACTTTTGGATCATTTGTCACCAAATTTTCCGCAGGGTATTAATATTTAATTTAATTTATTCGTATTCCTATACAACAAGACTTAAAGTCTTATAATTATAGTACAGGACTAGCATGATTGACCAGATATCTGTAATACAAATTATAGAATAAAAATATCTATGAAATATAAGTATGTAATAATATAAAATATAATATAAAAACAATAAGAAAATATAAATAATAATAAGAATATAAAAAATAAAATATATTTTTAGGTTTGGCTATAGAAATTGAAAATCGATTTCCTAAACTATAACAATATAACAAGAAAAGCCCATAAATGTGAAAATTTTCCGTAAATATTTTTGTTCCCTAGAAATTACAGCTGTTTCTTTAGTTATTTTGGCCGGTGAACACAAATCTGAACTTCAGTTTTTTCCATCAGTTTTAGCTTTCGAGATATACCGTGATTTCGAAAATAAGGACACTTGCACGATATTAGCATAACTGGAGAATGGTTCCCCTAATCAGTAAACACGAAAAACCAAATCTCGACATAAATCACATCTTTCAAATATGAAAAGGATAATAGAAATCCATTTTTAAACAAAGAAGTTATGGCTGTTTAAATTTCAAACTTTAGGAAATTCGTTTTTTTCATTACATTTACCATTACAAAATCACTACACGAAGGGATCTAGAAAAAGCAGGCGCGGATACAGTGGGAACGGAATATTCCCCTCCCCCCAAAACGAGTAAATTTCTATAGAGTTTCTAAAAGAAGTTTTGCAAAATAGTATGTTTCACTTAGAAGTTCCCCCCTCCTCCCAAAAGGTCAAACTGGATCCGCGCCTGAGAAAAACCATAGGTATTTACTTTCTCTATGGACTCCAACCAAATAGAATTGGTGCATGAGAAGCTCTGATAAATTTTTTCTCAACTTTTGTATCATAGTGTTATACTTAAATAATATATTTGTAGAGTAAATATTATGCGGGAATAACCGATCAAAAATACTAACTAAAAATAGAATCAAAACATGAAACTTATAATTTAATCAAATTAACATTAAACATGAAATTAGAACTTTTGCTTTAAACTTTTCCATTTAGTATTAATTTGGAGTTTAGAACTATTTCGAAAAAATTAAATACAATACTAACAGAGTTTTATATTAAAACCACTTGGATTTTTCTCAAATAAAAAACTTGATTTTTTCCTTAATCTTGATTTTAATTTCGATTTAGAGTCCATACATATTTTATTTTTAATATTTTTAATAAATGTTTATATTTAACATAAATAAATAAATTAGTTCCTATTGTTGATTTTCAAAAGTAATTTAGGAGATAAGAAACTCTGCTATTGGCAAAGGAAAAACTAAACAAATAGTGGCCAAATAAGCGATACGCTAATAAAACTGTTAGATTTGAAAACAATACCGCTAAAAAAATCTAGTTATCAATGGTCATAAAGGCGCCAAAGAAAAATTATTATTCGAGAAAAAAGAAACGACAATAAGCAGGAAAAACGGAATGAATTCGATTATTATTTGTTTTATTTATTTTTTACACTCAATAGAAAAAAAGTCATTATGAGTCACGTAAATATGGTAACACTACTTTTTCTCAAATAGTTTTTAATAAAAAGCTGTGCTACATTAAAGAATAGATATTCTCATGACCATATGAGATTTAAATAATCATGCTATTAAATACATAATTGGGTAATAATTGTAAGATTTAAAAGGACATTAAAAAGGAATAAGCCTCCAAATGAAACACAGCTGTCCTTCACTGAATTTTAGTTTCTAAATACATGGCTCTCTTAATTAGTACAAAAAAAGGTATAATGCCGAAATAGCACATTGCCGAATTTTCATATTAATTTATAAAAGGCTATAAAGTCTTAATAGTCATCACCCCATTACTTTGTGAAATATAATGAATCAATTAATTACATAACTAATTACACTTCATTTGAAATCTAATTTACAGAAGTGACAGCCAACTAACTTCATTTATATAGAAAAAAGTGTTAAATGTCAAACATTTGCTAACAAACCAAATTATACAAACATTACAACATATGCTGGCGGTGTTAATAAAAATATTACAATAGCAAAAAAAAACAATATTACAATTGAAATATAAACAATATTATGGCGCTGAAAGAACAATAAAAACAACATCTAAAAATAAACCCCTTTAAAAGTACTTGTTATTCAGCTGCAATATTTTAAATGATCTAAACATGTAAATATTGTAACAAAACAATTACAATACTCACGTACATTTATAGGTTTTGAGTGCATTTCTGACTTACAATTCACCTAAGGGATGAAAAATTAAGTACTTTCGTAATTTGCTAAAATAAAATACATTTCGGTAGCTGCGACATAAAATATAAGAACATAAATTAAACTTTTTAAAAACATCGAGGGAAGTGATGTTTCAGAATCAGTTCAAGCTTACCATGTTCTTTTAATATCGACCCGATCAGAAATAGTATCATCAATTCATTTTAAAAATGGCGAAAAAAAGTTAATAAAAAAAATAAACATTACAATAATATTATTTATGGATACAACTTGCTACAATGTTTTTATTTGCAAAAAAATTTCAGTCAAAAACGTTCGCAGTCCGTAGTGATTATTATTAATTAGGCTAAAGCTTGTAACACTTCTAGCCAAAAATAATTGGATACGATACGTATATTCTAAGTGAAAAGGGAAAAATTGTCGTTAATGAGTTTCACAAAGTACACTGCCAGAACTTGTCAAAACGGAATCTTATTGATTCTACTTGATTGCTTGCGTGCAGTAGGCAGCCACGTATACCAGCACTGCAAAATTTACCAACGTTGTTTTCGGAAACTGCAACTCACCCCTACCAGTGTTCATGACCATTTCTTGTGTTTCGCCACTATTCAGGTGGATCGGTTTTATGTAAATTTAATAAATTTTATTTATAAAATTCATGACCGTAGAAAGAATACGAGAGTTAATCGTATATGTATATTATTATATTTCTCTAAAGCACACTCGACTCATTTCACACCACTCTTTCAACTCCTCAATTCAATTCACACAGAAAAAAAGATTTGTAAATAGAATTAATTTTTTAGTAAACACAATTAAAACTTTCACTGGAAATGAGCCTATAACGATTTTTGTAAATGCAAACACGGTATTTGTAATTTTAGAAAAAATTTTCAACTCATATATTTTCAATTAAATCTACCGTTTTTCTGTCAATTTTATTGCCAATTTCAATAAATATTTTTAACAAACTTGTTTGTTAAAAATTGTTGCGCTTTCCAAAAGGGAAATTTTTTTTTCATTATATTTTTTTGTTTGATTGCAAAGCTATTTCAATGAAAGTTATTGTTATGTTAACAATGTTAATTTTTGAAGTTTCAGACAATTTTGATTGTCGTAATTGTTATATTAACTATTTTTTATACGCAATCACAACGCTTGAAACGATGTTTTGCTTGTCTACGAAAAACATTACCTCTCAGCTACAGAGCAATTCGTTGTTAAATATGCAAATAATGATTTCTTATGTTGCTTCTAAATGTTCGCATTCCGTTATGATATAATTTAAACATATAATTTTCTTGAGTAATTTAATTAACTAGAAAAATTTAAATTTGTTATATAAACAATGATGATTGTTAATTTTCTCACAAGTTTTCCCAAAAACTTTAGTTGACATTTTTATTAAAAAAATTTTTTTAAATTTTATGAGTTTTTGCGCCATGCATAACAGAAAATTTGGGTGGTTCAGTTTATTGAAAAAAATTCTGTGTTAGTCGTATAAACAACTTAATTGGTTATATTAATTAAATATATTTTCAAATTTAAATTAAACATTTACAATTCGAATTGTTAGTTGCAGTTTGATGATATTTTTTCGGTGTCATTTAGCATTATTCTAGTGAAAACTTATCGTAATACCTAGATCCAAATTTTTCAAGAGCAAATGTTTTGGTATTTTAAAATATAAAATTAAAAACGAGTAAGTTCATGACATTTTAATATTATACATAAAACAGTTTTGAAAAAAATTATCTTACGAAAATTTTGGACTAAAGGCTTGATAGAATAACATTGGATAAAAAAATCGGCATTTTTGTTTAGTGCAACGAAGATATAATGTCCACAGGCATTGACATAACATGACATAAAACGACATGACATGACACGAGATGGCATAACATGACATTAAAAGTCATGCCATGACGTGTACGTCTAAGGATGTACTACTATACATCTTCGGATATATCTTTGTGTTGGACTGCCGGTCTCAAACCTTCGCTTCAAAGCTCATTTTCAGCTCTGAGCTTCATCAAGAGAACATCTTACTCCACCAAAATAGTCGCCACCTTAGGAGCTAGCACTCTATCTACTCCATCAGCTAGCAAACCCCCCTTTAGCGTACCAGGGACCCCTTTCAACTGTATGACGCATTTACTATCATCATTGATCCAACCGACAGTAGCAGAAGCTTCCCTAGATATGAAGGTGTAAAAAGTAAATATTTTAGCAACTATTCACTCACTCACTCACTGTGACTGACTCATCAATGTCATGGGGCACTTCAGCTATAGCTAGTGAGGTAAAATTTGGTATACAGGCAGGTTCTGGTGAGAAAATAATTATACAAATCTGAAAACGGGCACTTTTCATCTGGAAACATACGTATCTCTTATTTGTACGGCAAACTTCCACTAGAAAGTTGAATTTTGGTACACAGGTAGTAGGTCTTGGTGGAAAAGTAATAAAAATAATCTGAAAATGGATATCTTTTATCTAGATGGAACTATGGTAAGCGCTAATTTGTACTGGGCACTTCCACTATTGCTAAATAGCTGAAATTTGGTATACAGGAAGGTCTTGCTTGGAAAGTACTAAAAAATCCTTGATGAGAAAATAATAATAAAAATATGAAAACGGTCATTTTTCATTTAGAGGGGACTAAGGTGCCCCTTATTTGTATATGGCACTTTAACTATAGCTAAAAAGCCGAAATGTGGTATACAAGTTGGTGTTGATGAGTAAGTAATCAGCAAAGTCTAAAACGAGAGGTTTTTATCTAAGGGCTCCCTTTAAGTACATACGAATATGGCAAATAATAGATTGATCATGCAATGGGAAGGCGTGCCGCATGTAAGGTGCATTCTACCATAGTAAACTTGATTCTAATCGGAGGGATTGGGCCCAACCACTGGTTGGTTTTATTTGAACTAAGTCAGTAACTGATATCCTTAATTTCAAAATAAAAATAATAATTTTGGCTGAAAGAAAAGCCTTACAAACTGCCTGAATATTAAGTTTTGTATAATGTCAGAAGGTAGTACGGGGGAAGGAAGGTGGATGAGTGATTCCACGTTAAACGGCCCTATGCAGGAAAAAAATTTTCTCATTTTTAATAAAAATCTCTCAATTGATGTTTTTTAGAGAATGACAATTTTAGAAAAAATAAAAAATACACTATTTAATATTTTTAATCAATTTGAAGAAACACTTGCAAATGATCATGCAAGAAACATTTTGCTCTCCCTCTTTGAATGTTTAATGTTTATTTCAGATTTTCTTTCATTCCCTTTCTCATTATTAATAAAAATCGTTATCTCTGAATTTATTGAATTTAAATAAACATTCAGCTAGAGTATTCTGCTGTCTATAATAGAACGGATAGCAAATAATTTATGTCTCATTATTTTCTTATGAGTTTATCTTTATATTATTTATATTAATTAAATCAATAAACATATTTATCTCTACGATTTTTTTAAATTTTCGTACTAGGTCACACCCGTCGGTAACAACCGTCTCATTTTAGAAATAGTGTTTTTATAAGAAAAATAGTTCTTTGTCAAACAGTTAATACATAATTAAATTAAAAACACTTTGAACAGATATCTATACCAAAGTTATTGTGTACCTTATAGTCAAAATTTTACAAATTTATACTGAAAGTCATATTTCCTTAAAACTAAGACTTGTAAGGTCGCACCCGTCGCAGCTTTCTGATGAACATTCTGAGCAGAAATCGTGTTCTATTAGCGTCTACCCGTTGTTCAACGACTTTAAGCTCAATGTCCTTGCGACCCGCAACGTTTTTTTTAAGTAAAAAAATTTTATATTCTTTATTTATAACAAAAAATGTGTGTAATATGGTCACACCCGGCTAAATGGAATTACTCAGATATGGTTGCCGACGTACATTAGAGTAATACAAATAGACTTAATTAGCAGCCAACAGGAATTACTTTCTGATTGATAGCGTTATTTCTTCTGGAAACGATTCTATTCAATTCCCGTCAATAGCGAATAACACCCTTTATTTCACAGAAGCTTTCTGGTTTGATAAACAAGCAGGCATTTAGTCATATGCAATGTCAAACACGTGACAGTTGCTTAAATTATGAGTAGTAAATACAAAAGCTAAAAATTTTATTGTTTATCGGAAAGTTTAACATGAATTATGATTAACAGAGTGAATTTTTTTTTTTTTTTGTAGATTTCAATTTCTCACGCTACACACTGTATTTTGTGGCAAGGTAGCAGAGAAATGAAATTTAGGTTTTCAATTAACTTTTGCTCGTTTAGCTATAGAGCCAACAAATAGTTATTCTATCTAAATGTAAATGCTATGATATATACGAGTATGTTATCAACTGTTGCGGCTCATTGAAATAAATAAATAAATGTTGCATGCCAAGCATGTGTATTAAATAAAGCAAACGATGCCGCTCTTAATATGACTAGACCAAAACTAAGGAACTCCAAATAAAAATAAATAATTAATTGGCTTTCACGTTATACATATGTATATACTAAGTTAGTTTAATATGTAAAGGGTTTTCCAATAGCAAGGGGTTGATGTTAATATTTATTAAAATTTATTAATATATTGAAATAAAAATTTTATATTGACCATGTCAAACTGTTTTTTTTTTAAAGATATATCTTACATTTTTCTTGCTGTAGATATGCTTACAGCTTGTACGCTAAAACATTCCCCCAGCGCACACAGTTTAGCATTTTAGTGATAACCCACACCTTTGGACTGTGGTCCCTGGTTAAATACTTATTCCAAAAAAGGCTCGACTTAAGGCAGAAATGACCAGGCTTCTGGCATTTTCTTGTACCTCTTTTAATCAATTTAATTGATTAACTTTTATATATTTAAAAAGAATTTACTTCATAATATTAGTACAGGATGATATACTGTTATGTTACAAACATTCTGCTAAAATTATAATAAATAACCTGCATCATATAAATTCCAAAATTTATAGCTTTCAAGACAACTTAATTAAGCACATTTATAAAAAATTAAGATAAAACAAATTCAAACCTACAATTCTTTACAACAGTTATAAATACAGATAAGTAGCGAAAAATATTTCAATGATTATGACAAATAATATTTATCAACATTCAAAACTTGCAAAGCGAAAACGCAAGAAAAAAAATCAACTTAAATATACATAATTAAAAACAATTAATGAAAATCCCCTACATTAAGCGTTTTCATTAATGCGTTGACATTTGGAAAAGATAAGACATTAAAAAGCAATTATATTGAGACAAATCAGCAAAACATATGAAAATATTAATGTGGGATTTTGTGTTAAATGCAAGACATTAAATGGTCATAAAAACACCAGCTGAAGTAGATAAATGTTTGACTGAATGGCTGATTGGCTCTCAACATCAAACACCTCTTATAAACACAAATGGTGGAAAGAAACAAACAGAAATATCTTTCATTCACAGATGCCTGTATCTACGTATTTTTAGCTATTAACGGAATATTTATAAAAATATATTATACTAAAACAAACTTTTAAATCTTCTAAATCTTCTTTTCTTAATTTAAACAATAATAAAGAAGGAAGAAAACTATAAAAATGAACAATTAGCATAAAATTAAAGAAAAAACTTTTCTTACAAGTCATTTGAAACGTTAAAAAATCATAAGCCAATAACACGCAATACAAAAAGGGAAATTTTAGAAAAAAATGTTTTAAACATCTACATATATGTACACTAAGGCGGGTCGAAAAACAAGTTGCACCAGTCACCACCCAGAATGAAAGATATGTCAATAACATTAAAAAAAAAAATAAAAAATTTTTTTTGCCATGCCTCAAAATACAGCACTTCTAGTTTTCTATATATAGCGCCGCCATTTAAAGTCCGATCTCATCATATCGCTTGTCGCTCTTTATGGCTTTACTGTGGCTCAATTTTTTCCGGCCGGCTTCTTAATCCGACATCAAATTCTGGGCGCCACTTATGCCATTTCGGATCCTTCCCTCCTAATTTTCAAATTTTTTTAACGTGACAAGAAAGCCCTTCTAAAGCCTTGTATATTTAGCTTTTAATTGAGCTTCGTTTTTCTTTTTCACATACAAATTACTTTAGACTGGGTCACTCCTAGAATAAAGGACATATCTATGACTTTTCTAAAATTGCAAAAAAAATTTTGCCACGCCCCAAAATACAGCAATTTTAATATTTTATATATTGCGCCGCCATTTATACTCTAACCTCAAATGCGATATCAATGTTTATCGCTTAGAAGTAGCTTAATTTTTGCCTCCGGTGACTTTTGTATTCGACATCAAATTCAGGGTGCGATTAATTTCATTTCAGAGTCTTCCCTGCCTTCCTAATGCCCAATTTTTCGCACGCGGCAAAAAGCCCTTCTAATACATTTACATGTGGTGCAAAAAATTGGACTTTTGAAGGAAAGGATCAGAAATGGTATCAGTGGCGCCCAAATTTAATGTCGGATTCAAAAGTCACCAAGGCAAAAATTAAGGTATGTTTAAGCCATGAAGAACGATATGGGGCTATTCATATATTACGTGACGCTCCAGGGGAGGGGTGGGGGTCAAAGAATTGTTACGGACTAGATTATTTATACTGAAAATTTAGCAAAACGCGTTACGATGGCGAGGGGCGGGCGGGGTGGAGGGTATAAAAACTTCGAAAATAGCGTTACGTAATATGTGAATACCCCCTATGCGATATAATTAGAACGAACCTTAAAGGGCTGCGCTATATAAAAAAACATAAATTGTTGTATTTTGGGGTGTGGCAAAACATTTTTTCGGCTTTAGAATCTTTATTAACATACATATCTTTCATTCTAGGGGGTGACCGGCACAACTTTTATTTTTTGTATGGAGGTCGACCCGCTTTAATGTACACTAAGATGGCCATATATATTAAACAGTGCCCCGATTCTCGTTCTCTATACCTAAAAATACCCTACTCGAATAGTCTAAAAACTAGCATGCATAGATTTTTAGATGGATTGAAATACTTTTTGGGGTGGGTCAAGGCGATAGAAGTTTTAAAAAAAATTTAGATTTTCTGATCCTTTTTTTAACTTTTCCAGATATAAATTTTTTACCAATGCTACTCGCTGAAGCACGTTTAAACTAACTTTATTAACCCTTAAATTGTTTTTCATTTTTTCATTTATCATCAGATCATTTTTGCGAGTTTGCGAAAAGCGATTGATAATCACATTTAGTGCATGTTTTCAACTTTGCAAATTTTCGTGAATTTCCGCTATTTTCGTGATAGAATTGATATTGTTCTCATTTTTATCCTTTTTATAATTGAAGTGATCTCTAAACTATATTAGATATTGGTAATTTTCTGATATTGGCCAGTTTTTGTAAAACTCCGCAAGTTTCACACCAGTAGCATTTGCTTATTAACGCACTTTTGATATACGATTATGGCTCATGATATTAGCATCTTCTGTTCTTATAAAGCAAATCAATCTGTAATTATTCAATCATTAGTTACATGTTTTTTCTATTAATTATTAGGATTTTTATGTGACATTAAATAAAATATGTATTTATGTTTATTCTGACGTATGTATGTTAAGATATTTATAGTAAATTTCTCCGTTCAAGCCATAAATTTGGTGGGCGACATGTAATAAATTTTAGCTCCTGGACAGAAATTATGTTTACATACGCAATAAATACTCATTCAGGAAAAAATAGAAATAAATAAAATAATACGATCATTACATAGATGTTTATGTATGTGTATGCATATATATGGAGGCTACGGCGTCAACTTAACATTACATTTTGTATAAGGCAGAAACTGAAGCAAATGTGTTAAAATAAAAGCAATAAAATTATAAGATCAAATAATTCCTTTAGAAGTCATGAAAATTGTAAAAGATTTTTTTTTTGTTGTGAAGAATTTACACGAATGTTATAAAAAATGGATTAATATGAAATTAATTTTTAGTGTTAAAATGTATTAAAGTGACTCATATCAAAATGTGTTAAAATTAAATCACTTAAATTTTATATATGGGTCATTCTCATTTTCAGTGTACATTCTCAGAAGCGTTTGTAAATTCCTATATAACTGCAAAATTTCATTCGAAAATATAAATAAGACATGGCATATGACAAGCCAGCAACGCCACACGAAATGGAATCTGTCATGTCCATCTATTGACGCCAATGAAGACATCATCCTGTGCTGTGATGCCAATGCTAGGCATACAATATGGGGCAGCAATGAAATCAATGACAGAGGTGAGCATATCCTAGATTTCATTAACCTAAACAAACTAACTATATGTAATTCCGGCACTTCGCGGAGTTTCTTCTTTCCGAGTTCGTACAGGTTTTGTAGATAGGAAGAGGTTCTGGACATTACATTCGTGAGCGACAAATTTAGGTTTTCGATCGACAAGTGGGGGTATGCAATAAGAGATCCTTTTTGGATCATAATTGGATACTCTTCGAAGTTAGAGTACAAAACAAACAAAAGAGTGCATCAGAAACCCGGGAAGAGCTGACTGGATAATTTCAACGGTATTCTGAAACATAAACTAAAAAAGTACCAGAAATCGAGAAAACGATTGATGGACTTGAACACAGTATGGAAATCTTCAACAAGACTACAACCAAAGCCTTTGAGATTTTCTTCCCTTTAACGAAAGCTAAGAAGAGCTATCCTCCGTGGTGGAGCTCAGAACTCTCTAAGCTACGTAAGGAGGAATGTAGAGTCTTCAACACTTGCTACGAGAATGAAATGTAGCAATCTTAATGCAACAAGCTAAAAGTTTGTAAAAAAGCCTTACAAATTGCCAAAAGAAACTTACGGCGAACTTTCTGTGAGTCAATAAACAATACTAGAGATTCTTCAAGGCTTAGTAGGGCTCAGGACATGAACCACTTCTGTTCAACCTTCGTCAAAAGGGCGGATGGAGCCTGATCAGAATCCACTGCAGAGTCACTAGATATACTTCTTAAAACACACTTTCCCGGTGTACGGCCAATGTGATCAGTCCCTTTAGTGGTAAGCAACTCGCTGTCAATGATGATATTACATCCCTGGAGAGAATCTCTTGCTACAAAGATGCTACAAAGCGCGAAAAGCTCTATCATCCTCTGGCTTTTTATATGCTATAAACTCGGCCTCTTTCTTAACTGCGTTCCAACTAGCTAGAGCAAGGTCGGAGTAGTTGTCATTCCAAAAATTGGTAAGAGAAGTCACGAAGATGCAAAAAACTTCCGACCAATCAGTCTTTCACCTTTACTGTTGAAGATGCTGGAAAGATTATTAGTCTCTCATATTAGACATCAACTTGTAGGGTCGTCAAGACTCTCGGATAGTCAGCATGCCTACCCTAAGGGACGCTCTACTGAAACAACACTACACGAGCCTTACCACCTCGAGATCCCTTGAGCATAGTCAGTATGCTCTGGCTGCCTTCCTAGACATAGAAGGCGCCTTTAAGAATGTATCAGTGGGAGCCATTTAACAGGCTCTCCGGAATGTCGATGTTGAAAAATACATCAGCAACTGGATTATCACCATGTTGAGGGTAAGAAATATCACTAAAAACTAGGCAACTGCGAAAATCAAAACGGGCAAGCAGAGGAACACCAAAAGGTGAAATGATCTCACCTCTGCTTTGGATTCTCGTTGTTAGTTCAACTATTTTCAGATTAGATGCTGCGGGTGTCAAGGTTGTGGCTTAGGCGGACGAGGTGGTGTTAATGGTATCAGGGATGTTCGCGGGCGTGATAAGCGATATCATATCCAAAGTTTTGGGCACACACAGCAAATAGGCTGCAGGTTGTGGTCTAGAAGTTAACCCAAATAAAAATGAACTGGTACTATTTACTACAAAACCAAAGTTCAGAACGATAAACTCCATCAGCTTCAGAATCAGATACTGCACCTATCGGACAACGCAAAATATCTAGGAGTTATATTGGACCCTAAGCTATCGTGGAAGCTAAATTTTCAACACAGAGTTAAAAAGGCCGAAGCTGCCTACTACTCCTGTCGGAGAATGTTTGGTTGCAAATAGGGTCTAAGCCCTAACATGCTAAAATGGATATGCACAGCAATTATTCGTACCATATTGACATACGGGTCGGTAGTATGGTGGTCCGCCACAAGCAAGAAATACGTTGTAGACCAACTATACAGAATACAGAGATCTGCTTACATTGGGATTACAGGTTGTTTACGTACTAGTCCTTCTGAGGCTCTGAATGCTATATCCTCGAGTAGTGTGGCAAGACTTGCACCATCTGGGAGGTGGAGATCAAGAACTTATGGTCATGCCAGAATCCTAGATTAATTACCACCGACATTGAGGAAGCCCTCTGATTACATAATACCTCATCTGGACTTCGATAGCACTTTCAAAGTACTTATTTCATCCAGACGGGAGTAGAAGGGAGGTAACATAGAAAAAGACTGCAATTTCGGGGTGTATAGTGATGGATCAGGCATGATATGCGGTGTAGGCTGCAGAGTCTTCTCTAATGACCTAACACTCTCCTTCAGACTTCCCTACAAAGCCAGTATGTTTCAATTTTGGCAATAAGCGAGGCGGACATGGTGTTAATTGCCAGGACTGTTCCGGGGACAGTCGGCATCTTCGTCGACAATCAAGCGCCACTTCTGTCTCTAAGGTCATACACTACTTTTCTTACTTTAGTTAGCCAGTGCAAGGATATGCTATCCAGATTAGGTAGTAAGATAGGCGTTACCCTTATCTGGGCTCCCGCGCATAACAACTTTCTTGGCAATGAACAATGCTGAACCAGTAGCTATTCCATTTGACACTATGAAAAATCATATTTTCAAGCATTATTGGCAGAAAGCTGAAGAGAGGTGGGGGAAGTTGAGCACGTGTAGGTTGGCTAGGAAGATGTGGCCTGTATAATTATAATCAACTATTATAATCAACTATTGTAATTAACTATTATCAACTGATTATAATCATTTATTTATAGCATTAAGAAAAAATATAATACATACGCACCAAACACCAATTTTCAAAAAAGTACGTATACTTAATAATATAAAAATATATTTACTACAAAATATATGTTAAGAAAAACTACATAAAACAGATTTTGGCGACTTTTGGCGATTTTTTAAATCAATTTGGCGAAATAGGTCAGAAAAGATCTGACAACCCTGCCCATGACTGCTTTTTACGGCGTATGATTAATGACAATTTGCATGGAAAAACTCGTCTAGCCCCAGTTCTGGTTCATCATTTAAACAACATGAATTTGATATAGAAATAATACGAAGAGTCATGTTAAATAAAAGTTATTTTATGTTGATAAAACGTAAATTTGATATACACTAAATAAATACACTAAATAAATACCATCACAAGTAACATGAATTTAATTTTAATTCAACATGATTTAATTGATGATTTAAAATTAAATATATTTGAAATTAAAGTTATAGTCATGTTGATTTAAGATGAAATATTGCGTTAATAAAAATGTCATTTTAACAGCGTGCTAGACTGTTTAAGGGGAGGTCGCTGTTTCGATTCCTGCCAAGACCCTGAGTGTTTCTGCAGAAAAGCCAAAAAAGGCTTAAGCAGTATGTGTGGTTTATTTGTAACAATGACAAATATCAAATGAAATAGATTTAAGATTAGATAAATAGTTTTTCGTTTAAAATTAATATGAAACAATGGTAATTTTAAATCAGTAGCAGGAAATTTTCGCTGGTAAGGCAAATTTTGTCGGCCATTTATATTTACACAACATGAATATCAAAACAAACAACAACAACGAACACAACTGGGCACAACAGCGCATTGTAGCTATGTACAAAGCGTATAAGCAACAATACACTTAAGAAACAAATTATTAATCATAAATTTAACCCTTCGATGTTCTATAACCTTATTGCCACTAAGTGCACGACATGGTTTGGCCAGACCATAATAAGAATACCTGAAAAAACCAGCAATAAAAATACTAAACAAGATTTTTTAAACTTATTTTTCTTTTATTTAACTTAATAAAAGTAAATTTATATTATTCGGCTCTGTTCTGTAAACCGAATTCGAGTAAATTTCTCGTTTTCCAAAAATAAATTATGCAACCATTCATGTAATTTAAATCTGTAAAGTAAACTAATTTCAGATATGATATGCTAAGCTCTAAAGTATAGAAAACTACAAGAAAGTCTGAAAAAAATTTTGCTATTAGTGGATTTAATTTCGACTCGGTTTACAGAACAGGCAGTATTATTCTACTATATCATTATATTATTCCATTTTGTCAGTCCTTGCAAATGTATCATAGAATTTCGTGGTCCAGACAGACCAAGAGGTGCACTTATCTCGCCTTTTTAAGGGGAATTTCCCTCACTTAATGTGGCCCTACCGACTCGAAATTGATCTCAATCGATTTAGCATATTTCAGCCTTCAATAACCTTATTCTATTTGAGGCTGACCAGCCCTCTGTCAGCTTAGAAGGCTAAAAATTTCTATATGTCGCTACTTTGGGCTAACAAGTTTTCATTTTAAATTTTGAAAATATTAAAATACCTCCATCAGTAATTAAAATAAAAAATTTTTCGTTAGATCCCACAGCGCGACAGCAGTTATGTTGATAAAACGAAAAGATTTAAAAAACGCCTTAATCACACCTTCAATTATTAATTTGTATGTCATTGGCAATTTTCATTTAACAAGTCCTCTATACAAATGACCAACCTTATAATCAACAACTTCTTTTTTTCTTTTTCAATCCAGTTAATAGATGTTTCACTCCAAATGTGTGACAAATTTGCCATTCAAGGAGTGACAATTATTTCAAAACTCCATCTAGTTAGACATCTTGACACATTCATCTAAGAAAAAAACTGCAACTATCCATTAAAATCTAATGAGGACTTTTTAATTCTTTTATATATATTTTTAATCACCTGTCGTTTTTTTTACTCCAACCAATATTTGTACCACTTTGCATAATTAATGACTTAATAACTTGGTGAACTAAAAACACACTTTTTCTCTTGCCAAATGGACAAAAAAATAATAATAATAAAACAGACGAAAAACAGCACAAACGGACCCAACCCACTAAATATAAAAGAGAACAAAAATGAAATAAAAAAAAAGTAAAAAATACCGAAACCATATCAACTAATCAAATCACCACAACACTTACAGAAACATTATTATTTTTAAGCATTTTTATATGCAGAACACTTAAGACAATTTTCAACTAATTACGCCTGCAAGTGGCAGTCAGCTTGGACACAGCCGACACCAAAAGCATCTAATGGCATGGTGTGGAACAAGATGTCGGGCCAGGAGACATACAACGCAAAGAACATCAACTCCAACACCAACTTAACAGACGATTTAAAGAAATAACAACAAATAAGCAAACGAACTAAACAGATAAATGAACAGAAATACTGAATTTGATTAATTGTTTGCAACTCAATGCAAAAGATACAACATATTTTTTCGTTTTAAGGCAATAAACATATTGTAAAAGCTGTAAGCAGAGTTTCAAAGTAATGTATTGTTTTAGGATTGTTTCAATTTATTATAAGTTTAGCATTTCTTAGTGTTTAATTAAGGTGAGAGAGAATTTTTTTTTGCTAATTTTATATTAAGAAACTTTGAAAAATTTTTAATAACTAAAATTTTCGATAAAAATTTGTATGCTTTCGTCTTAATTTCATAAATATCTAACTTAAAGATTATTTGAGTACTGGTCTGCAAACTTCCTTAGTCTATATATAAAGTATAACTACACAGACTTACAATGAAATTCCGTTTTGAGCGAAACTAAAATTATTATTTAGGCTTAACTTTTAATTACTCGCATGGGGTCAGAGCACTTTATTGTTTAAAAAAAACAGGTACATGCCGTGTTCCAAAATTTATCCTGCCCTTGGTGGATTTCTAAACTTACCTTAAAGTTTAGATTTTAGTAACGATCAAGTCACGGTCAAATAAGGCTGCAGCGCTGCTCTCTTAACCCTTGAGTGGTATCGTGGCGTCAAAATGGACTCCACCAAATACATATTTGGTTGTAATATTTCTATTTTTAGCTTATGTATACATGCTTCTAGATAATCTCATTACGTGGCGTGCTTAGGCTAACACCTGACTTTTGAAGCTTGGTATTTGATACAAGAGAAGTTACTACAAAAATGGGGTCCAAATGGACCCCCGATACCAAGAACGTTTTTTTTCGTATGTATATATGAAAAAAATATGTTTATAAACAACAAAATTTGTTCACAAATGGCAGATTGAAACAATAATTTTCTGCTGATCTAAAAAAAATAAAAAGCTTTTTAGAACAGACAAAAAATTAAAAAGTGGACCAACCACAAAATTAAAATTTAAGCGCCAGTATTGCTGCAACATCTGGGCGTAAAAGGGGGCATTGCTTTTTATATGACCGATAAAAACATCAAAAACAGTAACAGAAATGTGTAAAATATTATAATTATATTTGTAAAATACATCCAATAAAGGCTTTAATGTGTTCGAAATATAAAACATACATAAATAATTATAAAAATTTTGTAAGAAAAACGCAATTTTTTTATAATTATGTTAGGGCTCTCATTTTTTTTTATTTTTATTTTTATTTTTTGTTTCGGCAATCTCAGAAAAAGATCCCATACAGTTAAATTTTATACTTAATTTACTTATAAGTTTTTGTTATATTTTTATATATTTTTGATGTCATAAGTAAGGACTAAAAAGCAATTACTTAAAGTCAAAGACTGCTATTTATATATGAAAAAATTAAAAATTAATTAATTTGATTTATATTTAAGAAAAGGTCGTTTAATTTAAAATACAAAAAAGAATTTTTAAAAAATTTTGTTCACGATTGTAATAATTTAGTTTTTTTCAAAGGGGGTCGATTTGGATCCCTCAATACCAACAATGTAAATAAAAATATCGATACCAGTTAAGGGTTAAGCTGTGACCCCATGCGAGTAGTTACGCACGTTTTTTCAATGACGAAAACGGATATGGAGATGAATGCAAAATGCAAGAAATCTGCAAACTTTGTGTGCAGCGGTCTATCTAAGACATGTTGTGAACAGTGTAATGCTAGAGATCCCGAAAGTTCCTAAAAAGAACCAACATATAAAACTTTCATCTTACCATGAGAATAAAATGTTAATTTCTGAAGTTATATCAGATTTTTTTTTAGTTTTTGTATAATTAGATATTAATTCATTTTGCTTCCTGATTTATAATATTTTAAATAAACAAATTAAAAATAAAATGTGTTTTACTGAGTTAATTATTCACTATATGTATATTAAAACCAATGAGAATAGTCTGGAGTGACGTGCGGGGCTCCCAGATTTTTTTCGAGTCGCATCCACAATTTTCAAATGTCAATCCCCGAAATTCCCCACAAATCAATGTATATTATCATCAAAAATCCCCACTAAAAATAATACTAATTTAATTTCAAATCATTTAAGTATTAACTTATGAATACTTTATTTGCACTGTAGTTCATTTAATATGTACATATCGGTAGTCATACTTTGACAACTCGTAATTGATTTTTTTTTTATTATTTTTCACAAAACACAGAAAACATTACATAAATTGTTAAAAACTTTCCTATCTGGAATATAGAATTATTTTCAGTGATCTTATTCCATTTCTAGTCTACTCATTCGCTTTCAGCCTATTTATAATGTTATTTCTTCAACTGAAAATTTGTAACAATCAGTTACGTGTTGTCAATGTATAACCATCGATATGGTGTATGTTAAGTATATATTTGTGTGTGTATTTGTAACATCCCACCAAACCAAAGGTTCCAACTTTTTCTGAAGTCAGACTTGTCGTAACGAATTTGTTATGGAATTTCTGTAGTTTGTCTGAAATCAGGCTTTTCGTAAGGAATTCGTTAAGAAGTTTCGGTAGTTTGTCGGAACAAATTTATTTTGTACCTATACGTCGTTTCGAATTCGCACCGACATATCATTGCGATTTCGTACCTACATATCTTTACGAAGTCGTGTCAACCATTTCATACAAAAATCGTTACGATACGATATCTGTTCTGCAATCAGAAGGTTTTGCGGACCAGTCGTTTGGTGAGATATTAGTTAAGCTGATTAATAAAATCAAAAGCTCGGAGTCCAAATCTGTTTTAAAGTTAAACAATTTCACCACTTCTAAAGTGTCACAACAAATTCCGTTATTATTAAAATGTATATTAATAGGCAGATTTAGTAAAAAATTTCGTTTCTAAACTTTTTAAATTTGTATGAAGAATTATTTAAATGCGTTTCAAAACAAAATGTTTCCATACAAAATTTCAAAACGAAAAAAACTTTTGTATTTACAAAATCTAGCCCTAGGTCTCAACAGAGATTCGAGCAATACATAATTTTTGCTTTTCTTGAGGCGCAATTGGAATATGTATTGAAATTAAAATAATCCAAGAAATCCAATAAAAATCCCCTAAAAATCTTCTAAGATCCCCAAGGCACAAACATGATCCCCAAAGAATTCCACAATCCCCAAACAAAATTTTTTTTATACCCATTTCGAAAGGAAAATACTCGATTTGGGGAGAAATCCCCAAATCTGACAACACTGATGGCGTGAGACCCCATGCGATTAATTGTGTCATTTTCTTAATGCGCCTAATTAAAGTTCGTTTCATTTAATCTTACAATTAAATCATTTTTATTGAGAAATTATTTTTCAAAGCTTGTAATAGTTGAAAAAGAACAAAGGCCAATTTCTTGCCCTTGTAAGGGTCGAACTGAACATCGATGTTTTCGGGATCATCATATTGCATATCGTTGTGTATGGCTTGACTGTGGCTTAATTTTTGGTTCTGCTGGCTTTCTAATCCAACATCGAGTTCTGAGCGCCACTTATGTCATCTCGGATGCTTCCCTTCTAATGTCTAATTTTTTGCACGTGGCAAAAAAGCCTTTCTAAACCTTGTATATCTAGCTTTTAATATATTCAGTTTATGTCACGCCCCAAAATAAAGCCCATTTTTCCTTTTCACCTTCGTATTATATCGCCATTTTCACCCTCATTTCCACCAGTAAAGGACAATTACGTTTAAGACAATTGGTGCAAAAGCTTTCCACAGGGGAGTAACAAAAAATGGTAACAGCTTTCACATAAACTGAAAAAACAACAAATATTTCTTATAAAATTTTTTATTTTTGTGTTTTTTCAATGAATTTCCTCGGAAGGCTATGCCATCTCTATATATTTTATATCTATAGAAAATTACCATTCCATTGATATCAATCTTTCTTATCAAAAGATGGCGGTTGATTTATTGCGCGGTTTGATATACTTTTTCCCCTATGTGCAGTCCAGAGACGCCATTGATTTCAGCAAAGGCAGAACATGGTACTGGTATTTGTTGTTGTGTTTGCGTTCTAAATAAAAGTCAAACAAAAAACTTACTGATTCAGTAAAGAACATTTAATAAAAATGAAATTTCATTCTAGACAAACATTTGCTTGAAATCTTTTAGGTGATGAATTTTTCTATGTACATGAAAATAATTATAACAAAAGTTTTTATATATAGATATATTTACAGATTTCTTATCCAAAAATAGATACAATCTAAATATGGGAAAATTCCTTAATTTCTTTAAGAGGTCTGTGGAAGGACCCCTAAGTGGTGTATATTAAAAATTAATGTACTCCTTTAAATAGCAACATTTCATAATAAATGTACACATAGAAACCAAAGCAGATAAGACCTAAAATGGTAATGGCAAGATGAAGATGATGACGATGATGAAGAGAAAAAGTGAACAAAATGCAAAAATGTTTGGTTGAATGCATCATCATCAGCATTGGCTCATAGTAACAGTTGTACTTACTCGTATCAAACATATATGCATACTTACAACCACACATGAGTGCGTGAAGAACCCTACAGATAATATTGAACTACGTGGTGTATTTTAGCTGAGATGGAGTAGTTACAACATAGTCTAATGTATTGCAGTCCTGGACCGTGTCATTTGCAAACAGTAGCTTCTAGTTAACCGACAAGTGTTTGTGTTAAAATATGAACACTTGAGTGCTCTATCGAATAGTAACATAGATTAGTCTTAAGACTAGTCCGATGTAATGCAGATATAGACCACGTCATTTGCAAACAAGACTTTGTAGTTAAGCGACAAGTGTTCGTATTTTAACAACTTCAACACGAACACATGAGTGCTCCATCAAGTAGTGACATGGAGTAGCTTTGACATTACTCCGATGTAGTGCGAAGTTGAGTTATGTAATCGTAATGTTAAATCGACCATGTTTTCTCCTAGTACTAGTCCTAGTCCTCTATGGAGTATACTTTACATGCCTGCATGGACTAGCCGCGTTATCTGCAGGGAATGTTCGAGTTTGGCACGCGCATAAAATATGTGCGTATGACTATACGTACACCCCGTCCGATCACGATGATGCGTCGTTGAAGCAGAAGTATGTTGCACATTGCAGTTAAAGATATAACAATCTTTTGCATGTGTGACTACGAATGTGCTTGGGTGTGTGTCTTATCTCTTTAATGAAGAATTTAAAAAATTATATGCTAGATTTTTTTAATTCTCGTTTATTATTTTCCTTTTTTTACAACTCTCTTTCAATGAAGATGGTAAAAATATTAAGGACGTTAAGAATTGGGGACATATCAGACAATCGATGATTAATTCATATTCATGCGCATTCAACTGTATGCTGTGCATCATGCTATACTCTGCCACAGTTTCACAATAACGAGTTGTTGGTCTTGTATACGCTTTTTAGTATACAGAATATAATGCGAGAATTTCTTCAGGAATAAAATTTACCGATCTCAGCATCAACCACCATATTGCTTTTGGCGCCTGCCCGTTGACGGAAAAAATCAAAAGGAATCTTGAGCAACAGGTATTTATATGTTAGAGCTGGAATGATTCCATAACAATTGCTTTGTTTGAGGCCTGCGTGTTTAGTGTACTGAGACTCATTAGTGTCTTGGCCTGTTTTATGCGACTTATATTTAAATCCATTGCGATGCTACTCGCCGTGTAAGAAAAATTCAAACATTTGCAAACTGTATATGACTTGTGTTGCTATGGTCGGCCGCTGTGGTTGTGATTGGATTAAGGTCATTGCTCAATTGGTTAATGAAGAAAACAAAAAACCCACACTCTTGTATATTTAAGAGAGGATTGCCACTGTTAATGCATTACACAAGGACTGTCCTAATATGGTTTTATAATATTTGCTACGAAAATTTGTTCCATATTTGTATAAATTAGGAAAACTAATATAGACAAAGCTGTTAATTTTAAAACACAGAGAGCCAAACGCTACCGGGTTTGGCGAGTCTTCAATTTTTTCAACTTGGCTTACTATCCAGCTAAAATGTATTAAGTGAACCGATGAACAGATCTACCGTTTTCTTATAACCATGCCTCGAACCTTGGTATGATTTTACAATTTTATTTTTAAACTTTGGAATTGTATGATTATAAAATTATAACAAGGTTCGAGGCTGGTTATAAGAAAACGGTTTGTCTGACAAAAATTCCATCGAGACCTTTTTCGTAGAGCATTTAATTTGCTTCAAAATATGCTCCTTTCTGGTCGATGGTTTCTAGCATTTTTTTGGACAAATTACTTATCTGCAAAGTTTTGAAATTTTCAAAACTGATTAAATCAATAACCCATATTTTTTTCTGAATTTTTTATATAATATCTCTATATGTCCTTAAAAAACCTGAAATTTAAATTAATTTATTTTTTTAATTAATTTCTAATTTTTTTTTATTAAGATTCTCCGAGCTAAAAGTCAGTTAACAATTTAACAATTAACTTTATTCGCTTTCACTATGAAAAGCTTCTTCAGGGATTTTTTTAATCAATAAAACTGTCTTAAGAGTTGTTGTTTTTTTTTTAAATAAAAAACTTATTCTAAAAACAAAATTTATAAAAAGAAAAACCTTTTTGTCAGCAATGAAAAATAATTACACAAAAACATAAAATTACTTTAATCTATTACAGTTTCATAAAAATATTCAATTTCCTGTTTTATTTTTATAAATTAAATGTCTATAATTTTGTACTACATTATCAGTATTTATCTTAAAGTTAATTCTTTGTCCTATTGGTGTGTTAATAATATGTAACATTTCCAACATGAAACGTCGTTTGTAGTTAGTTTTGTGTTTAAAACTGTTGTATTATCAACATCTGGTGAATGATGAATCTAAGCACAATGTGATGTCAATGCATGTTTTTGAGTTGATATGTATGTATTTGTATTTTCGATCAGATCTATGTCCGGCTAATCTAGTTTTTAGTTTATTTTTCGTAGTACCTTTATATACTTTAGTACAAGCTATCTTGTAAACTACATTAGATCTGTCCAATTTTTCAGTTCTATCCTTCAATGTACTGAATACACTTCCTAGTGTATTATATGTCTTATGAGCTATCTTATAATTATTAAATAAATTAATTTTCGAATTCTCTAATCGTTCAAAAATTATTGGTACTTATAAATTTTGGACTTATAAATTTTAGGTTCGTTTACAGTAGTAGTACTATTTCCTCCTTGTCTGTTGTACTGTCTTATCAAATTATTAGTTAGTTGTTTTGGAAAATTTTTTTCCTCTAATATATTTTTAATTCTTTCTTTATTTTTCTTTTGAAATACGATATCATTAATATCTATGAGATTTTTGGCTGTATTAACAATACCTCTCTTAAGATGTCTTGAATAATAGTTAATTATTCTTCCTGAAGATGAAGGTTTCTGGTGCAAATCTTCTATTAAATTGTTGCCATTTCTTATTATTAAGGCATCCAAATATGGAAGTTTATAGTTGCATTCCTTTTCAATTGTAAATTGAATATCTGAATGGATAGAATTAAAAATGGTTAATAATGTTTCTATTTCGGATTCTGATATAATATAAAATAAATTATCCACATATTTGGTTATAACTTTTGGCTTATTAAGTAATCTCCTAATGCAAGTATTAATTAGTTCCTCCATTACAATATCAGCAACAACCGGGGTATCTTCAGAACCCATAGAAAGACCTTTTCGTTGAGAATATATGTTATTGTCATATTGAAAATATCTGCTATCATCTATGCAAAATTTAACAATTCGTAAAAATAACTCTTTTCCTGTACTTATATGTTCTTTTATTATATCCCATTTTTCTTCTATAATACCTATAGCTAAATCTTCAGGTATCCTTGGGAATAAGGATACCACATCTAGTGAAATAATTTGTTCCCCATTACATATTCTGACAGTTTTAATCTTATCCTTAAATTGTAATGAGTTCTTTACATTATATATAGAATTTTCTTTTATATTTCTAAGAATTTGTGTTATATATCTACTAAGATCGTGAGATGGAGAAATCATACTTGAACAAATCTGTCTTAATGGAAATGTTTCTTTATGGATTTTCGGAACTCCATATACAGCCATGTCACAGATTCCGTTCGGATTGGTTTTGATTCCGTAGTTGTCATTCCGAAAATATACATTTTTGGTGCTTTATATTCCGTTTATTTTGTATTTCGTTTTTACAATGATAAAGTTTTTATACCTTGAGGCGTTTGTTTACTCTTGTTTTTAGATGCAAAGCACACATTAAGCTTTTTATTAACATGGAAAGCTCATGACCAAATATTTATTTGACACTCCTAAGAGTATGCACGTTTTGTAATATTTACTGCAAATGAAGTGTGTAGAAAAGTGTTTCTCTTTGAAATTTAAAAGTGGTTTGATTACGAAGAAAATTTTCGTTTTTCGTTTTCTGAAGAAGCAACTTACGGAATTGAAACCACTTCCGATCGGATTGGTATTCTGTGACATGACTGATAATTTCGGTGCTGTAGAAACTGTTGTGTTAATATATCCAATCTAAAAAGTTTGTCAACAATATCGTTATTTGTGTGTTGTAGTCTGTTAGTTGGATCTTTTGTCAATATTTGATAAGTGGAGTTATCACTAAGAATATCATTAATTCTTGAAATATAGTCTTGTTTATTCATTGCCACCGTCGTGTTGCCTTTATCCGCATTTAGGCTGCGGCCACACTGGCGTTTTTAAAACACGGCGTTTCTGCTTTGTATATTAAATTTGAAAAGTCTCAACTTTTTAAAACTTCAAATTTAATATGAAAAGCAAAAACGCCGCGTTTTAAAAACGTACATGTGGCCTCAGCCTTAAAATTAAAATTTTATGATGAATTTTCAAAAATTTTTTAGTTTCTTTAACTTTATTAATGATAAATTTATCTCTGTCAGTTAGTCTCATCTTTTTCATATGATCATCAATTATAGTAGTTAGTCTTGTCCTCGATAATTCCTCCTCGTCTTTTTCCTTAATAGTTTGAACAAAGTTCTCGCCATCTGCTATCATCCTTAGAATTTTAATATAAAAAAATTAATAAAAAGGTCGAAAAATTAAAACCATCTTTTACAAAAATTCTAACACAAAATTTCACCGAAAAAACAAATGCACAAATTTTTCAATGTTATTACTTTTCCCCCTTCATAAACTTTAATCTAAATGAAATTTATTGAATATTGATCAAAATTATTTTTAATTAGATTTAAATAATTTTTTTTTTGAAGGTTGCGAAAGAAAAAAATCATATATCAAAAAAGAAAAAAACACCTTCTCTAAATTTTCACGATTTATTAAGGACATTTAGAGGTATTGTCGGGTATGTTCTGTATTTCATATGGAATTAAAATGTGTGGAATTTACGTATCCAAAAAAAAATCCGACGAAAAAATATAAATTTTTGATTTATTCAGTTTTGAAATTTTCAAAACCTTGCAATAAGTAATTTTTCCAAAACAAATTTTTGTTCTATGTATTTTTTGTTGCCCCATATATCCTCTTTAAAATGTCATACAAAACATCATTGTATATAAAATAGTTTTAGAAATATTTAAAAACTAAGCTCAACACATTCTGAGATAAACATTTTTTAATTTTTTTCCTTTAACATAAATTTGCTATACAATGAATGATAACATCTGACCAAAGTTCATCACAATTAAAAGGGTTCGTGTCTAACTCTTAGTTGATTTGACATGGAATTACCCACATAGTGTTAAGAAAAACTAAAAGTCGATTTTTTTTTTGCTCACTCTAGTAATCAATGTAGTCTATATAACGAATATAATGACAAATCCAACTAACTGGTGAATTATATATGTTATTCTTCAATATAATGTTAAGTTTTGTTAAACTCCTAAATTATAAAAGTGTTCAGCTGGCAACTCTAGTTATTAAACTGATCTTGTATTAATTTGCTTTTCTCTTTCTTATTCTGTAGAATTTCTGTGGCAAATTCGTTAAGTCAAAAACTTTGGTGGCTTTTATTTAAGTTTGTCACTGGTGTCATATATGAAATCAAATGTGATACATTACTTAGCTAATGGAGCATTTTAATTATGACACTGTGCTGCAACTACTGTATTCTTTGCAACGTATCGTATGGAAAACTACACACCAAGCAGTAAAACTGAAATGAAATAAACTAAAGTATTTTGTTTTTTTTTTTTTATGGCGATGGCCGTGGCTGCTTTAGTCATTGTTTTAGGTTGCTCTGTTGGTATTGAAACAGATTTTATTAATATGTGGCACAAGCACATATGTTTGGCTGGCTGTTGCATTCATATAATAAAGTGATTTTTAAAAGTATTTACTTGTTTACTTTATGCCTGAATGCGTCTAAATTAAGTCACACAACAACCTACTAAATATTCTTCTTTCCGTTCCGTTTATGACACAGTAAGTGTTTTAAAAATACCCTTTCATTTTTCCAGCTGTCCATATTTGAATTTGTCTTACACCGACCGACCACCAGCAGCATCCTTTGAAGCCTGTAAATATTCTTTGAAAAATCACAATGAATACGAAAATGATTTTAAAATATTATTTATGTTTTCTATAATTTTTCTTGTGGTGGTTTTAATTCACCAATAATTGCTATATTCGTTTTCTTGTATTCGAAAGAACTTAATAGTGCGCCAAGCAAGAACTCTTTTTTCAACGATTCATTGTTTTTCGTATGGGGGTGTTTTGCACCTTTTGTTACACATGACACATGTGTCCATCACCGTTAAAGGATCTCATAATGATATTTGATATTTTTGGGTTTTTAATTGTTGTTTATTGTTCATTCTTGTCCTGTTCAATGTATGCTAAAAGGTGTTGTGCATGTGACATTTATTTGTTGTGTTGCCTCTGTCTTGTGCTGTGTGCATTGTTGACCTGTGACGTTGCACTTTTAGTTTGAGCGTATCGTATAAATAAATGCGGGCATGCGTCTGACATCAACTCATTTTGTATGATTTTCCACAAAGATAAATTAAAAAGGTATACAAAGAAATCCTTTCACCTGTAATCTGATCAATGAGGTATTAATTACACATTGAGGTAAAATTAAAAGTCATGCTAGTATAAGGTAGATATTACCATTAAATGCTTTTAAGTTATATTATGCCAGATTTTTTCCACGTGTCCTGAAAAACAATTTAAGAGCCAAATAAATGAGACAAGCGGCTTAACATACAAAAAAAATTTACTTTGTACACACAAAATTTCAAAACGGCTCGTTCAAAACATGAATTTTTTGAGATACTTTAGGATTTACTTAATTTTGAACCGACTTCAAAAAGGAGGAGGTTGTCAACTCGTGAGTATTTTTTATAATTGCTGACGCATACCTCTCCCATTTGTGAACCAATTACCGAAATTCTTATTTTATTTGAAAGGCGTTGCTTGCAGCTTAATCGCATATTTTGTTCCGAAAATCAGTTGCGAAATTTGTACAACCGGACTATTGATTGTCGTAAAAGTCAGGGGTTGTCACCGCTTGTTGGCTCGCAGACCCCTTGTTAACTTTTCTGCTTCCAGGCGAACCCCTTATTATTTTGACTTTTTAATACGTATAAATTTGTCTTGAAATTTTATATCCAAAAATGTTTTTCTATTTTTAGAGCCTGTTTTTGTACCAGTTATAATAATCAACACAATCAAGACAGATTTAGATAGATAAATTTCCACTCTTTTCCACTCTTTGGAGACCACCCACCATATGGTTTCATGTGCACATTACTTCAGTTGTTCCCACTGTTGATGTGCAAAATATATCATTCCCTTAAAGAATTTGCTTACAAAATTTCGAAACATTGCATAAATTACATGTCTCTAAATAATTTCCTTCTGCATAAAAAGGTCTTAACGAGTTTTTCTATACAATTTGACATTAAAATCTACTGCAGATTGAAGTAGAGGCTGAGAACTACATTCTATTGTGAATTATAATGCCAAATTATATGCAAACATTTTTTAAGACTTAGTTTAATTTCTTCACTTGCGCTAAGTTCATGTCAAGTTTTTGTTGTCCTAAATTTTCAAAGAATAAAATATTCTTTTTTCGTAAAATAAAATGTGTATGTAAAATTTTCTAAATATTGTTTTCCAGACCTGCTTGCGGGCCCCCTAGAGTCCCTACGGTAAATGGAACTAACACAAAACAAGTCACGTGACCGGTCCACAGGTGGTAGGGACCAGTCCGAATTCTAACACTTCCTATGAAGCGGACCAACCACTTTTACATGGGGATGATACTTTGTATGCACCTTGTGACTTGTCTCTGAACTATCTTATGGAGTCCTAATCGGTGTCGAATAATATAGATTATATATAAATATTATTCCAAAATTCAGCTGTAATTATCGATTAATTTACTTTTTTATTGCTACAAATCCAACTAGAAATTGTATCTTATTTTTAAGCGGTGTCTTTGATGGGATTCGAACCAACAACCTTCGGCATGACATGCTAGTACACTACCCACTTGACCACAGGGGAGCTTATATTTAAATGTTATAAATACCAGTTAAGCTGAAGTTAATATTTGAATATAGTTACGAAACAGGTTCCTGAGTGGCATGGCAGTCTCATTGAAGTGGGACAACTAATATTTTATGTGGTAGGCCTTAGATCCAGGTGCATCGAATTTGTTCAGTGCCGTTTACTACAATAATAGCCGGAATACCAACTAAATTGACTGAAAATGGTTAATACATATGTGACCATTTACACAATATGTCTTTTTATCATTCACTACTCTTTATTTTTGGTACCAGTCTCATTTTCTCAAGTCATAGGACGAGTACTTTTGGATCAATTGTCACCAAATTTTCCGCAGGGATGTTGCAGCGGACCCCATATGAAAAACCTTGGCATAACTTCTCTTTTTATGGACCTATTTTAAAAACAATTTTTTGTTTGAAAAAGTTTGCTTGTTGTTGTTGTTGTTATTGTTGCTGTAACAGCTCGGCTGTTGTTGTCGGGAGTTCTTTCCTGAGGAAAAAACTTCCGCTGTCGCTGGGTTGACAATCTTTGGCCGATGAGACTCGGCTTGTTCCGGAGCGTAGATCCAATTGTCGTGGGAAATCGGTTTGCTTGTAGCTTAGTTTGCTTCTTAAATCGGCGGAGGCTAAAATCCCCACCTTCCCTCGGTGTATATTATAGCATAAATTCTCTATTTGTGAACCGATTTTAAAGCTCCTTTTTGATTTGCATGCAGTTTGCTTCAATACTTTTTATTTTCGAAAATCGTAGGGCAATTTTGGTCCCATAGAAATGTGGAAGAGGAACCTGCCAACCTATGCAAATCAATAACCAAACTATAACCCACTCGCGGTTCGATGTGCACATGCATTAATTGTCTGAAATATAAAAAATATTTAAGTGCGCATTGCACGGAAAGTTTGCCGATGAGAACGCTTGAAGACATAGAGGCCTTTATTACACAGTTAGAGGCACCTATTAAGCAAGCTGCTGAAAATGCTATTTCTACCTTTCGACAGGTGAGATTTAACAAAATTTACTCTAAGGATGTGGAACGGCTATTATCTGAAAAGAGAAGAGTTCGTAGAGAGTAGCAACGCAACAGATCCCTGCACTTAAAAATTTTGCTGAAAGAATGCACCAAGCAGCTTAAAAAATTATTAGAACTCGAAAAAGCTGCATCTTTGCACAAATTCGTGCACGAACTTGACGCAACAGTACAGACGCATTATTCGCTATGGCGAGCAACCAGAGGCCTTAAAAGGCCGGTGATAAACCCCCATTACGAAGTTCGAATGGCAACTGGGCAAGAACTGATGCTAAAAAAGGACGCCGTTCGCTAACCACTTGAAAAATGTATTCACTCCAAACATACCATCTGATATAGCTGAGGTACCGACAGTTGTCGCTGAAGTTGCCGTTCCTTTGAGATTTAACATTCGAGAAATTGAAAATCGCCGACGTATATTCGAAGAAAGCCCCAGGTGCTGATAAAATCAGTAACAAGTGGCTCCTAGAGCTACCTTATATAGCAAAAAGGATAATTCTATTCATTTTTAATGCAGTTCAACGAATAGAATACTATCCTGCGGAATGGAAGATGTCATTGATCACCATGATACCTAAGCCTTGAAAAGACCACGCTAAAGTGCAATCTTATAGGCCTAAAGGCTTATTGTCAAATACAGCTAAACTATTTTAGAAACTGCTTATGATTAAGTGCAATCCCATATTAAATGAGAGTGGATGCATCCCTAATCATCAGTTTGGATACAGAAGACAACATAGCACTATCGAGCAAACGCATTATGAATGTAGTTAGAAGAACGTTCGAAGAAAAGAAATATTGTTCTGCTTTCTTCATTGATGTTTCTCAGGCTTTTGATAAAGTATGGCATGAAGGATTAATCCCGAAACTAAAACCAAATTTAACCTTTAACACTCACAAATTATTAGAAAGCTATTCAACTGGAAGAAAATTCATCATCAAGGAAGGTAATTTTCTAAGCACACCTCAGATGCTTCAAGCTGGGGTTCTTCAAGGTAGCCTTTTGGGTCCCGTATTATGCCTGACTATGACGATATGCCAACAGGCTATGACATTCACACATCAACATTTGCTGTCGATACAGCTTTTCTAAGCGTATGCGCAAGTCCACAAGAAGCATCCGAAAAATTCCATAAATATATATTGCATCTGGAAAAATTGTTAAAGCAGTGGAGAATAAAAATAAACGAACAGAAATGTGTACATGTTATGTTTACATTACGCAGGGAAACATGTCCACCTATTTATATCAATAATAATATCATATACCGCAGTACTTTGAGGTAAAATGCCTAGAAGCTCACCTTGATCATTGTCTAACATGAAAGATCCACATAGATTTAAAGCTGACACAAATGAAATTGATAGCAGTTCAAATTAGGTGGCTAATAAGGAAGAAATTCAACACTTGTAAACTTCTTCTATACAACACAATACTTAAACCAATTTGGTAGTATGGTATTCAGTTATGGGACACAGCCTCTGCATCAAATAAATGTGGAAATCGGACGGAGAAAGTGGTCACCCAAAATATTGAATATCGTTTAGATCCGCTTGTTATCGCCGGTTTTTTTTTATATATGAAAGGACATGAAAAGTTTTGCACTGCACCGAAATAAATTTGGTTCATAAATTCTGTGAATTTAAACATAAATACAATGAAAATTTTCATTAAAACTCAACAAACGTCACGCTTCGCTGGATTAATGAAATAAGTTTCGTAAAATTATTTTAATGAAAAGTTCATTAAATATTTGACATAATTTCAGTGATCCAATGTAATGATTTCACTAAACTAATAAACATATTTCATTATATTGGTGATAAACTTTCATCATTTTAATGAAACTATATCAACATTTTAAAGAAATTATTTCAATATCCAAAGTTTTTTAATTAGTTTGACTTAAGTTCATTTTTAATTCAATCTTTCGATCAAATTATTGTTTATTTAAGAAAAAAATTCTAAAGCATGTGAACATGTGAACATTAAAGAAAAATTTGCATGTACGGAGGGTTGAACTGATAGCTGTTTTGTGACCACCAAGTCTGCTCGTCAGAGTCCTTTACCCACACCACGACTGATAGTGGCAACAACACTGTAGCGAAAATCCTACTAACTCTAGTACCCAGTAAAAAATTTTCATGTTTTTTGTAGCACTAACGAAATAAAGCGCTTTATAATTCGCTTTAAAATATGAGTTTGTTCAGAAGCTGTTTCATAGCGTCACAACAATGCAGGTTTTGAAGCGAGAAAAGTATTTGGTGTTTACTTATACAACAGGTTCGTACACAAGCTATACAAAAAAGCTGATTTTATAGTCTGATGGAAAGCAGGTTTTTAAGCGAGAATGAAGAGTAAGCTTATTTGAGTTTCTTGGTGCCGTTTTGCAACGGTATTTAGGGTCGAGTGATTCGTACGTTGGACTTCAAAACTGAAGGTTCTTAGTTCCATACTAGTTAAAGTTAAAATAACAAACATTGAGTAAATATATGAAATTAATAAAAATAAATAAAGAAACGAAATAAGAAAAATACAACATAGCGTCAACGACGCGAGTCCACATCAAACCATTTTTTCATATATTTTCAGTTCTAGTGCTGAAAATGTTGATGATTTTCAGCGCTTCAAAAGCGCTTTTGTGAGCAAAAATGTAGTACTTCATCCGGGAACTCGCCATAAAAAATCAGCAGCGATATCAGCAGGTTTTTCAGCGCTACTTTTATTCCATAATAGTAGAAACCTGGTTTATTGTAAGCAACTTTTTTACTAGGTAAGCTCAATTAAAAGACTGTCGCCATCTTGTGGCGAGTCGCACCTATTAATTAACTTTTTCTAAATGTTCGGAACTTCACTAACTGTCTTTTCTTAGAATGTTCAACTATTCTTTTTCATTTCAGTCTTACTAGCGTGGAATATCATCCTGTATATAAATTCAATGAAACTTTTCATCACAACAATGAAATACATTTCATTGGAATTATGGCATTCAAGACTATAAAACTCTATTTTTTAATGTTTTTTAGAATATATTTCAAAAATTTTAAGTATCACTTAAAATATTGTGTCCCAACTTAAAAATGGTTTCCATAAAATGACAAAATGTTGTTGTCATGAATACAATGGAATTTTCAAACGAAACTATGAAAGCTAATTAAGCAATTCCAAAGAAACCCTTTCACAATATTCGTGAAATTGCATTGAAATTGTGAACAATTTAAATCTAACGGAATTTTTTGTTGGATTTATGAAGCGAAATTCTTTCAGTATAAAGGCGCCTGGCGCTTGCTTCGTGTGTTTAAAGAACATTTCATTATTTTAGAATATATGTAATAATGTGAAGTTGTTTACTTATTGTCTAAAGTTCGCGTTATATAAAATACGTAAACAGTGCTACCAACGTTGAAAAAACATCTTTCTAATTTCCAGCAACATTTATATTAGTAAATTTTGTATTTTCGCTTTTTTCTATTTAAAAGGCATGCAGATCCGCTTGAATTTCATGTTTAAAATTTTGTATATAATTCTACACAGAATAATATTTGTGTAGACAAATTTGTTTTTATTCACGCGAATTCGCTTATATTTACAAACTACAACGTACAAAATATAAAAAATTATTTGAAAGACGACAAAAACACAATTGCTCAATTCACAACCTGTTGTAAGTGTTGTAGATCGTAGAAATGTTGTTGGTAATTTCCTCAGAAACATGTTTCTCAACAAATGTTTATTTGGAAATTACCAAAAATATTTAAACGATCTACAACACATACAACAGGTTGTAAATTGGCCAAATATATCAAAAATTCCTTGAGTAAACAATTGTCTGAACAGTAATTAATATGACATCCCTGTATTAAGCGAAAATTGTGTTGATATTTCTTTTCAGCTGCGTAATACCAATCGGCAAGTTGCCTTCTTCAGGCAGAACTTCCTACTAAGCTTAACTTGAAAAAAAGATATTTTATCGCGGTAAAAAGTATCCTAAGTTTAAGCCAGGAATTTAAGACAAAGTTCATGAAAATCCGATCAGTGGTGTTTGCATTATGCTGACCAGTCAGACAGACGGACAGACAAAAATTGCAAAATTTGGTATTTCGATTACAAAAATATTTCATGTACAGATACGTCACTTTTACAGTTTCATTATATCTATAGATTATTTCGTTGGGCGTCATTTCATACAGCCTTAAGAAATTTTTGTTTTTTGCCACTGTTACATTTTTGACAATTATTTTATTAATTTTAAAGTTTTTTAATAACACGAGCAACATAATTCAACCCTTCACTTGGAAATTAAAAATTTTTTTAATCATGCCGTTACAGAACTCCAGTGACAATTTATACGCAAAAACAAATTTTTCATTAATGTATTAAACTGCAAATAAAAAGTATTAACTGACAATTTGACATATAATAATTTCGCAAAAAAAATTAACAAGTAAATTATGTTTTAAGGGCTTTAACTTGTTAGCGTGATTTTTCATAACATTTTTCATAATTTTGTTTGGCCATGTTAGTAGCTGCAGCCAACAAACCAAATAGTCTTAGTCGGTTTTACTATTTCAGGGTTTTCATTAATAAAGATTTAAGCAAACATGCCTTAATCGCACAGAAACATGAACAATTTGTAGTAAAATTTAAAATGGATACAACAGAAAATTATATTAAAAAATAACTTGTCGTGATGGCCGATATTATTGATGGATTTAGGGCGATTATAAGATTGTTGTCGTCATATTTTTTGTTTCTTTTTCATTATTATTTGCCTTGTTATCTTAGTAACAGTCATAAGCTAAAAAAACTACTTATAAAAATTGCGCAATCTCGTTTTATTATTTTTAAAATTTTTTTTTTAATTTTACTTCTAAGTTGAAAAATAAAATAAAAAAAACTTTAATATTGCAATCGCCAAATTTCAGTTTGAAATTGAGCTGTCATGTTTGTTTGTAGTTAATCATCTTGAGTTGGTAGTTTTTTTTCTATTATTTTTGGCTGATTGTCGTTTTTGCAGTTCATGTTGGTGGAAGTTTGCTTAACTTTAAGAGGATCTACACGATGTAGGCCATGGGTGATTGTTATAGGGCTGCAAGTGATTTTTCTACTTCAAAATGAATTTTGATATTTTTTTCTTTCTTTAAATATTGTTTTTTAGGCAAATACAGCTTGAAGGTATTTTTCTATTGTACAAAATGATTATTAGATTGACTTCTATTTAAGCAGCTTCTGCTTTATAGTTGTTGATTTAAAATTTATAATTTTTATTTGGCAAAAAAATACAGGTTAAGATGGTTTCATTTTAATCAATACGAAACTGAAATTACCATTTTTTATACTTTTTTCTTTAGTAAGTCTTCGTTGTATTGATTAAGTTTGCTCAAGGTATTATGAAATAGTTTTTAAACTTTTTGTTTAATCATTGAGTTGCTTATAAATTAGAAAAACATGCAGGCGGTTGAATGAAATTTAGCTGATCTTGTTTCTTTTTTGTAATCATGGGAATGTTTTTGTTCTGAAAAATTTAACAACAAACTACAAATTTTATACATTTTTACATAATTTTGTGAATACTTATTTCATTACAATTTAATGAGTATCAACAAAACTTTAAGTTTTTAAGTCAAAAGCAAAAGTGTTTACAATATAATGATCAAGAAACAATGTATAAATTTAAATGGTAATAAATTTTGTATCTTATCGAAAAAATTTAAATTATTGTTGCAGTTTTTGTGAAAAATAATTTTCATTGGTTAAAATAACTTTTTAAAGTTGTAAGTCTTCTCATGTGTATCGTTATTTAACAAGATGACTTAGCTGAGATGGTAAAGGCGTCCGGCTCATAAACATGCGAAGAATTGTGAGAGACTAAAATATAAACTTGGAAAAACCACGTTTAAAAATTAAAATTACTTTAGATTATTAAAATTAGTAATTTAATTTTTAACAATTTGTTTGGTTATAATTACCAATTTTTATGGTTAAAATTACTAATTTAAAATAATAACAACGGAAATAGTTATTTTACAAAATATACACTATTTAAATCAAGCAAAACACCACATGCCTACACTCACAAAACTATTACAATATCGTATTGTTCTTTATTCTAGAAATATTCCGTGCCGTCATTTGTAAATTAATAAACATTTAAATATATAAGCAATTGTATTTTTAACTGATTCTAACATTCATTAAATAAAACTAACTGACTATTGACGATATCGAAAGATTTCTCGTAGAAAAATGGTTAAAAGAAAACCAATTTAAAAATTTTGTTTTTGTTGTACTGTAACAAATTATACTTTATAATTTTCATATAAAAATATCTTAATCTACTTACACATTGAAATTTATGGTTTAAGTTTTTCATTGAATAAAAATATTTTTTCACTCCGTATTTATATATCAAATAGAAAACATTGCCTTTCATTTTTTCAATAGTTTATGGGCCTTACTCATCATTGATTTTTTTTTTTGTTAAAAGTGCAAATTGGTTATATTAGAATTATACGCGAGCGAGAATTAATAAAAATGTCTTCTGCAAACGGATTATTTCAAGTCGAAAAATTAGTTGGATCTGAAAATTGGTCCACGTGGTGTTTCGCATTAAAGACTCAGTTTGAGTTGGACAATTTATGGACCTGTGTTGAAGGAACTTGCGAAGATGCTGCAAAAGAGACGCAAGCAAGATGCCGTCTTATTCTTTCGTTGGACAAGAACCTGTATGTGTACGTGCACGAAGCTGTTACTTCCAAGGAAATTTTTTAAAAACTCAAGAGCTTATTTCATGATTCTGGTTTGGATAGACGCATTGGACTCTTGCGGAAATTGTGCTCCATTCAGATGACCGACTGTAGTTTAGTAGAACATTATGTTTCTGAAGTTGTATCAATAGCACAAAAGCTAAATGGTATTGATTTCAAAGTATCTGATGAATGGATAGCGTCAATTTTATTAAAGGAACTGCCAATAGAATGTAATCCTATGATTATGAGTATTGAAAGCTCCGGAAAAAAAGATAACTTCAGATGCTATCAAGGCTAGGCTATTACAGGATGTTAAATTTGAGCCACAAGTCTCAGATGTAGCTTTAGTAACCAGGAAACAGTTTAAGAAGTAGGACATAAATAATATTAAATGTTTCAATTGCAAGAAATTTGGCCATTATGCAACAAAATGTCCAAATCATCAAAACAGTAACAGACATCAGTCGATGTTTGCTGCTTATATTGCAAAAGATTTGAGTCAAGAAAGTTGATACTTCGATAGCGGAGCATCTATACATATGGCTCATTCAAAAAGCATGTTTAGAGATATTAAGAAATATGAGGCCGAAATACGTATTGCAAATAACACAACCTTGAAAGCCGTTGGTATAGGAACGGTTGATATTGATCTTAATATACCAAATGGATGTCAGAAAGTAACAATTGAAGATGTTTTGTATGTTCCTGAGCTTGGTACAAACTTATTATCCATAAGTGAAATAATTAAAAGAAAGAAAAGATTTGCTTTTAGCAATTATGGATGTGATGTTCTTCATGGTAAAAATAAGTTGGTGGCTTCTGGGAAATTGGTCGATGGTATGTATAAACTATGTACTCCTATTAATCCGTTTGTTTACTTGGCTAGTGATTTCACAAATTATGAAACATGGCACAGACGTTTGGGTCATGTACACCAACAGTCAATAGAAAAACTGAAATCAGATGGTATGGTTAAATATGACAAGTCTGTAATATTAAGTTGTGTGGCATGTGCTCAAGAAAAACATGCAAGGTCAAAGTTTCCTAAAGAAGGTTCAAGAGCCAAAAATATTTTAGAAATAGTTCACACAGATTTGTGTGGTCCCATGGAGGTCAAAACGAATGGTGGAAATCTCTACATGCTAACGTTTACAGATGACTACAGTCGAAAAGTGTTTACATATTTATTGAAGGATAAAAGTTCAGTTTTTGAAACATTAATCAACTTCAAGACACTTGTAGGACAGGTAAAAAGTTGAAATGCCTAAGATCGGATAACGGAGGCGAATTTGTGAGTCACCGTATGTCCAATTATTTTAAAAAATTGGGAATAGTTCATCAAAAAAGTGTGGCTTATAGTCCGCAGCAAAATGGTCTTGTAGAGCGGATGAATAGGTCAATAATTGAAAAAGCTAGATGTATGTTATATGACGCGAAGCTGCCTAAATATTTTTGGGGAGAAACAGTGAATACAGCTTGCTACTTCATTAATCTCATACCACGTCGAATTACTAAGAAGTGTATAGATGATATATGATATGAAAGAAAGTCAAATCTAAATCACTTACGAATTTTCGGTTGTAGTGCAATGGTACACATTCCAAATCAAAAAAGAAAAAAACTAGATGCAAAATCTGAGAAAATGATTTTCATTGGTTACTGCAACGAATCTAAAGGTTATCGGTTATATGAACCTACTAGAAAGCGTGTTACAATAAGCCGCGATGTTATATTTTTTGAAGAAGAGTTCAAGTCCATTAACAAAGCGAAGTCAATCGAAGAATACTGGTTTTCAATTCCATATTTAGAGAAGACATTAATTGAAACTCAAGAAACATCAAACGATGCGGGTAATGATGAAGATAATGATTCATTGTTATTCTCATCATTTACAGAAGATAACAATGAAGTGGGGGAATTAAGGAACGAGCAAAGCCAAGCAGCAGAGTCAGATCACATTCCAAGGCGTAGTGAACGTTTAGCAAAGAAAGCTCAGATTGGACTTATTGTAACACATGATGTAGTAGAGGAGCCTTTAACGTATGAAGAAGCCTTGAGTCGTCCCGATAGAGGAAAGTGGTTAGAAGCAATTAAAAGTGAAATAAGTTCTCTGGAGATCAACAATACTTACGCAGAAGTAAGCCCTTCCTGTTGCAAAAATCCAATCAAAACAAAGTGGGTTTTTAAAATTAAGGATGAGCCAGATGGTTCAAGAAGGTACAAAGCACGTCTCGTAGTTAAAGGTTATACTCAGAAAAAGGGAATAGACTACGAAGAAACATATTCACCGGTGATCCGTTATACATCTCTAAGACTACTATTAGCACTAGCAGCAAAATACAACTTAGAAATCGAACATATGGATGCCATAACTGCATTTTTGCAGGGAGATTTAAATGAAAACATATTTATTCAGCAGCCAGAGGGTGTAATATGTAAAAATTCAAATTCAGTTCTTAAACTTAACAAGGCTTTGTATGGATTAAAGCAGGCAAGTTTAGTATGGAACATTAAATTAGATAAAGTTTTGCACAATATTGGTTTCAAGAAATCAGAAATAGATCCGTGTGTTTATTACAATATTAAAAAGTCAAGCCAAACATATTTAGCAATTTATGTTGATGACATGCTGCTGCTGAGCAATGACTTGAAGTTTCGTGAGGACATCAAAATAAAGCTATGTGAAGAACTAAATATAAAGTTACTTGGAGAAGTTAAGAAATGTTTAAATATCAGAATTACCAAGCAAAATGGCATCATTTTTCTAGACCATATATTGAATATATTGAAAAAATACTTGCAAGGTTCAATATGTCAGATTGCAATTCCGTTAAGGTACCTATGGATCCAAATCAAAAGCTTAGAAGACAAGAAGAAATTTTAAATGAAAATTATCCATATCAGCAAGCAATTAGAAGTCTCATGTTTTTAACACAATGTACAAGGCCTGATATTTGTCACGCAGTAAGTTTTTTAAGTCGCTTTAATAATAATCCAAGTGCAGAACATTGGAATGCTGTGAAAAGAGTGTTTCGATATTTGAAGGGAACTAAACACGTAAAACTATGCTTCAATAAAGAAGGTAATAATGAGCTGACAGCATATTCAGATGCTGATTGGGCTAATGACATTGACGAGAGAAAGTCAATTACTGGCTACGTACTTCTCTTACAATCAGGTGCTATTTCGTGGAGTAGTAAAAAACAACAGACTGTAGCACTATCTTCAACAGAGGTGGAATATATGGCGATATCTGCAGTTAGTCAAGAAGTAATGTATTTAAGAAAATTGATACATGAACTTGTTCCAGATATTCTAGATAATCCAACCCCTATATACTGTGATAACAGAAGTGCAATAGCTGTGACGTCTACTAATACTTACCGTGCTCGTGCGAAACACATTGATGTACGACATCATTTTGTAGGAGAGAAAAAGAATAATAATCAAATCGATTTTAAACCAATAAGCACAAAAGAAATGGTTGCAGATTTTTTGACAAAAGCAACAACTCTACCAAAACATACAGTTTGTTTTCAAAAAGTGGGTCTGAATATTGTGAAGTAAATTTGAGAGGGGGTGGTGTACTGTAACAAATAATACTTTATAATTTTCATATAAAAATATCTTAATCTACTTACACATTGAAATTTATGGTTTAAGTTTTTCATTGAACAAAAATATTTTTTTACTCCGTATTTATATATCAAATAGAAAACATTGCCTTTCATTTTTTCAATAGTTTTTGTTTTATATGTAATTGTGCGAAAGAAAAAATTCTTTCGACATCGTGAAATAGGCAGTAAGTATTAATTAATACGGATTTTCGGTTGCTTTGAATATTGTCCGTTGTCAAAAAAAGCACATGCATAAAAATAACACACAAGCACACACAAACACTTGAAATATTCTGTACGTAAAACTAGCTGAAATTGTAATTTAAAATAAATGAATATTCATTTCATACCGTTAGTGCAGTGAATAGTGTGTTATACTATTAAGTAAGAGGTCACATGTTCCATTCCCGCCAAGACCATGTATGTTTTTTATATTTTTAATGTTAAATGCATAAAAATGACACACATAGATAGTACATGCATACCCAGAAAATAAATAATAAAATTTTTTAAAGCAAAAAAGTATAAGAAACAGTCTATGTTAACTGCGCGCAGCTTGTTTGCATACTATGCTCTAGCCGAATGGTTGGCGCATTAGATTACAAACCTGAAGGAGCTTTGTTCGATTTCTAGTTTAAGTAAAAATAACAAACTGTTTATTAATTTCATTATTAGAGATATTCTACCAATTTATTTACAATAAAGATTTATTTGTTGAGGGTTAAGCAATGTCTATATGCATTTCTTTGATGATTTAACAAATCGACAGTAGACTTCAACCATACTTTTGAAAAGTTTCAAAGCTCTTATCTTATCTTATGCATAGACTTTCAAAACCCATTTGAGAATTTATAAATAATTTTTTGTAAATAACAAGAGAATAAAATAAGCGTAGTAGGCTTAGAAACTGATACAAGACCCAATAAACAATTTATATTCGATATGAATCTATTTCATTTTTTTATGCTTATTTTATTTTCTTGTAATTTAAAAAAAAATATTTATAAATTCTCAAATAGGTTTTGAAAGTCTGTGCATAAGATGAGAGGTTTGAAACTGTTCAAAAATATGATTGAAGTCTACTGACGATTTAGTAAAGTACCAAGAACAAATAAATCTTTATTTTAAATAAAAAGCTGTGTGAGCAGGCGCGGCTACAAGGGGAAACGGGATATTTCCCCTTTAAAACGAGTAAAATATACCCAAAAGTTTCTAAAAGAAGTTTTTCAAAATAGTATGTTTTGGTAAGAAGTTCTACTTCTAATTTTTTAGTACTTTGCATTAAATACACTTTTTATTAAATTTAAATGAAAAATAAGTAGAAAGGTTTTTAATTGGATTTTCTTTTATTTCGTATTACAATTTCAGTTAATTTTACATACAGAATATTTTGAGTGTATGCATACTTTGTGCTATCGTTGTTTAACAAAATCACTTAGCTGGGATTGTAAAGGCGTTCGGTTTATAAACATTACTGCAAATGTTAATAACCTAAGTTCAAGACCAAAAAATTTAAAAAAAATTTTTTTGTTCTTAAACAAACACACTGACTGCTTAAGCTTTGGTAGGCTTCGGACCTGCGACCTTCTGGTTCGTAGTTTAGCACACTGTCAACTAACTACAATTCCTTTGGTTGATTTTACTCCATTTTAAAGGTTGGTGCAATTCTCACATATGAAATTGGTTAGACTTACCATTACTTTATTTTGGTTATATAAGCTCATTTTTTGACTGAATGGAGTACTTGAAATACCCAGTATTTACAATATTATCTGCACCCTTATACCAATAATATTTATGTATACGGTTTAAAAAGACTAAGAAAATATTTTAAGTATATAATTAAATTGAAATATTTTTGAGTGATGGTATGTAGGCAAATATGCATGTCATAACCTGAGAGGCACTAAGACACAAAAAAGAAGACACACCTTAAAAAGGCGATTTACTTGACTTGTTGTCATAATCGTCACAATCGTCAACTGCAATGAAAATTTGTCATGAATAAAACATTTTCATTTGGATTGTTTTTAATCAATTTCTCATAATTTAACAACTTTAAGCATTAAATACATTTATGAGAGAGAAAAAAGAAGCAAATAACTATAAAAAATAGCTCCAAAAAGCGTAAAGTATACCCACAAGAATACATAAACTTACCCAGTAAAAAAATTGCTTCAAATAAAGCAGGTTCTTACTATGAGAGAATGAAAGTAGTGCTTACAAACCTGCTGATATCGATGCTGATTTTTGTATGGCGAGTTCCCGGTTTGGAGTACCACATTTGTGATACAAAAAGCGCTTTTTGAAGCGCTGAAAATCATCACCATTTTCAACACTAGAACTGTAAGTATATGAAACATTCTCGCTTAAAAACCTGCGTTATATCACTGCTCTGCAATAAGCTCTTCTATTAAAGTGTATTATTATGCGCTTTATTGCCTTAGTGCTTCAAAAAACCTGAAAATTTTTTACTGGGTATAATATTCAGTGAAAATAACGTACCTGATACATTTTTAAATGTATCGGTTGATTGTGTTTTCTGTTTTTTTTATAATGATCAGGTTAAATATTAAACATTAAACATATACGTAATCAATGATTCACTACTAATTTATCGCTAGAAAGGAGGAAGCGGGAATGTAAAAAAAAATTAAATTAAAATCAAGAAAGGCGCGTGTTTTTAACAGACCTTTTTTTTAAGAAAATCTTATTAACATATACAAGCTTATGTGCGATATGGTTCATTTAATTTAAAACTTATAAGAAATATTCATTTCATATTGACCTGAAGAAGCAATCAGTTGTGAAATGAATTCAGAAAGAAATTAAATATATAAATAATTCCATATTCGGCCGCAAAAGACTGACTGACTGTTTCACCTTCCGTTTGTTTTGTGACAGGCATATTTATTCATTAATGTTAAGTAGTGGTTCAGTGCAAAACACGATAAGTGTGCTGAACACAATTTCAACAGATCACACCTTAAAATTAAAAAAGAGAAAAAAAAAGAAATATTTAAATTATCAGACTAGCAAAAATATAAGGAGTAACCCCATCCATATACATACATACAATACAATTACACCACCAGCACCGCCACCATCGTCAACGTTATGCTGCACTACGACATTATTCACGACAGTCATTTAATTGAGTGTTTGTATTTAATTCTTATTTTGGTTAAAGATTAATGCATGCACGGACATGCTTTACGACTTTAGAACAACAACATTTAACTTAATAAAGAATAATATAAAAAACAAAACAAAAAAAATTATAAGACGCATGGTGCGTTACTGAAGCGAAACAAGTGTTTAGTCACCGTGCCACCACAGGTAATCAACCAATTTTATTTTGATTGTTTTCGTTCTTTTCTCTTGTTGTATTTGTATCAAAGCTGCTCCTTTAAATTTATGTTTGTAGAAAAAGCAACAATATAAAAAATATATAACAAATTCGCATTTAAATAATTTATTTTTGTACGCTACAATACATCGAGGTCGGCTTAGCCCTGTATGTGCAAAATATATTGAAAGATTTAAAATTTTTTACAAAACGTATAATCAGTTCTTCTAACAGAATCTTTTAGAGAAATAATGATTTTCCTTATAATGACTTTACACGGCGATTTCTTAGTTTGACTTTATTAGAGTTTATGGTCAATCAAAGAGTTAACAACTCCAAAAGAGATTATGTCAATATCTTTAGGAGTTGCTACTCGTTTGAATGCCTGTAAAAAAATCAATACAATTTAATGTAAAATCCGTATTATTTTTAAAAAAATTTTTATCCTGATAAATGTCTTATCCCCTATAGGAAAAGCAGATAACATAAAACAAATTATTTTATTATAAGGTTTGGCATTTGGCATGATAAAAATATATCAGTTTGGCATTTGTCATGATACAAATATATCAGGTATAGACGTAGGGTAACAAGACTTGACTTTGAAAAAAAATATTAAGTTAATAGGCAGATTTTGTAAAATAAAATTCGTTTCTTAACGTTTCAGATTTGTATGAAAAATAACGCAAATACGTTCAAAACGCAAAAAGCGTTTGTATTTACAAAATATGGCCTTAAATAAAAATTATATGAAGAGCTTTTAAAGATTTTGACGATTAGAAGTTTGGAAAAATATACTCAGCATGGTCGTGGCTCTTGCATCTTTTTGATTGAAAATATTATATTGTTAAGAACTTAATAAGAATTACTGGTGTCGTTTTTTTTTTTATTATGCTACACTGAAAGAACTCCCACCAAAACTTGGTAATGTTTTGCAATAACTATTATTTTACTTATTATTTTACTTACGCGATGTGTATTAGCATGGGCATCAGAAAACTTTGTGTTGTAGTTGGCTGGCCCAGCCAAGATTTGAGCTCGTGCCAATTGCATGACAGTCGACGCGCTAACCACAGCTGCCACAACAGCTTCAAACTTTACTTAAGATATACACTAAATAAATACCATCGTATGTATGTTAAATTTCATTTTAATTCAACAAAACATAAAAAAAAAATTTTTGAAATTAAAGTTATAGTCATGTTGATTTAAAATGAAATATAACGTCTATAGCATAAGTTGTTTCAACAGTGAAAAATTTTATATCAAGAAGATTTATGGCTAGATTAATAATTTTTCATCTAAAATTAATATGAAACAATGGTAATTTTAAGTCAGCAGCAGTAAATTTTCGCTGGTAATTCGATTTTCGTCGACTATTAGACGGCTATATAAGAATAAACAATAACAGGTCACACAAATAAGCACAACAGTGAATTGTAGCAATGAACAAAGCAAATAAACAGCAACGCAACAGCAATCGACAAATTATTTCTTGTAAATTTAATATGATTTCCAATTAAAATCATGTCATGTTGATTTTACATTCCTTTTGTTCTGTATGGTATGTTTATTAGCATTTCATCTCATTACTTTGACATCAAAGCTTTTTCTGGGTTGAAACGATCTAGGTTGAAAAGATCTTATATTTTGTCTTCAATCAAGCAAATGAATATGTGTGCCTCTTGTTATCCATATTTTGGCTGGTGCAGCAGCAGTGTGGCAAGCGCGAAATCTTATAAACATATAGCCTCAGTGCGAGTCCCAGCTAATTCAGTCAATAATTTAAATGAAACGGAAAAAACACGTAAGCAAAAATATTATATAATTAAGTTGGTGACATAGTCGCTGTGTAATTGTTGACGACAAGGTAAACGACATTGTTGCCCATGCAATCATTGACGACATTTTTGCTTATATAATCATTAACGAACAAACCAGGCGACACTGTCGCTTATTTAATCATTAACGAGAGGACAAACGACATTATCACTTATATAGTCATTGCCGTCAAAACAGGCGACAATGTCGCCCTCCTAATCACCTTGTGTTATGTGAACGTACACGATTTTCGCGACACTTGTTCGAAAAGTTCATGGATGATTTGTCCCGGCTGTCTGACATTTGTAGTCGAAGATTGAACATTGTCGTGCACCCGTCATTGATGATGTCTTGAGACGTGGCCAAGTGGGATTGTTTACTTATTTATTTTATACATATATAAAAACAGTCATCGTATTGATGTCATTCCAGTCATAACTTTGATGACACTTTAACTATGACAAAATTCTATGATTGCGTTTGTTATCAGATTGATGTCTGTTTTCGTTTTATGGATGACATTTGAAATAGCCATCGTTGCCAGTTTAGCATTTTTGAGGCTAGATTTAGCCTTTTATTTTGTATTTTAGTATCGAAATTTGTGGTTTAGCTTCGCGGCTTTTCTTTTAGCCTTTTTATATTTTTAATTTAGCCTAAAAAAGGATGAATATTTTTTTGGCATTTTAAACATTTTTTTCTAGTTTTCTTCTTTTTAAGCCGTTTTACTATGAATTTTTGCAATAAATGAATATTTAATGTTAAACTGTACACCACTATTCTCTATAAAATGGTAACAAAATTATTTTAATACTTCTTTTAGTTTTATTGTTTTCTTGCATTGTTTTGCTATAGGATTGAAAGAAAGAAATATCAAATGATAGAAAGAAACAACTACACAAAATGTAAACAAAACGTAAAATTTTCTTTAAGTGCTGCCTACTTTTTATTTATAATAAAACGCCAAAAGAAAACAAAATTATATAAAGAGGCGCTAAATCGCTGAATTCGTGAATAAACCGCTAACTTGACAACAGTTTAATGTTTCAAGCTTGAAACATTAGTAAAAGCTTTGACAATTTGGTATTTGTCTTAATATAGCTGAACTCTTTGCACCTGGTAAAATTTTCTACCATATTATAATTGCACTCTTTTCCAAAACTTTAAAAATGAACAAAAAATGAAGTGTCATAAGGGCTTTAGGAGTCTTAAAGAAAAACTCATGTACTGTCTTAAAGAAAAACTCATCTGTGAGACGCTGTATTTCAAACAACAGCAAATTTTCTTTTATAGCGAACTTTTTTTTAAACTCTAGAAATAAAACTGCATGGAAATTCGTACGCATATAGCAAACAAAAAATCTAAGTTTTTCTCTGCAATTTTTTGAAACACCAAAAGAATTATTTGCCACAATTTGGTAATAATTTTGTAGCAGTATGAATGTTTTTAGTTAATGTGCAAAATATGTTTTATAAACCTATTTAGAAATAAATGAACAAAAATGTTCTCTTTTAAAATTGTTTTTTATTTCAGCGAAGAAGAACTATTTACTCCGCTTATTACGAACTTCGTTTATGACGACCATACGGGAAATTCAACTTTAGTTTATGTTAGACGACTTATCATTAAGATTTGTTTCAACGTTTGTTGTACCAATTGTCTTAAACGTAATTGTCCTATGACTGATGAAAATGGGAATGGTACAAAATGTTTCTGAGTCGTGACCAGAGAAAAGAAAACATACCACAAAACTGGAACAAAAATGTTACCAAAATATCCTCAGTGTGCAAGCAGATTTTTCGCATCTCGCAAATATTTGTTCAAAGTATAGTAATTTAACTAGTATTAAAAAAACAACCACACGACAAATAGCTTAAGTTTGGGTCTAGAACCTCTCACTGAGTCTTAATAATGTCAATTGACCCACTCCAGTAACAACGCCATGGAAAAGTTACCGGTCCCTTTTATATAAGGTTCCGGAACTCGAGCCAGTTGCTAGTGCTTGGGAACCAGTAACATGACCTGTCTTGTGACAGGTTATCTTCCCTCTAGGACAACGAAATCTCCCGGTTGCGGCGAGATCGTTATACGAAACCCCACTGTATGCACCTTTGTTCGTTTTTCATTATCTACTTGAAGCGTCCCTGTGGCTGAGTGGTAGCGGTGCTAGCCTGTCATTCCAGAGGTCATGCGTTTGATTCCCTCCATAGACCCTGGTTGTTTTCCTCAGACAAGCTAATCGCTTCGCCGGTTGTGTTTGTTAAAAAAAAAAAATAGCAATTAATATGTTTGTGAATTTTTACTTATTAAATAATAAAGAAAACATTTATATTTTCAATAAAAAATATTTAGCCTTTTTTAGCTTTTATTTTCATGCCATTTAGCCTTTCCAGCCTTTTAAAAAGTTCGATTTATAACCTGTTCAGACATACGCCTTAATTGCGTAATTTAAGAAATTTACACAATTAAGGCCGTAATTGAGCTCAATTAACCATACACGGACTCAATTAATAAATTGAGCAAATAGTGTTTAATTGTTTCATAAATTGAGTAAAGTTCGAAATGCAACCCTTTGTGACAAATATGTCGACTGCGGAGTATGTTCAGTGAGATGCAAAAATTGTATACAGTGGCAAGCCCATGGTGTAGTAAGTATACAGATAGCAATATAACGTCAGCTGATTTTTTTCTCTGGTAATTTTGTGCATAAGCTACGTCAAACACGTGTATTTTTTTTTGACAACCATTATCTAGTTTTTGTTTTAATGGTGTATTCTTTGCCCTTATGCGGCCACCTGTATACTTATTACACCATCGGCAAGTCAAACGTTATTGAAGTAAGCTTAATTTACTATGTGTGAACACTAAATTTTATTGATCAAATAAAACTAGATTGTCTCAATTAAAAATCCATGTCAGAACAGTGTATTAGGTTCTCATAATTGTGGTAGTAGCGTTTTTAGCATCGGCAGCCAGAACGCCTGTTTGCAATGTGAATAATGATTGCTGCCATAATATGGTTCGAAAAACCATAAACAAGTTGCAATTGGTAATTCTAGTTCTAGTTTCTGTTTGGCGGTACTAAAGCAGAGATTGTGGACTGCGGCTATGCACCATAATCCTGGAAAAATAATCATTAGGCAATTTAGTAATTGATTTTATTAAAAATCGATTATTTAAATGATTTAATTTGATTGTACATCCCACAAAAGTCTACCAAACTTAATAAGTTTACATACTTTTCCGCTTTACCTGATACACTGAAAATGTCAACGTTCCTATGTGTAAAAACTTGTACACACAAACTTACAAGTATCTTTATAAAAGTGTGTTGAGCATGTAGTAGATTCTAATCGCATGAATCGTAAGAGTTGCATCTTTTTTCAATGGCTTTCAAGTCAATTCCTTATATGGTTAGGCTTGATTGAAGGTGCACCTTCGTTACGCCTGGTGAGTGATGATCAACCAAATAAAACAAATAAACGTACAACAAATAAGACAAGATCAAAATAACAAATTTGTGAGAATGTTGCAAGCAATACAATTTTAATGACCAGAAAAAAGTAAAAAAAAATCTTACACAAGATTAAACAAAAATCGTTTAAAGTGTATGTTTTTGTTCTTTATTTTTTAATCCTTGAATTATAGCAAACATATTGATGATCATCTTATGAATCTTTCTTATTTTTCCCATATTTTTTCCCCAAATTCCTTTAGAGTTCCCATTCATTTTCTAAGAACGACCTGCTATAAATTATATTTTTTATTAATGGATTTGTTTTTTATACTTCTCTAAACATTAAAAACAAATCTTAACATTAAGATACACATTCATGCTGGTGGTACGTGCATAATTTTTATTTTAGGACTTTTTATATCTTCTCGTACATACATTGAGTTTTATTGTCTTTTAAAGTTTAAATAGGCGCCAAATGTCTATGAATTTTTGTTAGCAAGTGCCTTTTGATTTCTTATGGCGGTAAGTTTAAAAAGTGTCGTTCTCTAACAGATGGCAGCGTATGTCAACGATGATTAAATGTTTGAGCTTTCATTATATTCCTGCACATGTAAACTTATTTAAGTCGTTAGTATGTAATTTGATATTAGGAAATTTTGTCAACTGCAAAATAGTATAAAATTTAAAACCCACTCAATAATTTGACTTAAAATTGTTGAAAGAACAATTTTGTTTAGCTAAATTTTTACTAATATAAAAACGACTGATTCGTTGAAGTAATCGAATTTATTGGTAATTGACTGAATTCGTTATAACAGCCGACTGATGATTTCAAAAAGAAAATCTTTAAAATGTTTACCATATTTCTAGTTGACTACAACGCTCTCACCGAGAGCAAGAAAAATTTGTTTTGTTATATTATATTTCTATTAATTGATAAAAAAAAAACAACTCTGCTTTGTTTGCCTTCTTTGTTGTCTTATATCCACACTATGCCAAAATTTTCGAAGACCAGCTTCAATGCAAAAAAAAATTGCAGCAGTCGCACATAGGATGACAATATATCAATAACTTTACTAAAACTGTAAAAATTAATTTTTTGCAACGCCTCGAAATAAAGCAGTTTTTAATTATTTTTGTTGTATGGCCAATGTAAATTTGTATTTTGTGTATTTTGAAATGAGCTAATAAGGCCTAAAGATTCATAATGCAAATAAAACAAATTATTTTATTTCATTTTTCCCGACGTTTCGTCAATTATTTGTTGACTTTATCAAGGAATGGGAAATCTATTTATTTGTTAAAAACATTTTATTAATATTGTTATCATTGCACGTTTTTTTCAATATAAAACTTACACTATTATTTTAATTTTCATTAATTATTGTTAAAACCCCAATTTAGGTGGATTTTGTTCAATAAATATTTCAAACTAAACATTTTTTTACAAATAAAGTAAATAAACAAAGAACACAACTTAAAAAACTATATCACAGGTTTACTTTATTGCCACTTTGTAACTTGTGCTGATGTTGTCCGTATCTTCTTTTAAATTCATCGTCTTTTCCCTCTTTTGTTGAATTCGCAAACTTTCTATAGTGTACCTTTTCTTTTCAATGTTTTCTTTATCTAAGATCTTGACTTCTTCAAAATCAGCTGTATGGCCAGTGTCCAGTATGTGTTGCGATAGTGCTGTTGAATGTTTGTTTTTCTCAATATCACTCTTGTGCTCTTTTATTCTCGTTTCTAAACTGCGTTTTGTTGTACCAATATATAGCATATCACAGTTGTTGTTTTGATTACCTTTACATTTTATTTCGTAAACTACATTACTTTGTTGTTGTTTATTTATTGGCGCTTTTACTTTAGAAAATATTCTATTTAGTGTTGTATTAGGCTTGTATGCGAAATTAATGTTTCTGTTTTTTATTGTGTTTCTGATGTTTGTGTTATCTGTCAAGCCAGGGATGTAACGTACACTATAATATTTCTTTTCTTCATTATTAATAGTGGTTTCATTTGTGGTATTGATATTTAGTTTTTTACTTGTTTCTTCAATCATTTTGAGGATTAATTTTGAAGGGAAACTATTTTCCATTAAAGTTTTTTTGATGTATCTAATATTGTTTATGTGAAATTGTGTATCACTGAGATGGAGAGTTCTGTAGATGAAATTTTTCGCGGTATTAATTATCTGATTTTTGGGCTGATTTGAATTAAAATTCATGATTCTGCCCGATGCTGTATCTTTTTTATGCCAGTTCAGTACTAATTTGTTACTTCTCCTGTATATTCTGGTATCTAGGTACGCAATTGAAGAATCTGTTTCTATTTCCATAGTGAATTGTATTTTCGTGTGGAAGTTATTAAAGAATTTCAAAATTTTATCTTTTTCGTCGGTTTTTACTATGGCTAATATGTCATCTACATACTTCGTTATGTATTTCAGTTTAATGTTTTCATTTTGTAACTTCTTTAGAGTTTCGTCTAATACATTGTCCAGCACTATATCCGCTTTTCTTAACTATTGTAAGCCTAGCTCAAACTTTTCATTAACTCTGAAGCTAATGAGCAGATTTAGAAACACTGTCCGCTATCCTGTCGAAATTTTGTTCTTCTTTTTACTGAATAGGAAAAATCCTTATGCAGTTATGCATATATGTCCTGGGGGCTAATTCTTGTATTCACTTACGAGCGAATTCTTACTCGAACGTGTGAGTTTTTGCACTTTTGGGATTCTCTTATTCGATATTTAATAAAAATATAAGTCTTCTATAAACACATCTTCGAATAAACAGTAGTATGTGGCCATAAAAATACTGGTGACTTATTAAAGTCTATAAAATATATTTTTTATAAAAATTTCACTTAAAATAAACAATATAATTGTAATAACTATAAGAAATTTTACTTATGAAAGTTAATACACTTTAAAACAAATTTATTTTTTTAACGGTTTTTGTTTCTCCTGAAAAACTACGTGAGCTTGACTTGTGGGATTTCTGAAATACACGATACAATTGAAGATTCAATAAATAAATTAATCGTTAAGAAAAAATATATTTTTTTGTTTACTGAATAATTTCAGAATCTGGTATATTAATTTGAAATAAAGCAAAACATTTATTCACGAAAATGGGCCAGTTAATAAAAAGTTATGTAAAACAAAAGATTTAAGCAGCAAACCTTTATGACGAACACCAAATCGTCTAATAAATTATATATTATTTCTTATACCAAAGATAAAATGCAGGAAGTAGACCTTTTTCAAATGCTTTTGTATGAAAAGTGTTATTCCGTAACATTCTCCTATAATAATTTAGCATTATACTCAAAAATAATAATCCAGTTATTTTACATTAAAATCCTCTTAAATTACTTAATTTTTCCAGGTAAGAAATAAGAAGAAAAAAAACGATTGAATATACACTTATATGCAAGTAATAGTGTTGGCACAATTTTAGAGCCAACAGCAAAATATGTTCAGTCATATTAATTGCAATTACAATGCAATTATTCAAGTCACTTTGAAAAACACTATGTATCCATAACATGTGTTTATAACATTCAGATAAACTCACATACACAAATACTATACACATGCATACATAACAAATCTAAAATGGCTTAATTGACCAAATAGAAAATCAACTTAAAATACTTAGTTTATTTTTCTTTAAAAGCTTTAAACATTTCATACATGCGAGTATTTATGTGGAAAAACTAAACAAAAAAACTTTACATTATTTGGCAGAAGGAGTGAAATACATTTGTCTAGAGATCAGTTGAAGAAAAATTTTAAATGAAAAAAAAAGTTAGAAACAGAAAAACATTGATACTGTCATGTCAAGCAACTTGTATAGAGTTTATTTTTTCTAAATCAAAATTTATGTGATAATTTTTGATTTTGATCAAAAATAATGTGAGGTTTTTCAAAAAATCCTGTAGTTGAAAATTACAAACATAAAAATTACTCAACACGAAATTTGTATGTGATTTTGGAAGGTGTTATCTAAGATTTAAATTGTAATTTTGGTTTTTTATCTTTCTATGTTTTTTTTATATTTCTTAATTGCAAGTGTTGCCAAATTAATAAAATATTTTTGGGGAATTATTTATGGATAATTTTTTTATTTATTGCGAATTTGATATTTGGAACAATGGCTCGATATGAATGCACAAATGACACCTTGTCTATGCTTATCGCGGAGACATACTTGATGGCTAGCAGCTTTTTTTAAAATCAGCGGATATACTCTGTACGACAGAAAGGACACCCAAGGTAGAGCTTGTGGTGGCTCTGCTATTCTAATAAAATCTCGATTAAAACACTACCTAATGGGTGATCATTGTAAAGGCTATCTTCAAGCAAGCAACATCTGCATTGAAAATTTTCATCAAAACCTGGTAATTTCATCAAATTACTCTCCTCCCAGATATTCTATTGCAGAAAGTCAATATAGTACATTTTTTAATTCACTAGGTCCACACTTTTTGGCCGTCGATGACTACACAGAAAAAACTAAATTTCATTTTCTGTAAAGGAATTTAATGAAATAGTAAATATTTTGTCTATCAGCGGACCTACAAACGAATTTGTAAATATAGACAAAAATACCTCAACAGTTTCATTGAAAAAAAACGTGTTTTTCTTTCAGTGAACAAATTGTTTAAATCTATAAAACAATTTGTCTCAAAATATTTACAAATTGTAGACAAAATAATTTACTAAATCAAACAAAAATATATACTGGATTTTCTGAAAAATACCAAACAATATTTCTGTCTGAATTTAATAAACAATTAGTCTAAAAAACTAACAATTATTAAGCAAAATAATTTACTTAATCAAACAAAAATACAAAAAAAAATATTTTGTCTATGCTATCATCGTCTTCGATTAAGCATTTATGAGATTTTACGTGTTCAATGTGTTCAAGTCTGAATGTTTATCTAAATACTCTAAAAAAATGAATGAGAATTAACGCAACGACATTAACTAATCGATTCAATCAAAAATCTTTTGTAAACAACCTTGGTGCAATTGCATTCCTCTTGTTATGATTGTTGTTGTTGTTGTTGTTGTTGTTGTTATGTGTGTGTATGTCGTCATCAGGGGGGTTTTTACGACAGTTTTTATTGTTGTTTTTGATATTTTCGTTCTAAATAAAAGTCAAACAAACAATTCATAGATTATGGACAGAACATTTACAGAAAATTAAATTTATTTTTGGACAAACTTTTGTTTGAAAATTTTTTGGTGACAATTTTTCTGTGTACAACGCTAAGCATAAGATCTGGGGATCGCGGCTAATCACCCCTAAAGGTCACGTGCTGTTTGACAAAATTACTAAAAGGCGCTTGAAGGTTTTTTCAAGTGAACAGCCAACTTACTAGCCAACAGATCGCCGAAAAATACCTGATGTTATTGACTTCGCAGTAGTAAGAGGAGTAGTAAGTTGAAGACTCCTTAGATTTATCTTCAGACCACTCACCCACTATTATAACTATATACTCACTCACAACAACCTTGCCCAGTCGCGGTTCGATGCACATACGCATTGATTGGCTGAAATATAAAAAATATTTAAGCACGCATTGCACGGAAAATTTGCCGCTGAGAACGCCTGAAGACAAAGAGGCCTCTATTACACACCTAGAGGCGCAGATTAAGCAAGCTGCTCAAAATGCTACTTCTACCTTTCGCCAGGTGAGATTTAACAAAATTTACTCTGAGGATGTGAACCGGCCATTATCTGAAAAAAAGAAGAGTGCGTAAAAGAATGCACCAAGCAGCTTAAAAAATTATTATAACTCCAAAAAATTGCATCTTTGCAAGAACTCCTGCACGAACTTGACGCAACATCACAAACGGATTATATGCTATGGCGAGCAGTCAGAGGCCTTAAAAGGCCAGTGATATGTAAACATCCATTACGAAGTTCGAATGGGTACTGGGAAAGAACGGATACTGAAAAAGGCACGCTGTTCGTTAACCACTTGAAAAATGTATTCACAGCAAACACGCCATCGAATATAGTTGAGCTACCGGCAGTTGTCGTTGAAGCTGCCGTTCCTTTGAGATTGAACATTCGAGAAACTGAAAATGCTCTTGCCGACTTTAATTCGAAGAAAGCCCCAGGTGCTGATAAAATTAGCAAAAAGGATAATTCTATTCAGTTTTAATGCAGTTTTACGAATAGAATACTATCCTTCGGAATGAAAGATGTCATTGATCGCCATGATACATAAGCCTGGAAAAGACCATGCTAAAGTATAATCTTATAGTTTTGCTGTATCTGAAAATAAGCCTTTAGACCTAGGCTTATTGTCAGATACAGCAAAACTATTTGAGAAACTGCTTATGAGTAAGTTGACCCCATACTAAATGAGAGTGGATTCATCCCAGATTGCGTTTGGGAATCGGGAACTCCCGGGAAAAGTCTACATTTAATATTCCGCTTTCCAGGGAAAATCTCAAAATTTTGCCAGAAAAACGGGAAATTATAAGTACACGTTATTTCAAAAATATATTTACTTTTTTGTCATACATATTTATAAAATGGCGTAAGTGATCGCCAAAACTATTTTGATTCATATAAGAAATTTGTATTATATCCTGTTTTTCTTTAACATGAAAACTTTCATTGTTTTTTAAATAATACAAAAGTTCGTTTGACTGACTGTACGACTAAATTTACACGATGAAATTGTTTAAGTTCTCTTTTAAAGTTGCTATGTTTAAATACTAATACCCTGTCTATCAATGTCGAAGGACATTTTTCATTCTTACAATAAATAAAACGTTGTCCTCGTTTCAAATGTAACTGTAAGAAAGAAAGAACTCCTTCGAAATCGATAAACAGGCAGTAAAATGTCCATGCAATTTTTATTTTTTTTTTGATACAAAATAAAAATGTGAACGGTACAAACTTATACAGAAGTTTCATAAAATTTTCATGAAATTAAGGTTAGGCTCAGGATATGTAAAATTCATCTCAGCTGAGTATACTATTGCAACTTGATTGTATAAGCTGTATTTGCTTGAATTCACTTTAAAAATTTTAAAAACTTGTTTTAGAATTGCTTTTTTATTAACTTTTATTTAAAAAGAATGCTTGCATCAATAAAACAATCGAAATTTCGCCAATTTTCATTTAATGAAAAAAAATTGCTTTTCCCTGGAGCTCCCGGGAATGTGATTTTTTCATTCCTGTTTCCCGGGAAGTGCAAAAGTCCGGGAAATCCCAAACCCTAATCCCAGATCATCAGTTTGGCTTCAGAAGACAACAAAGCACTGTCGAAGAAATGCATAGGAACGAGTTTAGTTGAAAATTCGAAGAAAAGAAATATTGTTCAGCTCTCTTTATTGATGTTTCTCAGCCTTTTGATAAAGTATGGCATGAAGGAGTAATCCAGAAACTAAAGCAAAATTTAACCTCTAACACTCACAAGCTATTACACATCAACATATGCTGATGATACAGCTTTTCTAAGCGTAAGCGCAAGTCCATAAGAAGCATCCGAAAAATGGCAGGAATATATATTGCATCTGGAAAAATTGTTCAAGTAATGGAGAATAAAACTAAAAGAACTGAAATGTGTACATTAGGGTGATGATTCTTGCATTTTTTGGATATATGCAAGCTCCAGTTCCAAAATCGTGTAGGGCACGGAAAAATAGTAAGAATTTCGATCTCACTTTTTCGCGATCGTGAAAAAAGTTCACGCACCAAACGCATTGAAGTTTTGTATATAAGTTTTTATTTTTTTATTAAAGAAGATATTTTAAAGTTTTTTTTTTTACTCAAAATGGCAGGTAACGATTTTGTAAGTACAGTTAAAAATTGAGTTATTTCGAGTAAAATATCACTTTTTTTAATTAAAAAAAATTTTGTAAACAAAACTTCAATGCATTTGATGCGTGAACTTTTTGCACAATAGCGAAAAAGTGAGATCGCTGTTTTTTCTTATTTTCCATCCCCTGCACAATTTTAGAACTGGAGGATGTCGCCAAAAAATAGTCATCACCATAGTGTACATTTTACGTTTAGATTACGCAGAGAAATATGTCAAACCTATTTCTATCAATAATTATATCATACATACCACAGTACTTTGAGGTTAAATATCTAAGAATTCACCTTGATCGTCGTCTAACATGGAATACCCACATAGACTCAAAGCTGACCCAAATGAAATTGATAGCAGTTCAACTTAATTGGCTAATAGGAAGAAATTGACCAATTATTCTAGATTGTAAACTTCTTCTATACAATACAATAATTAAACCAATTTGATGCTATGGTATTCAGTTATGGGCAGGCGCGGATCCAGCTGAAGCTTTTGGGAGGGAACTTTTAAATGAAACGTACCATTTTGTAAAATTTCTTTTAGAAACTCCATAGAAATGAGGTAAATTTGATTCGTTTTGAAGGGGGAAATATCCTTTTTTCCCCTCCCCTGGATCCCCGCCTGGTTATGGGGCACTGCCACTGCATCAAATATGGAGAAAATTCAAAGGCGACAAAATAAATTTCTGCGTGTGATTACAGAGGCACCAGCATTAGTAAAGACTGTGTTATCAAAACATGGGACAACATATATAAAAAAAACTTGATTCGGATCCAAGTCCCTTAGCCCGCAGCATCATTAATTTTAGAGGACACACTCGGCTGAGAAGAAGGAAGACAAGGGACACAAGATATCTAAAGAAGAAACCGTTGAACCTAATATTTCGTCTGCGGCAGTGGCTGGACTAATAATCAACCAATTTTAGTTTTAAGATTTGAATACTTATTGTAAGTTCAATTTGCAATTGAAGATTCAATAAATAAATTTATTTAAATTTAAAAAAAAAATTATTCAAAACTCGTTTCGATAACTTTTATATACACACAATAAATAAACAACATTAATGGGTGGTCCATCAAAATGCACAATTCAAATATATCTTTTAAATAATTAAATTTTTCAGCTCGTTTTGCAATATATCCTTGAACTTTTCAATACGCTTTCAAGCCGCAAAATCTAACAATAACAATATAACAGTTTAGCAAATATTTCGGTTATTTCATGTCTGGATCAAATTACTTTTAAAAATTTCAAATGATGGAAAATTTCGTATGCATTTAGAAAATATATTATGCATTTGTATACAAAATAGATATATTGAATTAAAATATCGTGAATATCACACTAAATACAAGTTCAAGGCGGAAAATATCTCAGATTGTTGACTTGCAATCTTCATTGTCAAGTATCCGAGTCTCAAAAAAAAATTAATTCTAATGTCGGAAAAAACGTTTGCTTGGCGCCTTTGCTCGTATAAGTTCTGTAAAAAACTGTTAAAGTTAAATGCTAATACCAGATGAAAAATAAACAAAAAGTAGCTGAAAACATTTCTTAAACCAGAAAATATATGCATACACATTTTTCGAAGAGGTGAAAACTCTTCTTTGGCATTGACATTAGAATTTAGAAAAAAATTTCATGTGCACATTAACGAAAGATACGGCGCATAAAAGAGGGTGTGAGTTTTTGTTCCATTTTTTAGCGAAAATGAAAAAAATAGTAGGGGATTTATAATGTTGTTAAATTTTTATTAGTTCTCTTTTTCAAACTAATAATTTTTTAATTTTAAGGTACGCATTGTCGTTAACAATTGACGGGCTCCTTCTGTTCTCTGGGGAATAGAAAATAACACGTGGTTAGCAATGGCAGTCAGCCAGCACACAGAGAAAAATCGTCATAATTTAACATTTTCCGGTAGTGATTTTGATTCATAGGTATTTTATATTAATTCAATAGGCTTAGGCAATTCAAACTGCAGCTTAGAAAAAGACTAGTTAATATTCCAGGGAAGTTTTTGGGATTTCCCCGGGAAAACGGGAAATTACACTTACACATTATTTCCTTAATATATGGACTTTATTTGACATATTTATAAAACGTAGTAAGTGACAGCGAAATTTATTTTGATTTTTATAAGAAATTTGTATTATAATCCTGTTTTTCCTTAATATCAAAAAAATGTTCAATGTTTGTTTAAAATATTACAAAAGTTCGTATGACGATTATACGAAAAAATGTACACGCTGAAATTGTCTATGCTCTCTTTTAAAGTTCAACGTATTTTATCGTCTGTTTAAGCACTAAAATTTCCATAAATTTTTTTACTTTCAAACTTATACGGCAATTTCATAAAAATTCCATGAAATTGAAGTCATGCCATTTTTTCTACCCCGTCTACGAGAAAAATTATTGCTTGCTTCGAAAATTATGTGTTTGCAGGATGAATTTAGTAGAGAGTGTAGTTTAATCAGTATAACACAACAAGGTGTAACACTTTGTATAAGTATGAATGAATGCAGTGCTGTAATCGTTTTCCGCACAGCAAATGAAAACATTTTGGAAAGTTGAATTGAAATTTTAAGCTCATAGAAGCTGTAAAAACTTTGAGTTGGTACGACTTAAATTTATTATAAATCAACGCTATTATTGAAAGCCTGAAGGAGATGTTTTACGAGAAATAAAATGAAAAATCAAAGATATTTTGACAGACTGTGGCTCAGGGTATGTAACTTGCTTATACTTGACGATAACATAAATCCTCTCGGAAATTTAGCAAGAAAAATAAGAAACATTACGGCAGGTTACTTATAAAAGATAGGTTATTTATAAAATTATTTGGAGGCCTTAAAATAAAATTTGTAACTAAATAATTGCTGTAATAGTCCTCAATTAAACTATAAACTCTTGTTTAACTCTTGTAGAACATCCAAGTTATTTTGGTTCTCACTTAGTAGAGTTAGGAGCAAGCAATTCAAAACTCTTGGAAGAAGGACGCTTGCACTCATAGTTTGATTCATTACATGGCACTGTACGATCGGACGCACGTCGGACCTTCTAGATTTTACCCATGATGGTCACTGCAGACGCTTCTTCAACGAAGAAGGAAATGAGTCAGTCCAACATCTTCTCTGCAGGAACCTAAGATGTCTAGGCAATCGTTTCCTGCAGAGCCGGGGCTGTTTCAAGATTGCACCACTGGTTTGCCTGTAAGGTATTGTGAAAAGGTCTGGCTGCACAGAAAAAATTATCACCAAATAATTTTCAAACAAAAGTTTTTTCTAAAAATAAATTTAATTTTCAGTAAATGTTCTTTATATAATCAATGAATGAATTGTTTGCTTAACTCTTATTTAGGACGCAAACACCAAAAACAACAAAAACAACCCCGATGACGATATACACATAAATAACAACAACAACAACAATGATAGCAAAAATAATGCGATTGTACGAAGTTTGTTTACTGAAGATTTTTGAGTAAATCAATTCGTTAATGTCGTTGAATCAATTCTCATTCATTTTTTTAGAGTATTTAGATAAACATTTACCACCATATTCATAAAAATTTATAAAAGTTAATTTTGGCTTACTGTACGAATTTTGTATGGGAAAATACACACATTAGCTTTACTAATATTTTTATGAATATGTGGGTTAGACTTGAACACATTTAACAAAGTGAAATTTCATAAATGCTTAATGGATGATGATGCAGACAAAAATTTATTTTGATATATTACAAAAAAATTCAGAAAATAATTTTTTTAACTATTTTGTTTAATATTTGTTATTATTTTTAGACTAATTGTTTTTTAAATTCAGACAAAAATATTGTTTCATACTTTTCAAAAAATCCAGTAAATCCTTTTGTTTATTTAGTAAATTGATTTGTTTACAATTTGTAAATATTTTTAGACAAATTGTTTTATCGATTTTAACAATTTGTTCACTGAAAAAAACATGTTTTTTCCAATGAAATTGTTGAGAAATTTTTGTCTATATTTACAAATTTGTTTGTTGGTCCATTCCTAGGCAAAATTTTTACTATTTCATTGTATACTCGCAAGCATGAGGGCAGCTTTAGTTATCTAACTTAACCCAACGTTTATGGAAAAAACTTAAAGGAAATTTTGCAAATATTTAACAAAACAAGAACTAAATATGCCAGTTCAAAATGTTCTCATATATCTACTAGTTGCCGATTTAAAATATTAAAACCAATTAAAATATATATTGAATTAATTAAGAAATCTTTTATTGAGTAAACAGTTAGTAAGAAAAAATTCTTTCTGCGTAATTATCATAAGTTTAATTAATTCATTAAAAATTTGAGGAGTAAACACTTATTTCTACTTCTTAACTTTTTGATTCATAAATTATTCTTTCCTTTTAAAATCCCCCCCAAAACAATATTGTTTCATCATTTTGGCAACTATGGTATCAAAAAAGTACACTAAGCAATTTTTGCTAAAAATTAAAGTGATATTTAGAAAAACTTAAACACGATAAGATCATATGAGTTAATTAAGTCTTCCACAAAAAATATATACAAAACAACTATATACCAAAAAAAATATATAAATAAAAATATACAAAATTTTAAAATTATCAAAAAACTTAAATCTTAAAACGTATTAAGTTTTTACATGACGTTAAGATATTTTTGTTAATGTTTTTTCATGATTTTTATTTATTTTTGTTTTTTCAATTCTTGCCAACAGAACAATTTATTTAATATATCAAAAGTTTGACCGCCAAGATTGTTCTAAGTGGTCTAGAATAAATATCAATTCAGCCAAAAATTGCATTTATGTTGTACTCGTATGTGTAACAAATAACATTAAAATCGCCATTAAAGCACGTGCTAAATTTGAAAACTGAAATTTATAAACAAGAAATATTAAATTTATGACCATTAATTTTTAAGTTCAATTGACTTTTAAATAAAAGCAAAAAAAATGATAACTTGTATAAGGTTTTCATATGTATTAATAGCTTATGAAGTTAGAAAAAAATCTTAAATATATTTATGTATATTGTTATTGATATTTTCAACACATAGATGGTGGTCCAGGAACTTGAAATGCATGCAAATTCATGAAAATGATAAAGAATAAAAATATTGTATTTAAAGCAAAAAAAATTGTATCTTAAATATCTTTGTTTGGGCAAAGGAAACCACACACGTATGGAAGATTTCATACCAAAACGTAGATTTAAAATATTAGTAACCGGATATTATTAGGTTATGACTACAGAAAGGAAATTGCAAGTATGCATACAGCTAGCTGCCTATTAAGAAACAGTTTTTAAATCCAACACCGCTGTTTCGATCTAGGCCATAGCCAACAAGTCATTTCTAAAACTAAGTTAACCATGAGCAAAAATGTCCTTTGATTTCAGGCCCTAAAATAGATCTGAGGTGTTCAAAGCACATCTCTCTTTGAAATACCAACAACAGGTACCGACCGGTAAACACCAAAGTATTATGCGCCAGGGCGGAGCTTTAGCATATTTGAAATAATGGCAATAGGTTGTAGTTTTTAACAATAATAATATAAATCTTTACTAAAAATTTTAAAAATCTTAATGAAATTTATTTGTTTATTCTCTATATGCATTTCAGTAGTGCTTTACCAAATCGTAACTAGACTTCAACCACATTTTTGAACAGTTACAAACCTCTTCTCTTATGTAAAGACTTTCAAAAACCATTTGAGAATTTACAAATAACTTTCAAAATTAAGCATAGTAGGCTTTGAAGCTTAAAGAAAACCCAAGAAATAATATTGAATTCGTATAAAAATGTATTGAGCGTTACATAAAAAAATGAATTAAACGTTACAAACCGTAGATTAAAAATCAATTTGGATTCATAAGCAAATACGTTCGAAATAATCGTATTAATAAAGAATTCACTACTGGCTTTAGCTTTTCACATGTTTATACGTTCATATACACTTAAGTATAAAATCAAATAAAAAAAGGTTGTCTTTAGTAAAACAAAAATCAAAAATGGAAATGAAGAAAAATAAACCGATGGCAAAGCTGGGAAAATGCAGTTTAATATCAACTTGAAACTAATTTAATTCTCGTATTAAATTTTCACGAAAAAGTTGTACATATAAGAATTAAAATCACATTCAGGAGAGAGAGTGCTGATAAGCAAAATACATGTGATCACTGACCATGAAGGTGTAGCGGCTTTCGAAAGTGGCGCTAATCTGTGCTGCTGTGTACCCTCTAAAACATTACTTCAAATCTACGATCATATGTTGTCTAAATTTGAGTTGAAAATTTCTCCTTGTCTAAAAATACATAGATTTTGTAGTTATTTTATTAAAGAAAAAAACGTTTCAAATTAAACATATTTAGTCCAAGTGGAAAAAATTTTAAATAAAGTATAATACGACTATGGCTGAATGGTAGATACGTTAGACTATCAGGCAGGAGGTCACAGTTCAAACCTGCACGCAGCCAATCGCTTTTTTTAATAAAAACATTTTGTTCAAAAATAATGCGTGTGTAACTTTAGGTCGATAATAATCTGTAAAGTGTTGCCGACTATTATCGACCTAATTTTCAACAAAAGTGTTTTAGAGTGTACGTTGAAAAATTAAGTTGATGCTAATTTTTCCCTAGTTCCTTGGAATATTAATCATGCCCAATTCTTTCTGAATTAAACGTTACGAATCTTAGACTAAAAATCAATTTGGATTCAAAATAAATATAATTAATATATAAATTTTAAGGCGTTAAAAAGTTAACAGCAGCTGTAAGATAGAAACAATATAAAGAACATTAGCCGTTCACAAATTTCTGTCTTTCTTTGAAACACTGTTGTTCTGCCGCACTGTGGATTGTTATAAGACTGGTCGTATTTTGCTTGAAATTGGCATATCTTTTGACATTGTTGGTCAATTTTATTAAAATAAGTCTTATTTGAAAGAACACTTGGTCTACTTTTTTATGATATGTAAATGTTTGTAAAGAATTATTTTAAAAGATACAATTTTTTTTTTATTTTTCCATGTGATCCCAAGTCAAAATTGCTTTCAAACTCTATACCAATTTCTTGTGGTTTATTTTTTTCGCAAAAATCATTCCCGGAACTACCGCGAAAGCAAATGTAACGGTCAATATACAAAAACGTTAAAAAATCTAAATATAAAATGTTGTTTTAGGATCCATTGAATGAGCCAGAAACTATAAGATGAATACCATCTTCTCATATATAATTTAGTTACATTGGTAAACAAAAGAATAACATAAAATGTACGTTTAGAATAAGAATCAGCCTTATACTATTGTTATATTTGGAAGTTGATATTTTCGGAATTTGAGAGGTAAGTGATTGCAAACAGCTCTGATATGAAATACCAGCTAAAAGCACTACTTCGGCTGAAGCAGTTTTCTAAACTTAAGTTGATGGTTGGTTTTGAATGCCCGGTCTTAAAATGCTCCTCCAAAAGGTATGATTTATATCACCTTGTCTCTTCAACTTCTTGCGTCATCCAATTGAGTCAGCATCAAACTCACTTGTTACTACGTTAAGCCAAAAAAAATTTTAATCGTGTTCTTTGCCAGCGGGAAAAGGTAATGAATGGTAAACGAGAAGGTAATGCACAGCATGTATAATTTTTCATTCCAGAATTCATTATTGTTAGCGCAGAACATGTCCTAGGAAAGTAATGAATTATTTTAAAGTGTCCGGCGAATGAATTCTATAATTCATTCTATTTAAGTCGTAATGTAATTCTTTCCCCCATATATTTTCAAAAGTTAAATGTTTGAAGAAATAAATTACATATACTTACATAGACATATATACATGTATGTAAATATATATAAACATGTATATATGTAGACATACATATTCATTCACATATTCATTATATTTACTCGACCATCCAAAGTTAAAACTTGCAAAGTTTATAGGCCTCATGAAAGCAAAGAGAAATAACGAATTTTTTAAAAAGCAATACGAGGAAAACACGAACAATTGTTACTATCAGAAACAATACATTCCTCTTTCATTAGATGTGGTAATCTACATGGTAATGAATGTGTATTTTTTGAGTCTGAACAAATTACCTTCTCGCTTCCAAAGGAATGCATTGTTTCGGTTTTTAAAATAAAATAATGCATTATATCTTTCATTATATATGTAATCAATTACAACTTTTCCCGCTGGCGTATTATGAATCTCTCTCTTTCATGCAACAACTCAGATAAAACTTTTTTGTATTTAAAAAATTGAGAGAAATCTGCCTTCTTCTCATCCTCAGAAGTGCATCAAAACGGGACATTTTTTAAAAGGCAGGTAATTTTTTACTGCTTTCAGAAACTTGAGTTTTTTTTATATATTGCTTTTATATAACTTCTTGTCTGCAACACAGTTACTGCAAAATATCTACTTAAAAACTAAATTCGTCTAGTGACTCTTATCTTAAATAGTTCTGAATTTCTGGAGAAAACTTGATGTACTTAACATTTTTGTCGTAAATCTTCTTAGGCATGGTTGTCAGTTGAAGTTATACTAAAACTTCCCAGCAAAAAAAAATATCATGTTTCTAGAAGTAGTAAAAAAAACATTCATGCCTTCCACATGCGGTTCTTTGAAGAGCTTCCGAGGATGCTCAAAAAGAAGGCAAAGATCTCTCAATGTTCATAATGTTTAAATTACGAAGCTAGTCAGCATTTTATATTTCTTCAACACGAACTCCAAAATAAGCAAAATCATATTCAGTAGCATTATAGCTTTTAACAATGTATGCAGGTTCTAAAGAATTGCCGCACACATTGTTTCAAATAAACACTAACACATTTGAAAGCTCAAAACCCATTTAAAATATGCTCTCTTTCTACATTTCCCACCTATTGCATGGAAGAGAGAAATTTATAAAAAAAAAAGAAGATTTGTTTTGTCTGTAGTTTAACGATGATAAAATGAGACATGATTTTAGAGCATTTTCGATGCTTCGAAAGAAGCGCTGTTCTATATCAAAAACAAGAGCTCCAAAGTGGGATATCGCGAACAAAAATCATCCATGTACGCAGTGCTTTTCGAAGCAGTAGAAACAACAAAACTAGATTCTCTGGCTTATAAACCTGCTTCGGCAGAAGCAGTAGTTTTTGATGGGTTGTTTCTATTTAAATTTGGAGCCTGAAACTTTCCCTGATCATAATTTCCTTTATACGAAGAGTAACATATAGCCTTAAAATTATGTAAAATCAAAGCTTTTTTACTAATAAAAAGAGAGTCAAAATAATCTTTTTGGTAGCCAGCCGAGATGCCAGAAAAAAAAATAACTAAATTAGTGATATACAATATATCATCGCTGCATTAATTGTATAAATTGATTTAGCATATAAAATAAATGCGATTTAATTTACGAAATCTGGCTCGGGACTTTTTACATAGTTTTTGCGCTTTTGCTCTTTATTTAGGAAACACCCCCCCCATTTTAATATTACTGTGGCGCTTTATGGCGCAATTTGTAATTAATTTATAGACCCAGCAAGTGACCATAATGATTCAGCTTATATTTTTTGCAGTTTTTAAAATTTTAGTTAAACTTTTTTTACTACACAATGTCTTCTACCGGCAGACTCTTAAGGAGTGCAATGTTTTTTTCCCTGTGTTCATATCAAAAGTGTCTATATATAAAGATATATCACATTCAATTTATACACAGATATATACAACAGTTTTTTTTGTCTATTTACCGTGTTTTATATTTGCTTCATGTATCTATTAAAGATTAAAAGGTGTGTGGTTTAGAATTGTTTCCAAAGATGTTATCAACTACAAATGAAATAAAAAAATATTTAATTTTTTTTTTGCAAACAAATTTTTCTATTTGTTGCATTATTCATTTGCAATTGAGTTGAGTTGGCGATATGAGCACGAGCATTTCGAAGTAAATGGAAATTTTACAATATAAATTTAATGTCATGTTGTAAATGTTTAATCGTACTATCGGCAATTAAAAGGAATTTTAAACTGTTAATTAAGCAATAATTTGTTTTTTCTACAAATGAGTTTTTTTTTGTAGTTTTAAAGATTTCATGAATGATTGGCTCTTTAATAATGAACCTGTTTTAAAATATCTGTTTAATGTTAATTTACCGGGTACTAAAGAGTTTGTGAAGTTGTCAAATAAGGAAATAATAGATAAATGGGTGTGGGCGAGAATTTACGTATAAAAATTTCAAGGAAATTTATGCAAATAGATTCGTTATCATTAGAGAAACAGGTTGTATTTTGAAATTATTTTTTCCAATTCAGTGAAAATGTCAGTTTCTTTTAAGTAAAATATTTATTAAAGGGTGACTCATGTTGTAGCTACGCATAAAAGAAACAGTTTAATAGTTTCCGGATACATTAATGTTTGAGTGGAGCTTAATAGTCCCAGAAAAAACTTTTGTCATTTTTGTTATTTGGGTTACAAAGTAATGAGTGGTAGTTATTTATCTTATAACTATGATTCAAGTAGGATCTACTACTTAGTTTTTAATAAAACTAGTACGTATTTTTCTCATTATCTGAAAGTAGTTACAATTTGTTGATATGTATTACTAAAATAAGTAGACAACCATTTTTCAAGTCAACATGAGTTTGTATATGAAAACTAATTTTTGCCGCTTAGGCCCAAATTCACAGTCATTAGTTAGCTAATGACAATAGTTTAGACACTTCTTTGTTTACCATTAGTTAAACCATCAAATGCATACATACTTCAGCTATGTACAGACGATTGTTAGTTCTTACAATATTGTAAGTAAAATGTGCTAAAAAATTCTTACAATTGTCTGAACTGAAAATTTTTGTCTGATAATGTTTGTTGGCAGAAAAAGCATTGTCAGTCGATTTTAATACTACCTGCTGACAAAAAATTGTCAGACATCTCACAATCGTGTGAACACATCGCGTTAGCATTGTCAGATTATTGGCAGACAATTGTCAGACATTTTTTAATTGTCAGATGTGCGAAGTTTCTGAATCTGACAATGGCGTCATTGTCAGAGACTTTTTATATTGGCAGCAATGCACACATAATTTTTAGGGAAAAAGTAAAATAAGAAAAATTATGCAGCTAAAATAGTTAAAATTGTTTCTTTATGTTTAATAACAATTTATATTTTTTACTTTTTATAGTTAACAGAAGCACAGATGATACATAATTGATGATTTCTGTTAAACAGATCTGACAATTTTTGCATCTGACAATCGTGTGAACTGCCAATTTCTTTACTGACAATATTGTCAGATAAATTGATTGTCAGACAACTGTCTGCCAATAAATTGTAAGCTTTTCTAACAACTTTGATACAGTCGTGTGAACTAACAATATACCTTGTGCTGACATTTTTTTATTGTCAGTACATCGTCAGCAAATTGGCAGATCTGACAATATTGTAAGATCTTACAACCGTCTGTACAGGGCTTTTTGATTTTTTCCTTGATTTAGTTCAAGAATTGTTATTGTTATGGTATTGTTTTTTTTTACAATAAACTCAAAATAATAAATAATTTAAACTATCACAGTAGCAGTAAACTTATAATTTTAGTTTTTTCTTTAAGTTTACAAGTTCAATAAAATATTTTTAACATTATTCAATTATTCCATTATAATATTGAACGACTGTACGCCCAGATTATTTTCTTACATAAAACATATGTTTAATTGCGATACCTTAATTTTTACATTATCGCAAAAGAAATTTAATTAAGAAATATTAAATATGTTTTAAGCACGTAAAGTTTTTGTTTTATTAAAATCTTATTTGTGATGAAACCAACAAAAAAACCCCCCCAGTAAGGTAAAGTAATAAAAATCATTACCCTAATTTATATATTAAAAATCAATACCAAACAATAATAACTTAATCACTTCAGCTCCCAGTTTATTTTTATAAGAAAATCTATTGCTTACTTAAAATTTAATATTGTTATCCAATATTTTCCACAAGGAATGACTTTATTAAGGAAATTTTTCTATAAAAAGATCATCAAAGTCTTGCATGTACCCGTATCTGTGGACCCTTAATAAGTTTGTGGTTGCTACAAAAAAAACAACCACAAACGACGGAAACACAAGTGCATCATTGAAATTGAAGTCAACATGCAATATTTAGAAGTCTGATGAAAATATTAGCAATAGAAGTTGTTTAATTTGTCATGTATGCATGAAGTAAAAGCAACAATGGTAACAACATTTTCAATAATAATAAAGCACACATGCAACATTATAAGTACGAGTAGAAATATATAATATTACTCGGTCTAATAAACTGTACGAGTAAATAAAATTCAAACCATTAGTTGTCGATAATTTTTATATGAACTTAATGATCGTAATACAACATGACATGTTATTGGAAGAAAACAATGACGATATTGCAAGTAAAAATTTTTCAAGAAAATATAACATGAGCAACAGCAGCAACAACAACAATAATAAACAACAACACTTTATAGTTTCTGGTTATGAGTTCATTATTTTATCGAAAACAAAAGCAAAAATGAACCAACCAACAAACAACAAATTGACAACATCACTATTAACCAAGTCAATTTGAAAAATTTTGAACAACATATATATTGTTGTACGGGTCTATGTATGATAATGTTGTTGACTTTTAGCAACAGCAATAAATGACCACAGCTTTGTTGTGGATGATGATGATGCTGTCGGTGATGATGATGGTGGTGTTGGTGGTGGTGGTGGTGGTGGTATTGGCTTTTGGCGGTGCTTTAAAAACATTTTTTTTTGTATTTTCGTTGTCTCTTATTTTAATTTTGCAGCATAAAGAGTAGTAGAGCATGCCGCAATGAACAAATATTAATAATAAAATAGAAAGAAAATAAGTTTCTTGCAAGTGTTTCGTTCATCTAATGCATACACCTTTTTGGATTGCAAATATATTTTCTATGATAAAGTTTGTTATGTTGTTGCAATATGAAAAGTTATAGACCCACTTGTTACCACGTTTGGTTGCACACATCATCTAATTGACAGAGCGGGCGGTCGTCGTCAATTTTCTTCAAACTTAACTTGAGTGGAGCCTTCAATATACTGCTGTTTTTGTTGTTGCTATTATTTTTATTGTTGTTATTTAAGTTAGACTTCAAAAGCCTAAAAACCGCCTTAGTACTTTTTTTATTATTAACAAACACACTTAAATAACGATTAATCCAATGCACAATGGGTCGCTGGGGAGAAAGGTTGAGTGAGAGGTTATCTTGATCTCTATGCATTTTTAATCTGAAGCACTCAAAGTGTGCAACAGATAACCTAAAGGTCCTCTTTGCCGAAGAGAATCTCGACATATGCGTGGTACAGGAGCAATGGGTACCAAACTTCGATGTTAAGAGGTTCCCGAAGTCCACGAACAACGTACTATATGTTAAAGGTAACGGTAAGCCTATTAGATATTAATAGACGAAAAACATATTAATATCCTTAAGAGGCTCTGGACATTACCCTCGTAAATTACAAATTTAGGTTTTCGATTGACAAGTGGAGGGTATCCAATAAGAGATCCTTCTCTGATCATAACTCGACACTCTTCGAAGTTACATCACAAAACAGAGAAAAACAATCATTCAGAAACCCGAGGAGAACCGATTGGAATATATTCAGCGGGATTTTGAAACAAAAACTAAAAACAGTTCCAGAAATCGAAAGCACGATCGATGGACTTGAACACAATGTGGAGATCTTCAACAAGGCTAAAACCAATGCCTTTCAAATTTCCTGCCCCTTAACGAAAGCTAAGAAGAGTTACCCTCCGTGGTTTAGCTCGAAACTCTCTAAGTTACGCAAGGAGGCACGTAGAGCCTTCAACACTTGCTGGGAACCTTATCGTGGCAACCTTATCGCGACAACCTAGTAGCGCATAAAAAAGCTATTAAGGACGCCGAAAGATACTCATGGAGGAATTTCTGTAAGCAAATTGATAATGCTAGAGGTTCTGCAAGGCTTAGTAGAGCTCTGCCCATGAACCACTCCTGTCCAACCTTTCCCGGCTGTACGTACACTGCTAGTGCGAACTATTCATTTAGTGGGCAACATGGGCAATTGAAAACTTCTCTCCGTTCAAATCGGCGAGTCCTGACTTGATCATGCCAAAGATGCTATAGAGTGCGAAAAGCTCTATTACCCTCTGGCTTTTTAGATTCTATAAACTTTGACTCTTTCTCAACTACGTTCCGACCAGCTTGGGGAAGGTCAGAGTAGTTTTCATTCCCAAGATTGGCAAGAGAAGTCATGGGGATGCAAAAGACTTAAGACTAATCAGCTTTTCATCTTTCATGGTCAAGACGGTGAAAAGATTAATTGACTCTCGTATAAAACATCGATGTGTAGGGTCGCCATTACTCTTGGATAGTCAGCATGCCTACCTTAAGGGGCGCTCTACTGAAGCAGTATTATACGAGGTGGTAAGGTTAATAGATAGATCCCTTCACAATAAACAATATCCTTATACTGCCTTCCTAGACATAGAAGGCGCATTTAACAATGTATCAGTGGCAGCCATCCAACAGTCTCTCTGGGATGTCGAGTTAGAGGACTGTACTATCACCATGTTGAAGGCAAGAAACCTCACTGCAAAGCTAGACAACAACGAAAAATTAAAATGGGTATACAGAGGAACATCACAGGGCGGGGTGATCTAACCTCTGCTTTGGCTTCTCATTGTCAACACAATTCTTCTCAGACTAGACGCTGCGGGAGTCAAGGTTGTGGCTTGTGGCTTATGCGGTCGACGTGATAAGCGATATCATGTCCAAAGACTAGAGTACAATCAGCAAATGGGGTAGAGGCTATGGACTAGGAGTGAAACGGAACTCAAAAAGGCCACTGTTGTCTATTACTCCTATCGGAGGATATTTGATTCCAAATGAGACCTAAGCTCTAACAATTGTACGTGCCATATTGACTTACGGATAGGTAGTATGGTGGGCCGCCGCAATCAAGAAATATGTGGTAGACCAAGTATACAGGACACAGAGATCTGCTTGCATCGGGAGTACTGGATATTTACGTACTAGTCTTTCAGAGGCTCTGAATGCTATACTAAGCTTAATTTCGATCATCTACCATGTATTGGATGTATCCTCGAGCACTGCAGCAAGACTAGCGGCATCTGGGAGGAGGTCAAGGAGATCAAGGACTTATGGTCATGCCAGAATCGTAGATCAGCTACCAGCTATACTGAGGTAGTCCTCCAATTATATGGTACCTCATCTAGATTTTGACAGCACTTTCAAGGTTCTTATTCCATCCATACGGGAGTGGAAGGGAGGTAACATAGAAAAAGACTTCAACTTCAGGGTATATACTGATGGATCAAAAGTGATCTACGGTTTGGGCTCTGAAGTCTTATCGAAGGACCTTGAAATAATAATCTCCTTCCGACTTCCTGCTGAAGCCAGTGTATTTCAGGCTGAAATATTGGTTGACAGGAGCACCCAAGGAAGACTAAGCATCTTCGTCGACAGCCAGGCGGCACTTCTGGCTATATGGTCACACACTACTTTTTCTGCTTTAGTTAGCCAGCGGTAAGATGTGTTATCCCGATTAAGTTGTAGGACTGACATTACCCTCATCTGCGTGCACGCACAAAGTAACTTCCCTGGCATTGAACAGGCGGATGAGCTGGCCAGGGCTGCCTCTGCTATGGACGCCTCCACTATATTCTCAAATGTTATTGGCGGAAAGCTGAAGATAGATGGCTCAAGTTGAGTACGTGTAAGGTAGCTATGTAGGAAAATGTGGCCTTGTTACAACGATAAGCGCAAAACACAACTAATTAACAGGAACCGTAGAGACATCTCGAGGCTTGTCGCAGTGGTGACGGAGCAGTGTGTATTCGGAAGACATGCTAGCAGGTTAGGCCTTTCCTACAATGTAGATCTAGTACCTACTACTGAATCCGAGATCTGGGTTCGGACCTACATAGGTTGACACTGACGAGTGGAGTGTTATGTCAAAACGGAATTTTATTATTCTACATAAATGCTTGTATGTAGCAGGCAGAAACGTAAACCAACCAACCAACCATGCTTTTTATGTTAAAGTCTTAAAAAGTTCTTTAACCACTGAACGAAGCATTTGGTGATAAAACTTTGTGATAACCCCAGGTGCTGATTCAGGGAGGAAAACTATAATATTCAGCCCTGTCTCTAAAACGAATAAATATTAAAAATTATAAGATTCATTTAAAAAAACAGCTTTCCACTAAAGAAATACCTTAAGTTTGATCTGCGCCCGGGCAGCTCAAATAGACATCCAGTTACAGCCTCTCCGTTTATATAAAATATAAATATGAAAAAAAATCAAAAATATTTAAAAGTGTAATACTATTTGCAGAGCAAATGTCTGGTACTTTTGAAAATCAAAACTATCTCTGAGACAATTATCACAATGTTCGATTAAGATTTTCTTGCCCATGGTGATAATGATTTTGTTAAACCATTTTTTGCACTTTACTCTCTAACGAATTGTTTTTTAATTTTAGTTTTGTCTTCAACGCTGATGTTGTTGCACCAATTTCCTCCTATAGTTTGGCATGCCATGTGGCAGGCCACGCATCACATCCCACTTAGAAAATGGTTAACTTTCCGGTATTTGTCTTTTCGAATTTTTATACCTCCATAAGTAACACGAATAAAAAGCAAACAACTTGTTAATGTTTCAAATGCGTATTAGTTGTACTATTAAATTTAAAGAAACATACAAACAAACTAACTAACAAATTTTGTTAGTACGAGAGTATGTTGCAAGTGTGTATTTTGCTTTGGTTTCGGAACCAACCACACAGCTCTGCATGTTGTTGTCATTTGCTTTAATTTGATTTCTGCTATTATTGTTGTAGTTGTTGGTGGTGTTGCTTTTTCTCTTCCTTTATAATGATGTCTTGTGATGTTTTGTTATTATTGTCGTTGTGTTGCTGCGGCTGTTGTTATTTTCTTTTCTTGTGCCAATGCGCCTGATTTGCCACAATTTATTATTGAAGACATTTGGCTCCATATGACATCCATGGTTAACATACCATTCCAAGAAGTGGAATATACATCCATTCAACTGACTGACTGTTTGTCTGACTGTGCATACGAAAATGAAAATCTGTGCTTTCATTACTTGTTACTTTTATGAACCCACAAGTTGTTTCGTTTTTCCATCGCTCGCTCATATTTTAGTTTCTTTTGTATGTTTTGAAATTGTAGGTTTATATTGAGTTTGATTTACAATAATTTTTGTGATATTTTGCCACAGTAGGCATCACACTCACGCACATTTTGTGCCCGCAACAAACTACTTTTCTCCTCCATGTGCTACAGTGTTCATTCATCAATTATGTTGCCGAGAATCGACAGTGAAATGTAGATCTAAGAATTTAGAAAGTTAAAAATATAAGAAAAATTTTTACATAGTACAATTAATTTAAAATGCTAAATAAAGGTATGTTATATCACTTACAGAAATATTGGACCATATTTTAGATACTATACCCAGAAAAAAGATTGATTGGAATTTGTTCTATGAATCCAAAACACAAGCCATGTTGATGTTCTGACAATTCTTAAATTGATTAAATCAACCGATCGTATGTTTTTGATATGACTAAGTAACGAATATTATGAGCACAAACGAATAATATATTATGAATTGGATTTTAGTACCAATTATTGGTATTTGCAATTAAAAAAATTTTCTTTCTAATTTACTTTATATTTATCGGTTATTGCAACTAACTAGAAGTTAATATTATTATCTTTGATACACCTAACCGATTAATTCGCATTATCAATTATTTCTTATTGTAAAATAAATTATTTTTTAATAAGAATTCTATGATAGTTGGTACAACTGCCAAAATTCGATTGGCAACAAATTCGGTTGTCTCAACGAATCTGTTTTCTCTGTGTAGTGTTGTTACGAATTTTCGTATGTGTATCGACGAATATTCACCTATTTCATGACATTCGTGTTCGTATTCGCCAAATTCAAGGAAATATTTTGCGAATACGTTAAAAAAAATGCATAAAGTGTAAAAAAATACATAAAATGAAACAAAAAATATTAATTTTTAATAATTTTTATTAAAAAAAATTATTTTCTTCAACCCTAAAACAATAATGGTTGGATGTGAAATTTTTTTGTTATTTGTTTTGAATACATTTTAAAGAAAATTTTAATAATTTCAGTTAGTGAGGTCTAGTTTAGTACATTATTATGCCATTTTAAAAATTTGAAGTAATCGATAAAAACCGATTTCTTGGGAATTCACGGACAAAAAACTTTGACTGCGTTTGCTCTACACCAAATTTTAAAACAGTATCAAACAGAGAAGAACTTAACAAACAAAATTTCAATGTGAAATTATACATGCAACACATTCCCAGGGCATTTTGGAGCTCCTCACAAAATAAGTGGTAAAAAGTGTTTATCGCTCAACTACTGTTTAGATTTATTTGAAATTTCACATATCAGTAGATGTGGAGCTATACTTGCACATTATATTTTCCCAAATTGTGCAGAATATGTACTAACAACTCTACAGTGCAGAATTAGGGCCAGAATTAGGGTTTTTGGTTGGGATATCCCGGACGTTTGCACTTCCCGGGAAACGGGAATGAAAACTCATGTTCCCGGGAAGTACCGGTATTCCCTGGAATAGATTTATTATTAATAGATTTATTATTCTAAATCAAATTTTTAAGAGTTTTTAAGTGTAGTCAAGCAAATAGAGTTTACAGTTATCACACAGTGGAGATTTTTTATAAGGACTAATTGACGACTACATTGCAATTACCTAAACATTTAATTTTAAGGCCTCTAAATCATTTTATGAAGAACTTGGCGTAATGTTTCTTATATATCTTGAAAATTTTCGAGGACGATTGTTATCGTTAAGTACAAGCAAGTTACAGTACTATACTCAGCTGAGCTGAATTTACATATCCTGAGCCACAATCTGTCTAAATGTCTTTGATTATTCATTTTATTTCTTTTAACACATCTCCATCACGGTTTCAATAATTGCGTCGACTTATAAAAAATTTAAGTAGTGTCAACTCAAAGTTTTTCCAGCTTCTATTACCTTAAAACTTCCACTAAATTGACTTCTATTACTAAATTCATATTGCATGTGCTTTTCGAATCAAGCAATAATTTTTCTCGGCTTAAGAGAAATGGTATGACTTCAATTTCATGCAATTGTTATGAAATTTCTGTATAACTATAATATCTGTATAACTTTGAACCGTTTTCATTTTTATTTTGTAATAAAATAATATTATGCACATATTACTGCCTGTTTATCGATATCGAAGGAGTTCTTTCTTTCTTACAGTTACGTTAGAAACAAGGACAAAAGTTTTAGAATTTGTTTTTGTTTCAAATGAAATTGTAAGAATGAAAAATGTCCTTCGACACCGATAAACAGGGTATTAGTATTTAAACAGATGATAAAAAACATAGCAACTTTGAAAGAGAACTTATAGGGCATTTAGATCAGCATGAAATCTAGTTCAAACGAGATTTTGGGCAAAATCTAGTTTATTTCATTAGATTTCCCATACAAAATAAAATCTAGTTCGTTACTGGATTTTATCAAAATCTTGTTGTGTATAGGAACTACAATTCTGATTTTTTCATATTGTACTAAAAAATAAGCCGCATAAGGTTTGTGTATTTGCTACTCGGTTTATCTTCTAGCTATTTTGGTTTGGAAGCTTAATTTTTCTTTTAAATTCATAGTATAAATTTGAGTAGAATATGAATCATATTTGCCCTTAAAGGCTTGATTCTTAATTTAGAAATAAAATAAATAAATTTAGTCGCACAGTCAGTCAAATGAACTTTTGTAATATATAAAAAACATTGAAAATTTTGATATTAAAGAAAAACAGGATTATAAAAAAAATTTCTTATATGAATCAAAATAAAATTGGTGGTCACTTACAAAATGTTATAAATATGTATACTTTTAATTTCCCGTTTTCCCGGGAAATTTTTGAGATTTTCCCGGGATATTAAAAGTAGAATTTTCCCTGAACGAGCGCTAACCAAGTTATCAATAATGTCAGTTTTATGTCCAAAACCTTTTCTTTGGCAACATAATTTATATAATTTATTTTAAGAATTTGACTCGCAAGAACTTTCTCAGTATAGTTGATGTCATCAAATATTAAGTTCCGAATAATAACAATTTTCATATTATATTCATAAAAAAAATGTATATGTTACTTAATCACATACATATATTATTACACAAATTATTGATCCAAATATTTAAAAAATTTTAGCTGTATTAAACCAAAGAAAATCAGTGTACATTATATATAAAAAAATAGTTTTTATTGTATTAAAAACAAACTTTCTATATTTCCCATTAATTTTAATATTACAACAGCATTTTAAGTTTCATATTAGTTTTTTTATAATTTCAGATAGGATCAGGGTTGTCAGAATTTTTCTGACCTATTTCGCCAAATTGATTTTAAAAAACGCCAAAAGTCGCCAAAATCTGTTTTATGTAGTTTTCTTCATATATATTTTGTAGTAAATTTGTTTTTGTATAATATGTAGTTTTTTTATTATAAGTCTTTATTAAATAATGGCATAAAAATTTAGCAGAAAATCGCCAAAATTAGAAATAAAATCGCCAAGAACTATTTTTGCCATCTTTTCTCATCAAAATTCATTAATGCGTGTAATTTAGAAAAAAGTGTAATTAAGAAAAAAAAAAACCAAAATCACTTTGGTTTGATTTCTTCCAGACAAGTTTTGGTGAGAGTTATTTTCAAAAATACTGTTTTAACAAAATAGTTTCCCTAAATTATAAAAATTGTTAAGTTAAATCTTGTTTGAAAATAGCTACAAAAATCGCCAACAAATTTATTTATCGCCAGAAAAATCGCCATGACGACAAATCAAATATTTTGACGCCAAATCTGACAACCATGGATAGGATAACAACATGAAATATATTTTTATTAAATTTAATACAACAAAATAAGTTAATATTTTGGAATTTCGAACTAAAAGACACTGTTACTCAGTAGTCTACTTAATCTATCGATAACTTGTTAATTTCATTTGTTGTAATTTCTTATTAGATTTTATTTAATTTTTTGTGATCAACTTCAACTTATTAGTTTTTAGTTTAAATCTTATAAGACACTGATGGTTTGTTTGTTTACTGGTATATTGTAGATGCTTTTCTCTCTCTCTCTCTCTCTCTAAGGAAATTTTTCTTTATCCAATTGGCAGGTAACCTGACACCCATAACTTTTTCTTAGCCTGCAAGACACCATTCCGTCTATTTTGTTTCCATCGTTTTTGTTTACTTTGACTTTATAATAGCGGCACAATGAAAAAGACGAACAAAATTTCATATAAGATTTATGAAATGGACCAAGTGCGTTGGAAAAATCAAAGGAAAAATGTTACTAAAGAAACGATCAAATTAATGATGTTTAGTTTAATAAATATTTTGCTCAACAATGTTGTTGTAAGTACTGTTTAAATAATAGTTATTAAATTGAATTGAATTGCCACAGCAACATTTTCGAAAGCAAATAGAAGGAAGAGAAGAAACCAAATGAATTTACACACTAATTTATGCTAAAATAATAATGCACATTTAAGGAAATAAAATAAGAAATTTGCAGTTTTCTTTCATTAGCTTTAAATAAACCATGTTAATGGATTTAAATTATGGCTTTAGAATGAAAACAGTGGGTGTTTTGGTTTTTATGTTGATTTCATATGAGATTATTGTGAGTTATGATTTTATAAAATTCTCCCAATACAGCGCATTGTGGTGACTGTAAAATACATATATATGTATGTAGTAATAAATTTTTAGCTACTAGAATATTTTTCGGATTTATTTAAAACTAAATAGTCAATGGTGAACTTAGCATTAGGTCGAGATCTGATAAAGGCACCATCTTTGAATAACGGTAACTTCCAAATTTTCATAGCGAGAAGCTCGAAAAATAATAGTCTGATTGTTAATTCGTAAAACGAAAGGTTTTTGTTTTTTTTTTTTCAAAAGCTGCGTTAATAAACTTTAAGATTTATCTTCTATTCTTAAAAATTCCCAAATAAATATGAACAGTAGCTTTTGAAAGTGTTTATGGGGAATTCTACGGCAAATCAGACGGTTTGAAAAAAAACTTTTGATTGTCCCTATTTTGTTATAATTTTTAATGCCCAGCAAAAGAAACATCCTGATAAATTTCGAGATTTTTTTGAGTACTCATTTAACCTTTATGTCAACAACAGAATAATTATACGTACGACTGCAGCAGGATACCTGGGTATGTTTTGTGTTTCAGAGCGATGTATCTTAGAAAGTAGCAAACATAGCAATCTGAAAAGTCATGATATCTTTAACAAAAGTCTTTTTATTTCGAAGTTTTAGTGGAATTGGACAACTTGTGTCAGAGATATGGCCTCTTTTCAGCATTCATTTTTTACGGGAATTTTTTTATTATATTATTTTTATGTTATGCTGTTGCTTAGTTTGTATATATTTCTAAGCCATTCAATTCCACCCAAATATTGGAATATGTCGGAGAACAGTTTTGTTAAGGATATCATAAAATTTCATATGGATATAATTGTTACTTTCTAAAATATAGTGCTTTTAAAACTCAAAACATACGCAGGTATGTTGCTGTTGGCATAAGGGGAGAAACAGTGTGCATATCTCTGGAATAAGCCGTCCAATTCTAACCCAATATCGGAGCATGGCTAAAAACACTTTCGTTAAGGATATCATAAAATTTCATATCGATATAATTGCTAGTTTCCAAAATAAATTGCTTTTAAAACTGAAAACATATCCAGGTATGCTGCTGTTGATATAAAAGTTAAAAGATATTAAATCTTCAGAAAATTGTTTTTTTACATTTTTGCTCATATCTTTCGTAATAATGCTCCCAATTGAATGCATTTTTTTATTTTTTTCGATATTTTTTCCAGAAAAAATTAAAAAAAAATTAAAATTTTCAAATTTTTCAATTAAAAACATTTTTTGATTTTGATTTTTGGGTTTAAAATTTCAAATCGTATTTTTTGAAATAAGTGTATCCTTAGATTTTTTCAAAATTTCTAATTTTTTAACTTTTATCCACCCAAAAACTTTTAAGGATGGTCAAGTAGTGGGCCGGCCCTTCCTTCCATAACTATTGTTTTTTTTATATTTGAAAATTTAAAAAACAACATATTTCTATAAAGCATAACAAAAATTTTTTGTCTTGTATTATCGGTATACAATATGTTCAGCATTTTTATTCAGAATACCACAAGCAACATTTTTGTGAAATATTTTACCCTTCTTACTCTTCGTTGTATGGGTCATTTTGCCCCTTTCTTAAAAAAAGGCAAAAAAACTCCCTCTCAGCGGCGATATAATGAGCTAAAATGTTTAACAAAAATAGCTGCCATACAATTTTATTTTACACTCAAGCTCCAAACTCAACTGAAACACCAGAAATGAGTAAAAATTTTAAATGTGTTTAAGGCTTAATTTGGTACTCAGTAAGGAAATCTCGTAAGCATTGCCTTTGAGATAAGAAACGTGTTCAGCACTTTCATGTAAAACACCACAGGGAACATTTTTGTAGAATAATTTTGCACGCTAGATCACCGCTGAAGGGAAATACTTTGCCGTTTTTTAAGAAATGGCAAAAAGACCAATACAGTGAAGAGTTGGAGCGATAAAATATTTCACAAAAGTATTGCTTGTGGTGCTCTACATAAAAATGCTAAAGATATTCTATACCATGAACACAAGACTCATAAGATTTTTAATACTTTATAGCAAAAAAAAAATTTTTTATTTTTTTAAGCTATGGAAGGCCAACTACCGGACTGGCCTTAAAAGTTGTTGAGTGCATAGAAGTTAAAAATTAGAAATTACTACAAAAATCGAAGGCCCACAGTGCAGCTTTTTGTTAATTACAGAATTGAAAGAAATAATAACATAAGCCACTATCAAATAAATTAGAAATCGTAAGTCATTAATCGAAAATTTATGAAGTTTATTTAATTTAATGTTTATCAAGGTAACAAGAAATTTGCATTAAAATGACAATGATTAAGATTTTATTTGCAATTTTGTGGCCACAACAAATCGCTTTAATCATATTTAACATAACAAATTATCATTTGTTGAAATAGTCGTAATAAAACAATGACAAAGTGGTTATAAAAATATTAACACTAGCAAAACCAATCGTTTAAATTGAGAAGTTCTTGGTTTATGCTTTAAAATTTTATTCCGACAAGTTAATTTTTAATTAGAAATAGATTTTCTTATGGAGAAAGTTTAGCTTTGGGTTTGACTTCAATTGTTTTCATTATATCCAAGTGTAAAAAGTTATGGACAAAAATGATACTTTCCAAAAAAAAGATATATAATATATGTGAAAAATTATATTAAAGACCTCATTTCACTTTAAAATTTTTAGTGTTAACAGAAAGCTTTCCGCCAAAATGCCATAAAATTTTCTCACAGACCCAAATGTCATTTATGTAATTAAGAGAAACACGTTTCAATAAAAAATATATATTAAAAAATGTTTTTCTCAAACTACCAAGCAACTTTATATAATTTGTTCTTATTTTAATGCAAGTCTACTTTATTATAGCAAAAAATTCATTAAACACCAAAACAATTGACAAAAAACATATATTAACACCTTTAGAATATTATATATTTTTTTATCATTTACACACAGTTTTTTTTTAATTTGAATAAAACTAAAATCAAAATAAAAAGTTTTATAAGAACAACAATAACAATAGAGCAATACACCCACACCTGATGCAAAATGTTGTTAGCCGAGAAATTAAAATAAATATCAGGTCATAAAAAATAAACTTTAATACTTAAATCTATATTGTTGCATTTATAATATTGCATACATCATGTAGTATGTGTAGTGGCGCCTTAAAATACAAACTTACAGTAAAAAGATAAACCCCAAATTACAGTGAGATGAAGAGAAGAGATATTGGTCGAATAGAACGAGTGCGAGAATGTTGTATGAATGATTTAACACATGTTTAATTGTTATTTTACTTTATCAAAATGTATACAAATGTTTGTTTTTTATAATTCAACTAAAAAGTACAACAATAAAAACAACATCAAAATAAGATTACTCAATTAAAATTCAAATTTAATGCAAAACAAGTGACCAAACCTTAAATATAAGTCAGTCATTTATGGAGATTTAGATTTTATAGCAAAAAAAATACACAAACAACTAGGAGACACAAACAACAAAACGAAAATTATGTGGGTCTAAATTTGCAATATTTAAATACTGTTATATTTTTAAGGTTAAATAATAATTTCAAAATTAATACATTGCTTGGGTCATGTGTCAAAATATCCTTCACAACTGACAGTATCACAGAAAATAATATTTGCAAAGAAATCTTTAACAACCGCATTTTTATTCTTTTTGATAATTCAAATGTAAATGAATAAACCAGATCCGGCTTGTTTATATTGATTACTTCAAAATTATTTCCAGTAAGATTCCAGCAAAAACTTTTGGCAGTTTTGTTATTGGTAACACTTTTTTAATGGGTTACATAGTAATGAGCGGTACTTATTTATCCTATAATAAAGAAAGTACGTAATTTTCTCATTATATGAAAGTACTTATAATTTGTTGTTATGTATTAATAAAATAATTAGACAAATACTTTTTAAGTTAACATGTGTTTGTATATGAAAACAAATTTTTGACGCTTAAACTTATAAGTCAACAATGGCGAAAAGAGTAAAGTCCTCGTCTTTAACTGAAACCACAAGTTTGTATCCCAGCTGCAGCAAATATAAGCAAAATATGGTGTGAAAAATATAAATAAATAAAGTGTTACCAAAAAAATTTTTATTTTGTTTTGTTTATTTGACTACTTATTTTTTAGGTTCAAGTAAGTCAAATAATAACCAGCTAATTGCTGTAACAATGTAAGTTGTATATGTATTTATCGCATCCAATTATAGGTAGTTACGATTTAAATCCTTTTTTGCTTACCCGTAAGCAAAGTTTTTGCTGGGAATCTGTAACACAATCAAACTGAAACTATATTATTACGAAGTGGAAATTCAGGGCAAAAATATCAAAAACAAAAATTATTGTAATTCAAATTTCTTTAAAAAATTATAAGAAATACAATGCCACTTTAAGCATGTGCTATTCTTGCTACTCTACGAGAAAAATCACTGAAATCGGCTACAAAAGTTAAAGCTACAACAGGTTATCTCTAAATATAATATGTTAAAAGCTTACAGCTTCTTCTATGCATTCAATTTGATTCATGCAAATTGGTTCCGTAGTTTAGTGTTGGAGTTCGATACGAAAAACAACTGACTTCCGTCCCACTAACAACCTTATTTATTTATTTATTTATTTAGTTATTTATTTATTTATTTATTTATTTATTTATTTATTTATTTATTTATTTATTTATTTATTTATTTATTTATTTATTTATTTATTAAGTTATTTATTTATTTATTTATTTATTTATTTATTTAGTAAGTAAATCCACGGAAAAAATTATCAGCAAAAAATGGTCAAACAAAAGTTTATCTAAACGATCACATAGATATAAATAATAACAACAACAACAACAACAACAATGATATCAAAAGGATTGCGATGTCGGAATTCATACAATAAGTATCAAACGTAAGTTGTAACAAGTTTATTTACTGAAGAGTTCTAAATGAATCACCATGTAAACATTAGAATCCTTTTTAATGTTGTTGCATTAATTCTCATTAATTTTTTTAAAGTCTTAGGATAAACATGCAGAGTTGAACATATTCACAAAGAAAATTTTTAGAATTTTGTTTTTAGAAAATCATTTGTTAAAATCAACTTTTAAAATCAATAAATAGGTTTTCTGATTCAATAAATGTTTGAATTTCAGCTCTTATTTATATTTAAAAGCAACAACATTTTACAAAAAAGTTTTTGGTCTTATTTCAGTAAAAAAAATTATCTGAGTTTATAAATTTTATTTTAGTGATTATGAAAAAAAAAATTAGACAAATACTTTATCTGATTCAGTAAACTATTTTGTTTTAATTTGGTTTGCTCATGATAGAGTACAACAAAAAAAAAATTCAGGATTTTGTTGTTAATAAAAAATGTGTAAATTTGGACAAATGTTTAATTAAAATTCACAAATGGCTTAGGACCTAATTCATCATAATGACCTACACAGAAAAAACTTGCACGAACAAATTTTTAAACCAAAGTTTGTCTAAAATAAATTTAATTTTCAGTAATTGTTCTTTACTGAATCAGTGAATTTTTTGTTTGACTTTTATTTATGACGTTAATACCAAAAACAACAACAACAACAACCAATTTGCTGTGTCGTAAAATAAACAAACCCGATGAGGATATATACACAAATAACAACAACAACAATTATAGCAAAATTTATTTGTAAGTAAAATATTTATTTACTGAAGATTTTTGAGTAAATCAATTCGTTAATGTTATTATGTTAATTCTCATTAATTTTATAGATTCTTTAGATAAGCATACAAAGTTGAGCACATTTAACGAAGTGAAATTTCATAAATGCTTAATGTTATTATTTAAGCTTAAAAATATAAAAAAAAGTGTTTACTGACTCAGACAAAAGTTGTGTTTGATATATTACAAAAAATGCAGTTAATATATTTGTTTGATTAAGTAAATTCATTTGTTTAGAATTTGTAATTAGTTTTGGTCAATTATTTTGTTTAGAATTTGTGAATATATTTAGACAAATTTTCTATAGATTTGAAAAATTTTTTAACTGAAAACCCCCGGTTTTTGCTACGAAATTTCTGAGACATTTTTCTGTATTTACAAATTTGTTTGTAGGTACGTGTTTAGACAAAATATTTACTAATTCATTGAATTTCTTTACTGAAAATTAAATTTGGTTTTTTCTGTGCATGTCGTCATTGTGGTTGTTTCTATTTTTAAAACACAAAAAACTGGTTTTGTTGCTTTTTTTGCTTCCTAAATAAAAGTTAAACCAAAAATTTACTGCTTCAGTAAAAAACATTCATTGAAAATCTGATTTAGTTTTAGACAGACTTTTGCAAGGCGAATTGAGTTGAATTGAATTCGGCTTGGACTAGTATTGGAAAATTTTTTGGTGACAATATTTTCTGTCACACAGATGTATTAACAATATTATCACTGTCATTTTAATTAAAAATCGAAAAAAGGAGTTAAGAATATTTTCATCCTTTCTTACCTTAGAAGTCTGTTAATGCAAATTATATAAAGTCATAAATAAAAATTAAAACAATTTTAATCTCGTTACAACTTCTTTCTTTATTCATTATCTTTTTGGGTTAAAATAGAAACTGTGTACTTATTTCTTAGTTCGGATAATAACGTTGATTATTCTTTAGCATAAAGGACATATTAACGGTAGTAGATAAGTCATTGATAACTCAAAGTGATTTTTATTATGTGCAAACTAATTTAGTGTCGTAAACACCAAATGGTAAATATTTTCCAGCAAAAGTAACATACGTTTGGAAAAACAAACTAACAAATGAAAGAAACATCTCAACAAATGTTGTTTATAAGATAATTTAAACATTTTTATAAGAAAAGTCCAGGCAGGCAAAAGCAGACAGTTAAATATCCAGACAAATAAACAACAGCCGCATAACGAATTGTGTTTGCCTTGTAATGATTTTAAGACAGCCTATAAGTGTTAGAAGGAACGCACATCATAAACTAACAGATCGTTAAAATAAAATTTCAGCACAACTCATTAATGTTATTTACTCGTAACTATCTACATACGCTTATGCCATCTTAAAGGAAAATGCATAGATACTGTTTTATCGTTTTCGAGTAGAAAAATTAAACATAAAATACATACTAGCCGTATCTTAAAGTACCTGTTGTGATTTGAGCGTAGAAAGTGAAAATAGGAATAACGAAGATGTTGAAATTAATTTCCTTTGAGATTAATGAAGTTTGACCTAAACATATCAACCATCAGGTGTCGGTTTAATATCGATATTTCAAACAAAAGATCTTTCACTAGCCGTTATAGGCGAACTTAGTGGTATATTCTACATACACAGAGAAAATTTTAGTTTTAAGGAAAAAAAATATTTAAATTAATCATTACTGAACTATATTACGACTTGTTTCTAATTAACAGAATGTTTGCAGAACCTAATATGGCTATAATACGCATAACGTCAATCGTGTTTGTGGTTGTGTATCGCGAATGTCATTATCTTTTTCTACAAAACGTAACATCTGCCCATTCTTTTGATTTATAGATGACGAAGTGTGACATTACTAACGCCAAAAAGAACCAATTACAATTCTATTTAATGTATTGTTTTTTGAGATGGAGCGTAAATAGCGGAATGGGCGTGGCATGGTAAATTCGTGGTACCTTCCGCCTGTTGGAAATTAAAGCAATTTTTAGTGATGATGTCATTTAGTAATTTATTTTTTATCACTTCGTTCCGGAGTCATTAATAATAAGAGTTAATAATGGATATTTAACCGATTACAGCTTAACTTTTCCTAACTTTTCTTTAAGTGCAACTCACTTTCAATTAGTTAATTTTTTCCAACAGTGGCTCATCAATTTCCATCCACTAACTGACCACTAATATTTCAAACAAATATACACAAGTATACATATTTATTACTCATCTAGACGCTAAAAAAAATAGTTTTGTTTCTTTATATTTTGGCAACATATGGCTTAAGAGTGGCACTGCGTCTGCTTGATCTTGATAAAAGTGTAGCGGCAGGTCTTAGTTAAAGGCAATTAACACGCTACGCTTGTTATAAAGTGTGTTGGCCACGAGTTTTTCTTTGACCTTTAGAGGGTTTCTTGGCTGTTATTTCTGTTAACCATTTAAGGATTTTAATAAATTGAAAAATTTGTTAATTATAGGTTTTGTGTAACCCCCTCTCAATTAAGTAGAAAAACAAAAAATAAAAATAAGAGAGAACAACACATGGTCATCTTGAAAATTTTCATTACACGGGCGAATCTATTAGGGGTTGATTGTAGTTGCTTGTTTGTATAGATTTTAATATGAGGGTTTTCACTTTTTTTTTCATATGTTAAAGAATGAAAAACAAGGAATTATAAAAAAACAAATTTATTAAATTTGACATTTAGTTGTTCCCAAATGAATTAATTTATTTCTCCACTTAGTTCGACTTTATGTTTGCATTCCTGTGAGAGGTCGTTATACTATTTTTTATAGGAAAATATATTTTTAAACTAATGTTTGTTGAATCCTTGGGCATATTGTGGATTTATGTTGAAGGCAAGTTACTGTTTTATGTTTTCCTATTGATGTGTGTTCAAAATGAATTAAAAGAAATTGTTTAGGTGTGTCTAACAAAAAGGGTTATAACTATAGTAGATCATTGTACATGTTATTTAACAAAGATTTTTGATCGTGTATAGATAAGATTTCGAACTTATAACAAGTGACCATATGGAAGTTTTTGGAATACGTTGAAAAATTTTTATAAAACAGAAATTAACATGAAGCATAATGTCGGACATAAAATGCCTACTTGCCTCTTTTGTTAATAATAATTTAAAGAATTAAATATGTAAATAAATTTGTCGGTTCCTAAGACTGAAAAATCGCATCAAAAACATTTGGCATTTTTGTAATCAGAAATATACTTTTAATAGGGTAGAAAGTAATGATTGGTATTTATTTATCTTATTACTATGCTCCAGATTAGAACAACTACATACTTTGTCATTAATAAAATTAGTAGGTATTTATCTCATTGCCAGAGAGTACTTATAATTTGCGTGTTGTCAACAATAGCTGAGCGAATAAAGTCCTTGCCTTTAAATTTAAAGGAGCAGGGTTCGTATCCCAGCCGGGTCAACAAAAAAGTGTGAAAAATTATAAATAAAATATGGTGTGTATAAATATTTTTTAAATTTTATTTTGTTTATTTAACTACTTTTTTTCTAGCTTCAAGTAAGTCAAATAATAACCAGTTATTTGCTGTGACACTCAGAAAAAAAGGAATGTAAAATCAACAATGCGCAATTTTGATTGGAAATCATATTAAATTTACAAGAAATAATTTGTCGTTTAAGTGTGTTAGTGTTTATTTGCTTTGTTCGTTGCTACAACAGGCCTTTTTACAGGCCTTACAAGACTTGAATTTAAGATCGAAAAGTAATTATTTTCTGCCTTCTCAGGCAGACCTTCTAGGAGGCCTCTACACTGGTTTCTTTTGGAAGGAGTATTCTATTTTTAGATTTTTCGTTTTGTTTAATAAAAAATGTTCTTTAGAAATAACAGACATTCTCGTATTATTTTTTCGCAAATAATTTGTATATAAGACTGAAATTTACATACAAGACGCATCATACATGCTGCTATTATGCCGTTTATGTTGTAGCTACTACATCATGTTTAATTCGTTCCAAATAAATACATGAAATGTAGCCTCCTTCATATGTTTAAAAATTACTTCGGATGAAAAGGAGTTCGAAATAAATAAGACATCACGATAATCAAAAATATTGAAGCCGCTATAACAATATCCAGATTAAAAAATGTCCCTCCATTTCATTTTTGACAGACCTTCCCAGACCAGGCCTTCTATCAGGCCTGCTGAGTAATGGGTCGAGGAAGGCCTTGGTCCGCAATGACATCGCGTGTAAAAAAGAAAGGAGTATGTAATGGGAGTTGAAGTACTACAGACTGCTAAATAAGACCTTATAGAAGGCCTCTTTACTCCTTCTATTTACCGCTGGGTAATTATTGCACAAATATTTAGTAACATGCACACAATTGAAAAAAATCCACTCTGCAAAAATTTATCAACTTTAAATGTATGCACTAGAGGTCTGCACAAATATCTTCTTATACCTGAAGTACACATGAAAAGGCAAAGCATGAGCACTTATTCCAAGTATCACAACGAAAAAACCTACAATTTCTTGAGAATAACAAAGTTGCTTTGTGCTGTTTCGTACATATTCATCAGTTTGTATGTACTAGAGAGTAGCAAGGTTACATTCATTTGTTTGATTGCATACAAAGATAACAGCAGTCCCAAGATCGATTGAATTGCATATAAAGAAGAGGCATGTGATGCTTGTTATGGCCCACGACATTCGTCGGCTAAATAGGCGACAATTTACATGTACGCAACACAAACAATCAAAACAAACAATAACAAGAGCACAACAGCAGTTGTACTTATCAACAAAGCATTTAAACACCAACACACTCAAACAACAAATTATTCCTGATTTATTTAGTTCTCTCTTTGCCTGGATCTGGTGTAAAGCTCATTTCTATTCAAACTAATATGTAAAAACTATACCAAAAGGTCTAACAGAACTCTCTACGAACTACGAAGAATTTTCCATTAAAACTCTAAAGGAATTTTCGACATATCTTATAAATGTCGGAAAAATGACTGACAAAACATCAGAAAATTTTCTGATTTATCTGATACCTTTAACGTCCTGTCGTATTAATGTCAGAGAAAAGTCGGAGCTAAAATAAGAAATTTATCAGAAATGTCGTTTAAAATTCTCAATGCATTACTGTGCTGCTTATATTAGCTCATCAGAAAACAATTACCCATATTTTAAACTTATAAAAACTCAAATATTTGTGTACATATTCTCAAGAGATAAATGAGCACTACAACGAAAACTAAAATCAGACAACGTGCAGAAGTGACTGCTAAAAGTCGTAAGGTGTAGATCAGAAAATGTGTAGACTACTCTGTTATATGTCTTAAAGGAAACTAAATTACTTTCGGAAAATGTGCAGACTATTCTGATAATAATCTGATAATATTTCAGAAAATGTACAGAAACGTCGTACCACAAAACTGCCCACTTAATGCTTTGCCAAATGTCTGAGGGAATTTTAGACAATCGGCTGATTGTCTGGTAAAGTCTCAGATTTTTTTCTGACGTTAGGCATGTGGGCCAAAAATATTTCGTTTGTACTTTCATGCAAGTTCGTGCACAAATACAACTTTGTGTCCACTAGACATAGAGGTTATGTTGACAAGAAAATCACATAATTACAAAACTCAATAATAACGACAATGATAAAATATATAAAAATTGTAATTCGTGATTAATTTCTATTTACATTGGGACTCAATTTCCATAATATCTCGTTTTAATAATTTTTTATTATCACAGTTTTATTCAATGTTATTTTAACACCGCTTTGCTAAAAATTTTTAAAACATTTTTAAACTTTCAAGTTCGAAAGCATGTCAACACACGGACATTGTTTCCATCTAATTTTTTTAAATTGCATTTCTGGATTGCCTGGAGTGTTGCCACTTTTCACTTCTTTAATATTCTTAATTTTCGTTGAAAAAAAAGAATTTCAACATTTATAATAAAAAGGTCAACAAATTAATAAGTAATTCTTAATTTTCTTAATTTTTTTTTTCTGGCTAAAAAAAAAGTTAATTTTGGACCAGAGTGTGGTCTATGAGAAAAAGAAGTCATCTTCCGAGTATACATATTTGTGATATTTAACAAAAAAGCTTTAGTACCCCAGCAAAAACTTGGTAATGAGCTGAAATTTTCAAACCACATACTTTTCAATGATATATTAAATAGCATATGCATTACTTAGAACTAGTTAAGTAATGCCTTCTTATTACTATATGATATATGTAAAAAAGGGTATTTTTTTAAGTTGCACTAAGGCTAACTGTAGCAAGTATCGATATTCCCATAATCAGATTCACATAAGCCGTTGAAAGATATCGACCATATATCTATGACTGTTTTAACGAGGCGCTCTCAAGTTATGATAAAATGTGCAAAGCAGACTCTTTAAAACATGAGGTCTTTGCTAGAAAACATCAATTTTTCACAAAAAAAGTATTTTTTAGAATTTCGTTGCGACGAATAACACCGAAACATTTGTGTATATAATTGTATTAATATAACTCAAATGTGATTAAAATTAGAAATAAGATTTTTAAATATAACAAAAAAATTTATAAGTAATTTTTAAGTTGTGATACAAATCGAAAATGTTCTAAAAAATAATCAAAAACGTATTTAGCTTATTCAATTTAAAATTTCTATTATTCTTCTACCAAAAAATGTAGTAGAGTAATTCCATTTAGCCGGGTGTGACCATTTTACACAAATTTTTTGTTATAAATCAGGAATATAAAATTTTTTTACTTAAAAAAAACGTTGCGGCTCGCAAGGACATTAAGCTTAAAGTCGTTGAATAACTAGTAGACACTAACAGAATACGATTTCTTCTGAGAATGGTCGTCAGAAAGCTGAGACGGGTGTGACCTTGTAAATCTTAGTTTTAAAGAATTATGACTTTCAGTATAAATTCTGTAAAATTTTGGCTTAAGGTACATAATAATTTTGGTATAGATATCTGTTCAAAGCGTTTTTAATTGTATTATGTATTTACTGTTTGACAAAAAATTATTTTTCTTAAAAAAAATATGCTCCATTAAAACAAACAAAAAATTTAAAATTTTTGTTTTGACCCATATCTTAAATAAAATTTTGTTCCCAACGTACAAAAAGTAATTTTGTTAACATCGGGCAGAAATTTAGAAATATATCAACCATTTTTAACTCTTTAGTCCGATCAGTATAAAATTTTACATAGAGATATCAGAGAAGTGTTTTTATTTAATTTAGGAAGATGAGCTTCTTATATTTCTCAGGTTCAGAGGTATGAAGTGCAAAGTAGTGCACTTCGGTCAGGTAACATTTTTCAACGCTTGTCATATCTCTGTTTCTCATTCGATTCCAAAAACTTTTTGTGTCCTTATATACCTTGTAAAGTTCTAAAAAAGTCTTTGGTTAAACAAATATCTTGTATAGTTAGTGAGGTACACTCATTTAAATAGTGAAATTTTTCAATTTTTCAAATCCTTGGTCCAGTATTTTTAAGATATCGGATCCAAATAACAACCGATTGTCGCAATTATTTATTGGTTAGTTACATGACAAAATTTCGAATAGTTAACAAAATAGTTGATGGAAGTATTCTTTCAGAGTTGAAAAATATACAATCTTTAATTTGAAAATTTAAAAATTTTTAATTTATAGCAATTTTTGCCCAAAAAAGCATCATAATTGTTTTCTCTATAAAATTTTTTTCTCAAGGATCAAATAATTATTATATACACGTCTAAAAGGTGTCTTCACAGACAACTTAATCCAATTTACAATTTTTGGTGCGCATACCCTTTTGAAATCGACCTATTTTTTAGACTTATTGGAGCTTTCTTAGGAATTCTAATGATTGTCAGAAACAAATCATAGTTTTCACATAAATTCCTATATAACTGGAATAATTGGAAAATAGCAATAATGAACGATTTTATAGCATTAAAAAAAATTTAATATGCACAAAACACCACATAGCACCATTTTTCCAATTGAGTTGCCGTAAGTCTTTCATAAAAATTTCAATTATAAAAATCTGAATACAGTGTTAAGAACTACACATAATTTTGGTAAATTTGATATGCGATATGTCGACCTTTCTTTTTCAAACAAGTAAAAGTAATGGAATAGAAGCAAAAACTCGTACTGAGCTGAGGACCAATGAATGAAAATTAAAATTTTGATGTGTTGACTAAGCATGTTGTAACTTTCTCATATTTGGTCCGATGTAACTAATTTTACGCTTGCTATATTCGGAACAAAATTTTCTTTAAGATGTGGGTCTAAAATAAATTTTAAAAAATGTATTTTGCCTTACTGGAGCGACTTCAATTAGTAAATTTTAAAAAAACGTGGAAAAAATAAAGTTTTTTGAAATCTAAAAACCTGTAACTCATTGAATTTTGATCCGATCAACACATTTTGAATATGGGCTGAAAAGGGAGAAACATATCTATGCTGCAATGCCAAATTTGCTCAATTCAAATAAACAGTACTCCAGATTTTTGGAAATAGCCTTATAAACTGCAAATAAACACGCTTTTCGCGAATATCTCGAAAACAGTTTTTAAGAAAAATAAATGAATGCCATATTCGTGTTCAGTGACCCCAAATTACCTTAGAAAACATTTCATTTTTGAGGTGATCGCAAAAAGTTGAAAATTTGTGAACTAGTGTTATAGACAGCAGAATACTCTAGCTGAATATATTTTTAATTCAATAAAAAGCAAAAAAGTATATTATTTTCAGAGAGAACGGCTTTTATTAATAATGAGAAAGGAGATAAAAGAAAATCTGAAATAAATATTAAACGTACAAAGAGGGAGAGCAAAGTGTTTCTTGCATGATCATTTAAAAGTGCCTCAAATTGATTAAAAAACATTAAATATTATATTTTTTATTTTTTCTATAATTGTCATTCTCTAAAAAAACAGCAATTGAGAGATTTTTATTAAAAATGAGAAAATCATTTTTTCCTTGCATAGGGCCGTTTTACGTGGAATCACTCAGTAGCTATTTGACTTGTTGTACATTGTAATACAACAGAAAAATAGTCTTAATTGGATTCGTTTCATACTAACTAGACAGACCTGTATAAATAAACTAAGTCCTTTTGATATCTGCTTGAATAATTTTTCATTTTAAATGTTGAAAAATAAAAAAAAAATTTCTACAAAGCAAATTATAACAAATTAAAAAAGGTACACATAACCAACACCTTTAAAAGAGATGATGTGTGCCCCAATATTAGTAGACATTTTAAAATCCATTAAATACTTGTCATGATCATTTTTAGCACACAACATACCAAAACCAACCAACAACTAACTATTTACCACAAATGTAGATGTTGCTGATCATCATCAACATCATGATAATAATGACGGTATTAAAGCTGATAATCTGCCCCTCCACTACACAGACTAGAAGAATAGTTTGGTGACTCCTTTAGGCAAAAGTACTCGTAAACAGCAACAAAAAAATGCAACCAAACATTATAACAAATTGCAATTGACAAGCCAGTCAAGCCATTAAAACGATTTGGGAACAAGATGCGATCAAATTTGTAAACGATCGATATAAAATCACTGTATGAAAGAGTTGAAGAAAAAAAAGCATAAAATCGATGGTAAGCGATAAAAATTGCTTTGCCAGAGTAAAAGAGTGGCAGGGAAAAATAAATTAATATTAAGTTAATTTTTAGATAAATATTGAGCAAAATATAAGGGAGCTACACTTTTAAAAACCAAGAGAAAGTTGTTTCGAAATCTTCAAATTCACAGAAATGGATCGGTGGAAATGGTTCGAGTTGATTTTTGCCGCGCAAGCTTAACCTGAGTACGTTGTAATATCTTACTTTACATAGAGCTTCAAAAACTTTTGGAAATGTTTGATGAAAAAAAAAGAATCAACATAAGAAAAAATTTATATATCTTAGCAAAAACTATCTATCACCTAATGTAGGGTATTAAAGAAGGAAACCCTCTTTCTGCATATACATACTACCAACAATATAAAAATAGTTATACAATAATAAAAAACAGCAAGCATGTCACTTAAAACATTTTGAGAAACAAATGAACAAATAATAAATACAACAAGCATTAGGAAATTCAATATCGAAACTTGGATGGATAAGAAGAAACAAAAAATATAAATATCGATCTACATACGAAATAAAATCAACAATAGCAACAACAAAATTTTAGTTGTAATATTACAGATACATGAAGTTTTCTTTTTTAATCTATTTGGATGTTAGCTGAAAAAAAAACCGAAAAGCTAAAAATAAAATAAACCATTTAGGATTACGAAGCTTCATTTGTTTTTTGTTTTTTTTTTTTTCTAAGTATTTTAATGCCAAATTTGCTTAAACAGACATGTTTTTTATTCCTCCTTAAGCAATGAGTTCTGCTGCAGTGTGTTATTGGCTGGTGCGCTATACAAATCTACTTTGGAGCGAAATGTGTAATTGAAAAAAACATCAACATTAATCTTTTAAGTGAATTGAACTTAAGACAAAATTGTGAACTGATATTTTGTAAGATCGCGATAAAGACAATTGTAGAGCAGGACACGTATTACAGACGTATTTGTAAATAAAATCTATATATACAGATTTATTTAGACATAAATGTATTCATATACTATTTACATACGATCTCTTTTTATAGTCAAGTTGTTTTCAATATTAGTGAAAAGAAGTTTGGATACTATATGAATGATTGTGTGGTTATATGCTTTTATTGGTGGGTAATTTAAGACAATTTAAAATACTTGCATATACGAAAAAGGAAGTACAAATTCGTAAGAAGGTGGCAAAAGAAGGATTACAGCGACATCATAGATATGCTATGATTTGAATTAAGTAAGCTTTTTTGACACAATTTCACTTTTCCAGAAGGTGGTTAAGTTGAGACTTACATAACTATGATAATCTCTAGATCAATTTAAAAAATATTACTCCAAATACGTCTGATACTATAGTTGAGCTACCACCAGTCCTCGTTATACCAAATGTTACTTTAAGGTTCAATATTCATGAGATTAAACACTGTATTGCGGGCTTAAATTCGAAAAAAGCTCCAGGCGCTGATAAAATAAGCAATAAAATGCTCCTAGAGCTACACTATACTGCAAAACGGATAATTCTATTTATTTTTAACAGCATTTTGCGCCTCAAATGCTATCCCGCAGAAAAAGCAAGGTTTCGCTAATTACTATGATACCTAAGCCAGGCAAAGATCATACGAAGGTGGAATCCTATAAGCCATAAGCCTATTGTCTAATATATCAAAACTATTTGAAAAGCTTTTTATGAATAAGCTAACACCCATACTGACTGGTACTGGATGCATTCCAGACCACCAATTCGGTTTTAGGATACAACATACCACGATTGAATAAACACATAAACTTTCGCATAGACCTTCGCAGAAAAGAAATATTGTTCGGCGCTCTTCATTGCTGTTTCTCAGGCATTTGATAAAGTATGGCACGAAGGTTTAATATATAAGCTAAAGCAAAACCTATCCGAAAACAACCTTGAGCTTTTAGAAAGCTACTCAACTGAGAGAAAGTTTGTTGTTAAAGAAGGTAATTTTCTAAGCCCTCCGCAACCGATTGAAGCCGGAGTTCCTCAAGGCAGCATCCTTGGTCCTGCATTGTATCTGATATATGCCTCTATGCAGTAACGTACACATATAAACATTCGCTGATGATACAGCTTTTCTAAGTGTTCACAAATGCCATCACACATCAAGAAGCTTCCCGCAAACTGCAAGATTATATACCAAAGTTGGAAAAATTGATAAAACAATGGCAGATAAAAATTAATGAACAAAAAATTCTACACATTACTTTTATATTGTGCAGAGAACCCTGCCCACCTAAGCAAATAAATAACCAAACTATACCTCAACACACTGCAGTAAAATATTTCGGTGTTCATCTTGATCGTCGTCTAACATGGAAGTCCCACATAAATGCAAAGGTGACCCAAATGAAATAAAAAGCAGATCAAATGCATTGGCTCATTGGAAGGAACTCTACTCTAAGCCTAGATTGTAAACTTCTTCTATACAACTCCAGTCTAAAACCAATATGGCCCTTAGGTATCCAGTTATGGGGCACTGCCTCGGCATCAAATGTAGAAAAAATTCAAAGGCAACATAATAAAATACTCCGTATGATTACAGCAGCCCCATGGCATTTCAGAAACAAATAAGCGAATTCATAAAGATTTAGAGGTGCCGCTGGTTAAGACAGTGTTTTCTAAACACGTGACAAAATATATCAAAAAACTTGAGTTGCACCCAAATCCCCTAGTCCGAAACATCACTAACTTTAGAGGCCACACTCGGCTGAGAAGGAGCGACACTCTTGCTCTCAGCCGAACACGAGAGATGTAGACAACCAAAGAACCATCCGCTGAAACAAATATTTTTGGCTGGACTTAAAAATTAAAATATTAGAGTTAACATTTGATTACTTATTGTTAGTTCAATTTTATTGAAGATACAATAAATAAATATAACTGGCAAAAAATGAATATTCACCAACTTACAAATCTTATCAATATGATTTATAATCATATTAAGAAGTAAAATAAAGCAATCCTAACACTGGGAATTGTTGTGGTAAACAGACAATTTAAAATCAACTTAAGTGATATAACTCTCGTATACAATTTTCACGAAAAGTTTGTATGCAGATATAATTAATCGTTATTCGATTAATCGAGGAACTCTTTTGCAATTTTATATGATAGATTAATTTTAGTTTTGTAACGTGCTTTTTCCCAAATTAATATTTTACTTTTTAAGTAAAATATTAAAGTTTTATTAAAATACATTGAAATTGATTATGGAGAGGTATTAGCTAGTTCCTATGCGCATTTCATTGGGGCCAATACAAATCGTCAGGGAACCTTTACCCAAAAATCTCATAGAAAGACTAAAGATATTATATTAAACTCCTAATCATATTAATAAGAAGTTTATAATATCAAAGTTGGAACATGAGCTCCAAAATCAATCATGTTTTTTATTTTCTTTACTTGCGTACTACGACCGGTTGGTGGGTTTTTTCCAACTCTAAATTGTAGTTGTAAAGGCAGTTGAAAATAAATATGAGCAACAACAGCTACAAACTGTTTTCGCAATGAGCTGTGATGCCAGCATGTATTTTTTTTTAGAAAACTAGAAAAGCGTTTTAATGCAATACTATCTCTATCACCAACATCTACTTTAAATGAAAAGGTATTTTCGACGTCAAGTTTTATTAAACCAAAGAAAAAGAAGCAAACATCTATTTTTGCTTGAAAGGTGACTTGATCGAGGGTGTTCTTAGCTATGTTTTAAGAAAATCGGCCCAGCCGCTTAGAAGTTATCATCGCTTTTCTAGCGGTATTCTCTTGAATCTGCGTGTCTGTGGCACCGTAGCACACGGTGAGTTTTTGCACTTTTAGCTGACCAAAAGTAAAAAAAAAAGTTCCCCGATCGTGATGATTTTTTCATATGTGATAGACAGGAGTATAGGTGATACAAAAACATGCTCTCATAAGAAGAAGAAATGGAGTGGCAATGAATATAACGCTTATCAAATATTCAGTATTAAGAGAAGCTAAAAAACAAGCTTTTTAAATTAGCAATTTTAGTGATTTTATTATTGTTGTAAAAGTTTTTGCATGCATACTTTAATTTATATTATTATTGTTTCTTAAAATATGGCTAATTTTAAATAGTTTTGGTTGCTTTTTGAGTAATTTAGCCAAAATCTGATTGAAGTAAAAATCTACTTAAAGAAAGGAAGCAAAAAATGTGTATACACTTTTCGATAGAGTAGAACTAAATTGTTTATCCGAGTTCATCTGTCATTCTACCACCAGAATTTTAAATAGAGTCGCTAATTTAAAAATTAAACAAGACAAATTTTAAAAATCAAAATAACCCGACTGCGTAAAAAAAGACACCAGCTTTAAACCGTCGCAGATCCTAAATAGACATTTGGAATTAAAAATCATAAGATAAACCTAAATATGATTTTCAAATACCTGTCGAGTAATACCCATTTTGATATAGTTCGCCGACTTTTTATTTCTTCGTATAAACAAAATGGCGTCTGTTGGCCGCCATATTGAATTTTAACTACTGTCATATCTTTAGTAGTGCCACTCCCCGGGTTAAGACGAATCGATTGACGTAAGAATCGTCAAAATCGGTCTACGCGTTCGGTTTATATAGTGCCGCAAAGGAACACACATACACATATACATAGGATGATAAACACAATACACTTCTTTGCGTCGTGCAGTCGGGTAAAAAGAGTGGGTGCTACAAAGCGCACCCCCATAATGTAGTGGATAGTGTGCTAGACTATTAGCCGGGGGTCGCAGGTTCTATTCCTGTAGAGATCCTGGGTGTTGCTGCAGAAAAGCCGAAAAGGGCGTAAGCTGTATGCGTGTTCATTTTTTTTAACCAACTTCAAAAAAGATGGAAGTTATTAATTCGTGTATATTTTTTTTTATTTTTATGTTTGCACAGGCATAACTCTGTCATTTGTCAACCGATTATCAAAATTATTTTCTTGCTTGAAAGGCTTTGCCTGCAGTTTGGTCCCATAATTTTTTTTTCGAAAATCAGCGGGGGGAATTTGCTCCCCCCCATGCATAACTCTGTCATTTGTCAAACGTTTTTCAATTTTTTTTTGTGTGAAAGGGTTTGCCTGCAGTCTGGTCCTATAATAATTTTTTCGAAAACTAATTTCTTTACTCCTTCTATTTTTAGCCGCTCGGTATATGAACTCGCGAGACTGTGCTCGTGTATTTATTATATAGAGTATTTCCATGTCAACTCGAAAGCAAATCGGATTGACCCTCTCCGATTTCAATGAAATTTATCACAGAGAGTGTATGTCCTAAGATTTTTGATTTAAAAATTTTTAGACACTAAGGTCATTTGGTTTCCGTAATATGAAGTTATGAAAATGCAACAAATCGTCAAAATTTAATATAAGTTATTTTAATGTTAATAATATATATCATTAAAAAATTTAAAAAATATTTTTTTTTTGTTCCTAAAAGAAACTGTGGGCCATATTTTGCTCTATAACTCCGAATGTAGAAGCGGCACCACCATGAAACTTTGCAACTGTATAGAAAAGAGCTTCATAAGATTTAAAAAAAACTGTTTTTTGAGATATAGGCATTTGAACTCAAGACCTGCACAAATGACCTTTGAACTACTCGCGGAAAAAATCGAGATGTAAATCATTTCAAAAGCATTATTTTAACCAGCCAAATAACATCAAATAAAACTTTTTCAGCTTTGAAGTTTAGAAGTTATAGTTGGTTTTTTGTGGCCACTTTAGTCAGATTTTTAAAATTTTTCCAATTTTCATAATGGTATATTTCAGAATCGGGAGGGGTCCAAGGTCTAAAAATTCAGATTTTTTTAATACCTGTAATGGATAACATTTGTGGCGAATATCATCAAAATCGGAGTTGGTGTTTCCGAAAATGGCAGTTTTTTGTCGATTTGACATGGTTTCAACCTATATGAATATAACAAATAGTAAATATTTTTTTATATTTACTTCAGGAGTCAAAATTTAAAATTTAAACTAAAAATTTTAAAATTTTCAAATCTCCGAAAATCGGTAGAATCCTTAAGATATAGCTAAATATTATTTTAAAAATTATTTTGATGATCTACGGTCAATTATGCAAATTTCATGGGGTTCAGATGACAATAGGCAAGAAATGTGTAAATACAAAGAAAGGAATATGTTTGTTAACCATTAAAAAAAATATATATACTGTGATTTGCAGATTCGAAAGATAGGAAGGACGACTTTTAGTCTAAGCTACAAAAGAGCTGGACTGTAAGGTGCCTTAAGCATTAAAAGCTAAATAATTTTATTGCCATATAATAAATTAATACAAAATTATTCCACAATATTTGTAAGTATGTATACATACATGTGTGCATGTATGTATGTATGTGCATATCAATGAATGTATATGCTTTATATATGTATGCACTTTAAATATTAAAAGATTTGTTGCCAAGATATTAAATTTAGTAGTCGATTAAATGATTATGTACATGATATTTAATTTTGTTTGCTTACATACAAATTTTATTTTTCATGCAGCCACACACAAACATTCTTATGAACGCGGGCGGATACACTTATTTTGGTTAGTATATTTTTAATTTTGTAATTATTTAATAGCCATGTCAACATATCATTAATATTATCCTTATATCTGAAGTCACTTCTAAGAAAAACTTAAGTTTTAGTTTGATATTTTGTATTAATGTCAAAATCCGGTATATTTTGAATTAATGAAATTTTAATATGTATCGTCATATGATTTTAAAAAAGCACTAATTTACAAAAAATTCATACCAGACATTTTGATTGATTATGATGCACATTATCAAAATAAATATTATTACTAGGGACGTAACGATACGCCGTTTTGCCGATTCGATACCGATACTCAAAAAGAAATATTGCCGATACCGATTCCGATAACGATACGCAGATTAAAATTGAGTTCAAGTCTAGGTTAACAAAACTCAAGCAGGGCAATTTTTTTATTACACAAAATTATTAATATTTAAAATTGATATTAGCCCAGTATACAAACTTGGAAGTAATTTTTAAGGAACTACATTGTCATCGCTTCAAAAGCATCTATATTAAAAATATGCAGATAATTAGTAGAAAAGCAAGTAAAAGTTTATTTAAGTTATATAAAAATTTGTAATTCCTTTATAACTTTAAATAACTTAATAGCTTAATTGTTAAAATTCTTCTAAAGGTTTATATATATATATATATACACACATAAATTTAAATGAAAACACAGTTTTGTGTTTAAATTTGCTTAAAAAAGAAACAAGTTGAGAAAATGGGTAATTTTTTATCCTTTTTCCTAACATCGCTTCCAATTCGGTGAATGGTAATCAAAAAAGAGAACTTCTTGCAATGACAAGGATATGTAAAACTAATTAGAAATGATCCAAGTTTCCGATACTTCCGGATCGCGAATTCTACATTTTCATGATTTCTTTGGAGTGTCTTTTTTTTCTGGGAATAAGATTTAAAAAACAAGGAATTGAATTCAAATTCATGGTAAAATTAAAAAGAATAAAATTTAATTTTACAAAATAGCAGCGTAATGTATTATTAATATTTAAAATTGATATTAATAAGATTTAAAAAACAACGAAATGAATTTAATGCATGTTAAAATTAGCAAAAAATAAATTATTTGTTAAAAAAAACTCAGAAAAAAACTTAAAAATAAAATATGACCGATACCGATGTATCGGAAAATCTGAAGTATCACCGATATATCGGTATCGGTATCGGCTACATCCCTACACAGAAAAAAATAGACAAGAATTATATTCAATAAAACCATGTTATTAAAAAAAATATGAATTTCAATAACATTTATCTTTAACATAATAAAATATTTCGTTGTAAGTATTTCTTTTCCATGCCGGTTCTTTATTTTCTTTTTATACATAAGTACTTAAAACAAGTTGTATCCCATAAAAAAATAAATGGGATATGGCTCAGCTAGAGAGTGTATGCTTTACGTCCGGAAAGCCCGGGTTCGTATTCCAGCCATGTCAACATTTTTTTAATTTATATATATATTTTTATTTTGAAATAATTTTGTTATCAATATAGGGGAATTCTTTATCACAGGAAATTTGAAAAAAAAATTATTGAATACCGGGATTTTTGTTATCAAAAACGAAACTTATTTTTTTCTGTGTAGTTATTACCAGTCTCTTTCTAAGCTTTACTCCTCTATTTGTCCATGTAAAATTATTATTATAAGTATTCATGACCTGTTCATTAGCGTGTAACGAAAAAATTAGTTTTTGGTTTTTCATAGGAAAATACCCCCGCAAACTTTGCGTAATTGATGATCACAGATTACGAAAATAGCTTTAAAAGTAAAAAAGTGTCATCTTAAGGGTGCTACCAATATTTAAGGCTTGGATTTCCGTGGTGCTATAGAGCTATCCTTAGCCTACTTGACTAATTTTATTTGCAATTTATTTTGTAAATAAAAACATGTAATTTATTTATAAAGAGTTAAAATAAATATTGTAATTATTGTAACTTACCACAGTGAATATTATTTTCCTAGAAGAATTATCTAGTAGTGGTTGTATATATTTATGTATAAAAAATTTATGTATATTAAAATTAACGGTACCAAAATGTGAGACCAAATGCCGTGTATGACAAATACATAAAAATAACAAAGACTAAATAATTTTATACTTAGTTCAGTGAATTAATTATAGTTCAATATAGCCATCAAAATGAAATCTTTGAAGATTGGTAGCACAGCACACCCTTAAGACGGTGGTTTATTTTATTTTAGCTATTTTTGTAATCTGTGAGCAATTACGCAAAAAAGCGGGATTTTTTTTAAATATCTTATGGAAAGCGGGATGTTGTAAATACACTGATCATAATATATGATTTTTTATAAATGTATGCAACTACACAGTTCCATATCGTTAGCTGAAATGCGAAATAACTTAACTAAGAAAAAATTTATAGTATCATTTCCAATTATTAATTATTACATCGAAGCGCTTCTCCCTAAAAACTTTCAAACTGTTATAAAAATCAATGGCATATAAAGTATTTTGTTTAGTCTTTTTTCTCCCCTATAAAATTAGGGAGGCAAAAAATTAGGCAAAAAATTAGTTAAATAGCTGATGTTTCATTGAAAAAAGCATCCACCTTCATAAGTGGTAAAAACGAACAAGAACGCTGATGATGACGAGCGTAGCGGCCGTCGAAATCAGTAGTACTGATCCGTTCTGCTAATCTGATTTGAATATTCCAGCACTCCACTCTTAATAAAAATAATTTGAATTTACATTAATTCAATTATTGAACTAGAAAGCCGAAATAATAAAAACATTTTAAAAACAGTGTAGTTATGTAATTTTGCATTAAAGCTAACGATATGTTCTTAGGAAATGCATTGAGTTACATGCCTTAAAATTTAAAACAGTGCAATTTTAGATGTTTTTTAAAAATTCATAATTTTTATGAAAAAAAAATTTCTAAATTGCTAAAAATAATTTTGTCTTTAACCCATGAAACATGAAGTCGTTAGGACCCCACTAAGTAAGAAAGTTGTAAATCAGTGAGTGAAAAGTCATCTTTTATAAAACTCATTTTATAGTCAAAGAAATATTTTTGATCTAAAAACAGTTCTGTTTTTTCATTTAATGTCCTTTAACTTTGTTCTATTTTGTCGGTTCTTAAGTATTTTATGTGTGCGTATCATGTTTATGTTAAGTATCATGTGGTCAGCACCAAATTAGTTTCAACTTTGCACTTTGCAGGATATTTCTGGATTCTCGTTTAATTTTAAGGGAGAAAAATTTTAATTAAAGCTATCAATGTTAGTCGAACTCTATGGTTCTTGAGTCGTTCTATTTAATTTTTTCAATAATAAATAATTTTCAATACTACGTGCCTTACTTGACTTCACCATCCTCAAACTTTGAAAGGTATAACATGAGCTCTGATCATGAGATCGTGGCTAATCTTAAAATATCATGGTGTTCAGTTCGACCCTTATACAGTCAAGAATTTTTCTTTGTCTTTTCAATTATTACATGCTTTTAAAATTAATTTCTCAATAAAAATAATTTAATTGAAGAATTAAATTGACGAACTTAAGCCTGAATAATTAAGTATCTTTGGACTAGAAATTTTTAAGTATTAAGTCTTAAAGCAATGTCTAAAAACACACTTTTTTCAATTTTAAGTTCTTTTAACTCAATGAATTTTTATACGATCAACAAAAGAAAGATCTATTTTGCTCAGTTGGAACATTCTCGACATTTTTGGCAATAATTAAAAAACAGAACTATAAATTTTAAAATTCGAAAAAGCGGGATAAAGCGGGATAACAATTTTAAGCGGGATAGTCTTCTTAAAAGCGGGACAGTCTCGCCTAAAGCGTGATGTCTGGTCAGTTTAGTTATGAAAAACCAAAAACTAATTTTTTCGGGACACGCTACACAGAAAAAAATAAGTTTCGTTTTTGATAACAAAAATCCCGGTATTCAATATTTTTTTTTTCAAATTTCCTGTGATAAACAATTCCCCTATATTGATAACAAAAGTATTTCAAAATAAAAATATATATATAAATTAAAAAAATGTTGACATGGCTGGAATACGAACCCGGGCTTTCCGGACGTAAAGCATACACTCTATAGCTGAGCCATATCCCATTTATTTTTTTATGGGATACAACTTGTTTTAAGTACTTATGTATAAAAAGAAAAAAAAATAACCGCCATGGAAAATAAATACTTACAACGAAATATTTTATTATGTTAAAGATAAATGTTATTGAAATTCATATTTTTTTTAATAACATGGTTTTATTGAATATAATTCTTGTCTATTTTTTTCTGTGTACTGTTCATGGGCTAATTCTTCAAATTAAAGTGTCTTTTTGATTCTCCTGTAAAATTATTTCAATGTAACTTAGGACTGTTATGAATTCATATGACTATGTGTAAGGTTAACGCAAATTTTGGCTGGCACTACACAGAAAAAAAAAATATACAAGAGTTATGTTCAATAACACCATGTTATTGAAAAAAATACGAATTTCAATAGCATTTGTCATTAACTTAATACAATATTTCGTTGTATGTATTTCTTTCCCATGCCGGTTATTTCTTTTCTTTTCATACATAAGTACTTAAAACCAGTTTTATCTCGTAAAAAAATAACAGGGATATGGCTCCGCTGTACGGGTATACTTTACGTCCGGGAAGCCCGGGTTCGTATCCCAGCCATATCAACATTTTTTTTATTTATATATATATATATATATATATATATATATATATATATATATATATATATATATATATATATATATATATATATATATATATATATATATATATATATATATATATATATATATATATATATATATATATATATATATATATATATATATATATATATATATATATATATATATTTTAAATACTTTTGTTATCAATATAGCAGAATTGTTTATCACAGGAAATTTGAAAAAAAAATATTGAATACCAGGATTTTTATTACAAAAAACGAATAAAGTTTAAATAACTTGTAGAACTATGAAGAAGTGGAATCAATTATGATAGAAAATCTTTTCATATATAAGTCGTGACAACTAGTTTTCTTTTAAATTGATGACTATCTGAAACTAACAAGAAATTTAATATTAAATATACAACAAAATTCCATAATATAGGAGTGATTTAAAGTCAAATTTGTTGATATAAGTGGACAATTCATTTTAAAATTAAGCACCCTCTTCGAAAATCTCAATTTTTATTTAAAAACTCCTTTCGATTTTCTGATATAATTTTTTTAAGCACAAACCTATTTTAATATAAAAAATAATTCCCTCAACCCCAGGCCTATACTCCAGTACATGCACTATCAGCGAGTCTCCTATAACATATTGCTTAAAACTTTTAAAACGCAATATCACTCATAGAATATAAATATATTCCAATACCTTCAATACCATAATATTTGTAATTTATTTAACGCGGAAACGGAAAAAAGACTTTCTTCAATATAATATATAACATGCATACAATTTTACAAATTATGCAGACCATTAACGTCACTAAAGACACTAAAAATAACCAAATAGACATCAAATGAAATAACATAGAAGAAAAAACTAAACCATAACCAAAAGCTCAAACGTCATCTACTACAAAACAAAGAGAAAAAAGAAAGACATACATACATATTTTACCAAAAACAAAAACATAATAAAAACATGCAAATAAAAATAACTGAACTCAAATTTAAATGGTGTTTATGTTAAAATTTAATAGTGATCACTGATCATGATGACGTCTATGTCGATGATAATAATGATGAAAACAATTGCAGCAAACAATCATCAATTACAATTTGGCATCAAAAATTAATCAACAACAAATTGTCTGCAAATATGTAACTTTCTCATGCCTACACTCACTCACTCCTTCAATAAGTCAGCCAACCATTTACTTTTTCAGTCATTTAGTACATTCATACATTGTCTTGTAAAAATCTTGCATGTTTTTTTCCTTACTACCCAGCAAACATTTTTAGCCAATTTCGGTCCGAAGTCTAAGGGAACTCAGCACGAGCTCTGACGAATTTTCTGAAAAGAATTTGCGACATCTCTAAGCAATGTCGGAAAATTTTCTAGCAAAACATTCGCATATTTTCCGATTTATCTGATACTTTTTACATCCTCTCGTATTACTATCAGAGAAAAGTCGTAGCTAATATTATAAACTTATCAGAAATGTCGTTTAAAATTCTTCATACATTGCTCTGCTGCTTATGGCAGATCATCAAAAAACATTTACCTTATTTTATAAGTTTAACAACTAAAATATTGGTTCCATTCCCTCAAGGGATAAATGAGAATTATTAAGATAACTTAAATCAGACAATGCATAAATCAGACATTGCAATGTGCAGAATTTACTGCCAAAATGCATAAGACGTAGATCAGAAAATGTGCAGACTATTTTGTTAAATGTCTTATGTGTTGTTTCCACAATGCAAACAAGCATTGTTTGTCTAATAGCCCAATTCACTATGTCGGTTTTACACGTTTTCCGACTAATGTCTGATTGACTTCCTTGTTTTGTATTCGCTAAACAGCTTAGAACATATTTAGGTCGTTGGCTTTGAAAATGAAAAATTATTGCGTCCAATAAAATAATTGTTTGAATTGCCACATTACAATAATTATTAGTTGAACAATAAATACAGGGCAAATAATTCTTTATGCTATTATGGTTTTTGACTTGGCAGTACCTTATTTCCGATTTCTTGTAGCCAAGACAAGAACCTCGAAACTCCAACGAAAATATAGTAAGGATTTACTGAATTGCAATAGTAAGTGCCTTCCGCCTATAGACGTAACGTTTTATCGAGATACTGAATTGGACTATAAAACTTATATGAAAAGCACTCAGTTTTTTGAGCGATTTCCATTACAAACAATTTTCACATTACAATCAATTGATTTGAGTAGAAAATTTTTATGAAAAGCACTAATTTTTGAGTAAATCATATACAAATTTTTTTCTCAAATCATTTGTTTGTATTATAGAAACAGCACAAAAATTACCTTCGGATAATTTGCAGACCATCTGATATTAATCAGATAAAACGGCCGACTACACTGCCAAATGTCTAAGGAAATTTTAGACAACACGGATGATTATCTGGTAAAGTCTCAAATTTTGTCCGACGTTCGACATGTCAGCAAAAAATGTTTCCTGGGTACTTATGGGATTATACAATATGCCACTCAGCCTTCAAACATTCAGCCAATCTGTCCCCTTTTATATACGTACATACATAAGTATGTTTAAATATATTTTTCCGGTTTTTTAATTGACTAAATTTTTGTACGAATTTAAATTAAATGAAAGCTGTTGGTCAAAATTTATGAATGAACAACATCTGAAAGAAATTTCCTATTTGAGAAGAAACAAGCATACCATTTAAGTAGTAAGAGAAAGTACTATTAACAATACAACCAAAAATTTCCAAATAAAAGTTTATCAAAAATAAAATTTAATTTTCAGTAAATGCTCTTAACTGAATCAGTGAATTTTTTGTTTGACTTTTATTTAGGACGCAAATACCAAAAACAGCAACAAAAAGCAGTTTTTATGTCATAAAAAACAACACACATGACAACATACTCATAAATAACAAGAACGACAAGAATAATAGCAAAAGTGATGCATGTAGGAACTCGTGCAATTAGTACCAAACGTAAATTGTAACAAGTTTGTGTACTGAAGATTTCAAAGTGAGTCAATTCGTTAATGTTGTGCATTATTTGCATTAATTTTTTACAGTCTTTACAATGTTGAACATATTTAACAACGTTAAATTTCATAAATGCTTAATGGATGATGATATTATTATTTAAAATTAAAAAAAAAATTTTACTAACTCAGACAAAAAGTATGTTTGATATATTACAAACAATCCAGTATATATTATTGTTTGGTTCACAAAACAATTTTTTTTTGAATTTTTAAGTATCTTTAGACAAACTCTTTTATAAATACAGACAAAAATATTGTTTGATATATTACAGAAAGTCCAGCATATATTTTTGTTTGATTGAGTAAATTATTTTGTTTAGAATTTGTAAATATTTTTAGACATACTATTTTATAGATTTAAATAATTTGTTTACTGAAAAAAATAAAATCTTTTTCAATAAAATTATTCAGTCATTTTTTTCTTTATTTACAAATTTGTTTGTAAGTCCGCTTCTATACAAAATATTTACTAATTCATTGAATTTTTACTGAAAATAAAATCTAGTTTTTTTCCTGTGACAAACATGATATTATAGGCAGCTGTTCTTCTAATTTTTGCACGCTACAATATTTTGGAGGCTCAATCTGGCAATCAGACTTTTGTTTTTTTTTATACAGAAAAAAACTAAAATCTGCTTTCAATTTCACTAAATCTTTGATTCATAAAAAACATTCAGCATATCAAACTATTTACTTCTTATTATAGCGTAATAGACGATTACATCAAAAACCGCATGTGAATCATGCGAGTCCGGCCAAATTTTATTGAAATACATGCATAAATACTCGAATATATTTTCTCAAAATCTCACTTTGCAACCACAAAACTCACAAACAAACTGAGGAAGGTGAACAATATTTTAAATAACAAAATATATGTAAAGATAAACCATTGAAAAAAAGAAAGGTTTATAAACGGTTATTGGTTTACATTTTAAATCAATAGGCAACGTCATCAGCAGCTTTGTTTTCTGTTGTTGAATGGCTTCATGTCTGTTTGATCATTTTGCATACAGTCATAGACGTGGGAAGGCCATTCTGGAGGAAGTATTGCTACTACAAGAATGGCTTACGATCAGGCTTTATTCCGACAATAGCTCGTCGAATGTTGGCTGAAAACTATTGGTTAAAAGAGCTTTTACCCACACCCTATCCCCCCACCCCCACCAAAAAAAAACTTGCTTAGCTACTCCTAGGCATACATTAATGTAACAATTGTTGCTACAAAGGTTGTTGCTACTACATACTACTACAATTTTTGTTGCTGTTTTGGGGTAGCAACATCTACGTTAAAAAAGAAGAAAATTGGTTTGGATGACAACGCTAACAAACTGTCTTCCACATCCAAAAAAAAAAGATCAATGATCGTTATTGATCAATGATGGATGCTGATTTGCTGTATATATTGTTGTATTTGATTGTAATGTTTTTGTTGGAGATGATGTTGATGGTGTTAAGCACATCCATGTAATAAAATAGCAATAAAATTAATTTAAATGCAAAAATGACACAGCGAAAAGTGTAAAAATAAAATGTTCGGTTTGTTTTTTATCTGCTAAGTCTTTGAATGTCTGTTTTTACGTCATCTTAAAATAAACTTTTTATTTATAGTTTTTTGTTTTTTACCAATTTTAGGCAATTTGCTTAAAAAGTTTCAGAAAAATCAGCATTTTACAAACAATGTAAACAATTTTTTTTGTTTTATTTACATATATTGCTTAAGTCAATTGCAGTCATGAGATTTATTTCATTTATTTATCAGTAACTGCAATACAATTACAAATTATAGTAAATCTAAGTTAAGTTATCAGGCACATTAACTAAGACTTTAACCGATGTGCACAGGAGCTTCCATTTTCAGTCATAAAACTTTCGGCATTCAAAAGGTTCTATTTGTTGTCAAAATTATTTATTATCATTTCAATACTTTCAACATTTAGATGTCCAAGAAAACATACACCAAAATTATTTTTAAAAATGCATTTTTTATTTTTTTGTACTTTTGAAGTCCACTGCTGAAAAGTTAGATGAAAAATAAAAAGCTTACGCTTAGAAAAATTTCAATGTAAAATCGTCGAAAACCAGGTTAATTTAATGTGTTTGGTGGTGGTTTTGCTTCATAGGCGTTTCATGTTAATTCAACATGATTTACAATAATCTTGAAGGAAGATTAATCTTTTTGAATTAACAATATTTCATGTTGATTTGATATTGCAGTACAGTTAAATCAAAATTATGTTGATACTGAAATAATACGAAAAATCATGTTAAATCAAAGTTATTTCGAGTTGAAACAATGTGAGTTTCTTACTGGAACAACACGAAGAATCATGTTGAATCAAAGATATTTCAAGTTAAACAACGTGAATTTGATATGCTAAATGATCAAGCTGAAACAACATGACTTTAATGTAGCTATTTTATTAATTAGTTTACTTACGTAATGGTTAGTTATTAGCATAGACAACGGAAAACTTTGTGTTATAGTTGGCTGCCCCAGCCAAGATTTGAACTCGTGCCACTTGCATGATAGTCCACGCGCTAACCACTGCAGCCACAACAGCTTCAAACTCTACTTTAGCTATACACTAAATAAATACCCATCATATGTAAAATGAATTTCATTTTAATTCAAATGGATTAAATGATTATTTAACATAAAACTTATTTGAAATTAAAGTTCTAGTCATGTTGATATAAATTGAAATGTAACGTTTACAACAAAGTTGTTTTAACAATGAAAAATTTTAAATCAAAGAGATTTAAGGTTAGATTAATAGTTTTTCATTTAAAATTAATATGAAATAATGGCAATTTTAAACTAGCAGCAGGAAATTTTCGCTGGTAATTCGTTTTTCGTCGTCTACGTAGCCGACTCATGTAAAAATAAACAACAACATGTCACACAAGCAATCACAATAATAAACTGTAGCAATGAACAAAACAAATAAAAACACTTCAACGACAAATTATTTCTTATAAATTTAATATGACTTCAAATCACAATTGCGTCCTGTAGATTTTACATTCTTTTATTTTTCTATGTGTATGTTAACGGAAACATATATGTATGTATGTATGTATATTTAAATAGATTTAACCTTTTTGAGGCTAAATAAAATGTAAATTGCAATGCTAATAGCTAAAAAAAATTGGCTAAATTTAGCCTTGAAAAATCTAAGCTATCAACACTTTTTACAAGAGGAACATAGAACGATCCAATTTGCTAATTGAGTTGTGAACTAATTTAGTCGAACTGTATGGTTTTTATCCCAAGTTATTTAATTGGTTTGGCTTAAGTTCATTTTCAATTTAATCTTTCGATCAAATAATTTTTTATTTAAGAAAGAAATTCTAAAGCATGTAAATATTGAACATTCAAAGAAAAATTTGGATGTACGGAAGGTTGAACTGACAGCTGTTTGGAGACTACCACAGTCTATTCATCAGAGCCCTTTACCTACACTATCAGCGACAGTAGCAACAACATCATATCGAAAATCCTACTAATTGTAATAAGCTCAATTAACAGACTGTCGCCACCTCGCGGCGAATCGCACCTTTTAATGAACCTTTTCTATGTGTTCGGAGCTTCACTATCTATCTTTTCTTAGCATGTTCAAACATTTTAAGCTATTTTCATTTCGGTCTTGTTGTTTCTGCCATCGCTGGTAGTGTGGGTAAAAGGCTCTGATGAGTAGACTGTGGTAGCCTCGACACAGCTGCCAGTTCAACCTTCTGTACATTCAAATTTTTCTTTGAATGTTCATTATTTATATGCTTTAAAATTTATTTCTTAAATAAAAAATAGTTTGATCGAAAGATTAAATTGAAAATGAACTTAAGCCAAACTAATTAAATAACTTTGGATAATTTATTTTGCGTAATCTTTCCCATTTGTTTTTTTTTTTTTTTTGTTAATTTATTCAAAAGCACATAATCATTTGTTTTTTCCTATTGATTGCCTTAAAGACAAGTGCGGTACTAAGTAGTGAAGTACTTAGTATATTCACCGTACTAAATAATTAATTTAATACAAATAAAACAAAACACTTGGTTTCTAAAAATGTTATTTCCTATTTAAAGGTATATAATTGTGTTAACAAGACAAACATTTTATAATAATTATTCATTTACTTTTTATATTTGTTCAAGTTTTATTTCAGTTTGTAGTTTTTCGATACTTGTTTCGAACGGAGCTAATATTGAAAATAAAAACTTGCGTTGAATTTGTAAATAAAAAACAGTTGAATAAATAGCAAAACATAGGTAACAAAATAGTATTGTGATATTATATTTTAATATAAAATATAGCAACAACATTTTTATGACAGTAACAAAGTTTTACGCAATACTACAAATAGGATGCAATAGTACACTTTGAGAATTGGCTATATATTTTTGACAGGAACTCTTTAGTTTAAGAACAAAACAAAGTATTATGGTAATGTATTAAAGCGAATTTGATTATATGTACGTAGTACCTTGGCCTAGTATAAGATTCCATCTTCTTTTCTATGTTTTTATTATAAAAAAATTCTTCGATTTTCGTCCGATCCATAAACAACTGTCACCACTCTAAATTACCACCAAAAATAATGTGTGTCAAACAGATGCAAAAAACGAGTAAGAAAAACTAAACTAATTTCATTATTTTGCTGTTTTATACATAAATATTTAACACATCTTCCAAAATGCCTGCATAGATGTATTCACATGACGTAGAAATATTACAACAATTTACATAACATGGATATTCTCAAAGACTCAAAAAATAAACTAAAATTCAAATTATTTTCTTGCACAACCATAAAGAAAATAGCCAAAATATTTTATTTTATCGAACTCTCACACAGGGTTTGATGTAAATAGTTTTTATGCTAATTGCCGAAAAAAAAATAGTTGCCTCAACATCAACTCATTTCGTTATTCATGCATAATGATGCATATATTTCGTTTTTGTACCACAACTTGTATGAACTGCGAGGAAATGTTTTGTCAACATTTAATTTTCCATAAAGAAAGCGACGAATTTCTTCGATATCCGGTAGGGTGGATTTTTAAATGCATTTATTATAGTTATTTATACGAAACTACATTTTTGTTCAATTTATATGTCCCTCTTCATTGAATCTTACATAGTTTTGTGTTACGGAAGTGATTTTAATTAACACTATCGGGCTCTCAATATTTGCATAATCTGTATAGATGTTTGTCTTGATTTAAACACATTGATGTTCTTTAGAAAGTCTTAAGGTACGTTTACACTTGGCAAATATTTGCCAATAAAAACGTAACCACTACTTTTGCTAAGGGTTAGTGTGATTTAACTTGGTTTTTATATCACAAGATAAGGCTAATTATGTTGCTAAAAGCTATTTTTATATTATTTTTAATAAATCCGAACCCATATTTGAACAAATATTGGAATTAAAGGATATAAAATTTTAGGTTATTTGTTGGTCACATTTTTTCCAGCAAATATTTGCCAAGTGTGACCATACCTTTAGATTGAAATGAATGTTATGCAGTCATTTGCAGGTAATTTTTCTTTAACATGATGTTGATTTCCGGTTACTGCCTTCAGATTTTTGTGGTGTTTTTATTTTAGGGGAAAAAGAATTAATTAAAATAATGTTAAGGATATTTTCTCTTTTTATTATAAATGCAATACATATGGGAAACAATTGGTGACTAAAATACTTTTTTTTAACTGTTTATAATTTATTATTATTAGTTTGCCATCTCGTCAAAAAGACCCTTTACTGTAAAAATATTTCGTATCGAGATCGAGAAAATACAAGTGCAGAACATAGTGAAATATTAGTTGGGGAAAAGTTCACAGATTTGACTTACCTGCTTCAAATATTGTTCGTCCTTCTTACAAAAAAAACAAGCTAATAAAATTTTCTAATAAAATTTTCCAAAAATAATTCGAATAATAATTACGTACAAATAGTTTTCAAAAATATTTTTCAATCCATTCAAATATCATCACGGCTTAATCAGATATTTAAATATATATTTAACAACATAGCCTTCTGCTTTCAATAAAAAAAAATCGATAAGCAGCTCTGGATTACAAATAACACTATACAACACTAAAAATAAATTATATGGTTGTAAGCATAGGATATATAGAGGACAACCTGGAACTTCAAAAACCTAAGTATGCTGTCAAAAACCTAACTCTAAGAATTTATTAGTAGAACATTTTGTATCAGTATTGGTTTAAAATAAAAATTTCCCCATAGCACTAAAACCGCACTTTGTTGGTATAAGAAGTATTCTAAATCATTTATATTTTTTCTTAATGAAGAATGTGTTGTTCTCAGAAAAGAGCGGGTTTTGGGAACAAGTTCCCTAATTTCATAAGAGCACATTCTATTGTAGAAGCGATAAAACAATGAAATACACCCCACATTGCGTCGATGCTCCAGCGAGTCAATAGAGTTGGCTACCCTACTGTCGCCGATGAGCTTCTTCGCCCTAGGGTTCATAAAGAAAAATAAAAAATTTTTGTGTTTTAAAATAATAATTTACAAACATTTTTAAACAAGCGAAAAGTAGGCTAACCTTTCTTTCAAATAAAACTAATTTTACTAAAATCGGCCAACAACGTTAAAAATTGTGTCAATTTCAAATAATTATTCGTAGCAAAAGGCGACTTACCTAATACATTCAATTAGTTTAAAAAATATGGATAACACAATAAAATTTTTTTGGATACAAACCATGATTGATACATAAAACGTTTTGCAATAAAATGGGATATACTTTATTAATTTGAATGACAAACCTACGCTGTTATTTTAGTGTCTGTTGTTAATGCAGTTTCCATAATTAAACGGAATAATGAAGCGTAAAAATAAACGTAACGCCTAATACAAAAAGCTGCGAACAACAACAATAATATTAACCCTTCACTGGTATCATTTAGTCAATACAAACCACTACATATATATTTAGTTATAAATAGTATTTCTATTTTTAGCTTATGCATATATGCATCTAATTTTAGAGCCTAGTATTTGATACAAGAGAAGTAATACCAAAAATGGGGTCCGAATGGCTGATTCGCATTCTCAACGTAAATTTTGTGTATTTTTTTACCAATGTAACTAATATTTATATATGAGAAGCTAGGATTAAAATTATAGTTTTCACCTCCTTCAATTCATCCTCACATAAGTCTATATTTTTCGATTTTTTAACATAATTGTATCTTGAACATCACATTTGCTTTCGCGGTTATTCCAGTAATGATTTTTGCGAAAAAAAATACACCACAAAAAATTATAATAATCGCAGGACGAAATTAAAAGTTATGACCACTTTTTCAATTTTGACTTGGGTTCTTATGGAAAAAATTAAGACTTATTTTAATAAAATCGATCAACAAGGCTAAAAGATATGCCAATTTCAAATAACTTTTTTGTAGCAAAATATGATCTACCAAATACATTCTTCAAAAATATAACAACCCTTAGTGCGAAAAAAGCAAAATTTTTCAAAGAAAACCAGCCAGAAACTTGTAAACAGATAATGTTCTTTATATCGTTTCTACCTTTCAGCTGCTGTTAACTTTTTTAACGTCCTAAAATTTATAGATATATTATATTTAAAAAAAATTTGCGTAACGCTCAATACATTTGCTTACGAATTATATATTTTTCCAGAACACATTCTACATTGTAAATTTAAAACAATTCAGATGTATCATATTCGATTGGCTTTAACATAAACTACTTAGTTTTTCACTAAAAATTTGAATTAATTTAAAAATATGAATAACACGCAATACACTCTTTTGTATACAAACCGTGATTGATTGATGAAACGTTTCCAATATAATAAATACTATTTAATAAAGTTCACAAAACTGTTATTTAAGTATATGTTGTTAACGCAACTTATATAATTGAACGGACTAATGAAGCATACTAAAAAAGCTTAACGCTTAATGCACAAAACTGCGGACAACAACAACTTATTTTAAAAAAATATAATTTCTATTATTTTTCAAGAATTGGATGTGTGAAATAAGTGAAGAAAATGCAAATATTCTAAAACCGTTAAAAATTTGCATTTGAAATGAGAATCGCCATATATGTATATCGGTGTTTTGAAAATTTGCATCTGGAATTCATTTTAGGGGGTATTGGAGTTAAGCTTTCCCCTTCTGCACATACTTATAATGACCCCGCATAGGAAATCTAGTCAGCCGTGCTTGTACGTCATTACATATGTCTAGCACTTTTATGTAAAACACCACGGTAGAGGATTTTGTAGAACATTTTAACCCTGTACCTCTTCATCGTGTGGTTCTTTTGTCTCTTAAAAAGGGGCACAGAACTCCACTTCAGCCACTTTACATCGGGCTGAATTGTTCTCCAAAAATATTTGACATATAATTCTCCTATAGGTCTTTAAATATCCCAAAGTATAACACAACAGAAATGCTGCAATACTTAAAATGTGTTTATGGGTTATGTTCGTACTTATTGATAATTATTACTACACGCAAAGAAAAGATATGGTTGTGGCAGGGTTGCGTCAGCAATGACATGTTTCCCGACACAGTTTTTGAATGTGGCAAATAGCTTATTATTGTATTAAATGATTGTGAACCTTAATTAGTTTAAGGCAAAAAAACTAACGTTTACATTTAATCATGAAATTATTAGACTTCATGAAAATTGACACATGGTTGGCTTGAACAATATATATTGTTGAAAAAATTCTGCAATAAAGCTATGGTTATAAAACAGACATGGCTCTCTGCTTCCAAAAAAGTTTTTGTTCTATCCCTTTTTTTGAATGGTTTATGTTAGTTTTGTGGTTTACTTGACAGTGTTTGTCTTATTTTTGTGAATAAAAATTAAAATAATTAATGTTCGGCCATGTTCTGAAGACCATTTAGTTTTAAAATAGCAAGATTTCAAAAGCGAAGAAAATCGTTCTTTAACCGGACAATTTAGTGCATTCGTAGCTTTGCTCTGATAAAATATGTGAAATATCTAAAACACAAAAGCCAACTGAAAACTTCCAATAAGTTAGCTTTTTAGTTGGATTCTATCCTGAAAGTTGCCGATTTCACAACAAAATGTTTTTCAGAACATGCCCGATTGTAAATATAGCATATGTCAACAAATATGTATGTATCTATGTGCAAATAGATAACAATTTTTATTTCAGATTCAACACACTGACCAGTTGAAAAATGTTGTTTTTGATTTAAATTGAAATAATAAAATTTTTTAGCTCCTGTCAAGTTTTTAATCAACTTATGGTTAAGAAAACAATAAATATATGATTATATAGAACAATATATATGGTTATTTAGAACCATTTATATGGTTAATTTTAACCATATATATGGTTATTTCAGACCATACTTTGTAGTTTTGAACAAAATATATGGTTGTTTTGAACCATATACATGGTTGCTTGAACCATGCATATGGTTGTTTTTAACCATATATATAGTTATTTCAAACCATTTATTGTAATTTTGAACCATATATGTATATCGTTGTTTTGAAACATATATACGGTTGCTTGAACCATGTATATAGTTGTTTTGAACTATATATACGGTTGTTTTCAACCATATATTCAATCATAGTATGTTGCTCTTCGATTATGGTTGCCTCAACCATGTTTTTTCTTTGCGTGTAGGCATAGGAAATCTTGTAAGTCTTTTTAAGTTTAACGTATAGGATGCGCTGAGCACAGCACACAACATGCTAAACATTTTTTTTTACATTTTAGCCCTCTAACTCTTTCTTGTATTTGACTTTTAAGCCCTTTCTTAAAAGAGGGACAAAAAACTCCCCTACAGCGGATATATATCGGGCTCCAACATTTGTCATAAAATTCTATTATACTAATGTGCTTTTTTAGAGCACAAACAATCGAATTGAGTGAACAATTTGTATGAAAATCACTCATGTGCTGTTTCCACAAGGCAAACAAGCGACTTGATTAAAAAATTTTTTGTGGAAATCACTAACTGCCAGTTTTTGTAAATAAAATAAAAATTTTCGTTAGGGAATTTATATTGAAACAACAATAAAAAAAACTCAAATTTGTTTTTGTTTTCAATTCAAAGTCCCTAACGAAAATTTTAATTTTATTTACAAAAACTGGCAGTAAAAAAAACTGAGTGCTTTTCATATAAATTTTAGACAAGCAGTGCTTGTTTGCATAGTGAAAACAACACATCAGTGTTTTGAGTGTTTTCTATACAAATTTTCTACTCAAATCTATTGTTTGGGTTCTGGAAACAGCACATAAGTCTTCAAAGACAGTGAAGCTCTAAACTTTACTTTAACACCAGAAATCATTGAAAACTCTAAGTATGTTTAAGGGTTAATGTCAATTTTTTTTATTTTTTTTACGCTACCACTCAGCCACAGTATACTCGGCATTAGAAATCTTGTAAGCCTTACGTTTAAGGTATTAGACTTATACATATGCCACACACCATGACAAACATATCTGTAAAACATTAAAGAGAGTTTTTCCCCTTGTGTAAGAAAACGAGAAATAGTCCCATACTAAGAGGAGTTAGAGGGTTAAAATATTCCGCAAAAATCTTTCGCTTGGTGTTTTACATAAGAGTGCTGAATAAATCTTATACATTTAACGTAAGCCTGACAAGATTTCCTCTGCCAACTCACTATAACTATTTGCAAATATTAATCTCAGATGCAAACTTTCAAAACGCCGACGAACGTATATATCTTTTTGGTGTCGTCTATCAGAATCAGTCGTTAGAACCTTGTGATTTCAAAAAAAATTAATTTTGTCGTGCAGTGTAATCTTTATCATTGTTTTAAGGAAATGAAAATTCAATGAAGCTGAAAACCTCATTATTAAGATTAATTCTTGCAGTTTTCTCAAATTTAAGGATCAAACCAGAAAGGATTTGATTACAACAGATTTGAAAAAAAAAACTTTAACAGAAAAACCGACAAACTAATATGCAAAATCAAAAATATTATGGATAGTTCTGAATATCTTACCAGATGCTCTACAATAAAAATTGAATTTCAATCTTTTGCAAACAAAATATGTTTACTGCCTAGTTAACGATGTCGAAAGTATTCTTTCTTTCGTACAAAGACATTTAAAGCAAAAACAAATTCTAAAATGTTCTTGTTGTTTTAAGTGTAATTGTACGAAAGAAAGAATTTATTCGACATCGTGCAATAGGCAGTTAAATATAAGGCTATCTGTTTTTATTTGTTTATAGAAATCAAGCTGAATACCGAAATACTAAGAAATATTATTGAATGGCAAGTGTTTTAAGCATGAATTAATAAAAAAAAACTTTGATCTACCGCCATTGAAGAACCTTTCACCGAAATCCCACAATTAAATGTTGCAGTTATATTTGAACTGGGTCAACAGCCAGAACAAATCTCAAATTTATTTCTTGCTAAAACCCATCATATTTAAACGCAAGAGACATTTGTCAAGTTTACTTGTTTTAGTTATATCATTTTTTAACCCCTAAAGACGACTTGTTGTCTGGGTTTTTGGCAGACTAAAGGACGACAGGTTCTTTGCACATACAATTTTGTAATATTGTGGATGGATTGGTGTTTGTGTTAACAAAAATTGCTACTGCCCTAAATATTGATGATCATTGTCTTAACGTCGCCTTTCTTTGTCATCATCATCATCCTGATCATCGTCATATGCACATGTTGCAAGCAAACATCGTCTGTCTTGCCTTTAGTGCTAACAAGACCAGCAAGGTGTTGGCGTTAATGTATCGTCTCATTGCACATAAACGATTGTGGATGTATGTGTATACCCAAGAAATATGTTTGCAAAGATTTCTAACGTCTGAAAATATTTTAGGCTTTACCAGACAATCAACCGAGTTGTCCAAAATTCCCGCAGACAATTGGCATAGTAGGCGGCAGATTTCTCGTACGACGACATTATTAACAGAAACCTCTGAACATTTTCTGATCTATGTCTTAGGACTTTTAACAGTCACTTCTGCAAATTATCTGATTTTAGTTTTCGTTATAATTCTCATTTATATCTTGAGAGTATGTGCACAAGTACTTGAGTTTTTAATTTTATAAAATATGGGTAAATGTTTTCTGATGAGCTAACATAAGCAACAGAATAATGCTTGAAGAATTTTAAACGACATTTCTGATAAATTTTTAATATTATTGTGTTGTTTCCACAATGCAAACAAGCATTCCTTGTCTAAAATTTATTGAAAAGCACTCAGTTTTTTGAGTGATTTCCATACAATAATTTTACTCAAGTCGGTTGTTTGCATTGTGGAAACAGCACATATATCAGACTTTTCTCTGACATCAATACGACAGAATGTAAAAAGTATCAAATAAATTTAAAATTTGTCTAGTGTTTTGTCATACACTTCTCCGACATTGTTCAGACAAGTCGAAAATTTCTTCAGAATTTCCCTAGAAAATTCGTCAGAATTCGTACAGAATTCTCTTAGACATCTCGGTATATTTTTTAGAATTTCCTCAGACAATGAGGTCCGGTTTCTTGTCAACCACCTATATGATTTTCGTTACTTTTTCTGACCGAATTCGGAATCTTGTACAGACTTTCTGACCGACTTCGGCTCTCAATCGGCAAAAAAATGTTTGCTGGGTAACTATAGTCTTGTTCCACATCCATGTTGCAAATCTTTTGTCAATGAATTACCGTAATTCTATTGTTTCTATTTTTTCAGATTATTTGTTTTTTCTTTTCATGATTTTTTATATCTTTTTTGTTTTTCTTTTTTTCTGTTTATTTGGAATTCATGCAATTCATTCTATTGTTTAGTGCGGTATTAACTCGATTTGTTACAATTTCTTTCAGATCTTTGGTCCTCCATTATCATGATGATCATTACTTTTTTGTTGTGAGTTCTAAGAATTTTAAAATATTTTCCATTTTGTGCAATCTTAGCTCCGTTCTTTTGTCGTACTTCTGTTTTTAATGTCATTTAAAAAGAATTTGCTAAAAATTGTTTGTATAAAATAGTTTACATTCGCAAGGTGTTAACTTGTCTCTTAAGCAATTGTCTAAGAAACTATATTGAATATTGGCTAAGAAAACATTTTTCTCAGAAGTTTAGGTTGGTGTTTGTTTTAGGAATTTCAGGTGACAATATGTCTAATCGATTTTGCTGGGTAAAGGTGTCTTTAATAACTATAGAGTATATAAACTTTACTAAAAGTGTCACTCAAAATTGTATCTAACAGAAATACTTTTATATAAATACAACATTCTGTGAACTCTAATAGCACACAAACTTTCATGTATGGCCCAGCCCAATATTTGAAAGTCTGCTTAGGAACTGTTGATTGCATAGAAAGAAACATGTATAAGAAAACTGCTGGTAGAAATCATACTGTTAAGCCTTGTGACAAATTTTACTGCAATTGCTGCAAGGACTCGGGTTCTTCTCATATATTCTTTTTGCTAAAGTTTCTACAAAACAGTTGAATACAATCCGATAACAATAAAATCTAAAAGCGAACCGTTCAAAAAAAGTCATTTTTAAAGCGCTACATTTTGACGTTGGAGAAACGGAAAATAGCTTTTTATGTTATTTGTGGCGCTTAATTGGAATCGGCACTCGGTTTCTTCAAAATGGCTGTAGTTTTCGAGTTAAAGCATTATGTCAAAAGGAAAGCAGTTACACGACAAAATGCTAACATAACTGGAGTACGGTTTGTTCTCTTAAGTAAAATAAAAATTTCGAAGTTCAGCAACAATAGTATATTGAAGACGTGTGAACATTGTTTTTTTTATATGCTCAGTAGTTTCAGAGATATCGTTGAACTTGTGCAAAAAAAAAGATCATAAACATTTTTGTTTTTAAAAAATGTATAAAAAATAAAAAAGCAACAAAAATTCCATTCAAATTGATTTCTAGGCTAAGGTTCTTAAAGTTATATATATATATATATATATATATATATATATATATATATATATATATATATATATATATATATATATATATATATATATATATATATATATATATATATATATATATATATATATATATATATATATATATATATATATATATATATATATATATATATATATATATATATATATATATATATATATATATTCAGAAAGAATCAGCCATGATTAATATTCCAAGAGCCAAGGGAAAAATTAACAACATCAATTTAATTTTTCAACGTACACAGCAGAACATAGCAACGCTGCTTGCTACTTTTCGAAGCCGCTACACTCTCATTTTCAGCGCTCATGTGTATTTTCATTATCACTACTTGTGAGTTGCCTCTGTTGAATGCGATCTCAATTCTTATATCTGTTTCTTTTTTCTTACCAATGTAATTAATTGAAATATGAGAACGTAGGATCAGGGCTGCCAGGTCCTTTTCATCGCGCTCCCCAAATTAGAAAAAAATATTTCCCCGAAAAATCCCCTGCTAAAATGAGAATCTCCCAGGAAAATCCTCATGAAAAAATAATTTTTTTTTTTAAATTCGAAGCTTACACGATGAAATATTTCATGAAATTTGCTGCATGAAATTTTGTTATGGTCAGGGAAGAAATTTGGTAGAACAAGTGGAATAAAATAAAGGTTTAGATTATTCTAGTCAAGTTTCTTTACCCCATTTGCATCTCCACAGTTGCTGGAAGCAAATAAAAATTTTTCATGAAATATTTCAACATATAAATTTAGTCTATATTTTTCACGGACTTATATATTATGTATCAAGATATAATTGTTATCACATTCAAAGAGTTACGAAAGTTAACATACGGCTGAAAATTTTAAATTTTTTTTAATAAATTACTGATGATTTGGTAAAGCACTAATACAATTTTAACGATAATGTTAAACTTTCAGATAAAACTTAAGTTCAAGCAAACTGACTGTTAGTAAGCTTTTAAATAAAGTTGATATGACTGAACTTTGTGTTAATAAGGATTACTACATTATCTGGGGTCCAAATCTCTCATATACTCGCATGTATGTATGTTAAAAATATTTTAGAAAAAGTGGTTTTAATTATAGATCAAAGGAAAGAAACTTTTATGGAATTTCCCCAAAAAAACCCAATGTAGTTTTTAAATAACCTCAATGACAACCCCAAACCCCTAATGAAAATCTTCATCTTTTTTGTGATAACAATTCCCCTAATTTCGGGTCAGAACCCCTAAACTGGCAGCCCTGCGTAGGATTCCTATTATAGTTTTAGCCTCATTCAATGGATAATGAAATATAATTATATTTTTCGATTTCTTAAAATTTTTGTATATTAAGCGTAAAATTTGCTTTCGCGATTTTTTTCTGTGAAGAATTTTTGCGAAAAAATATATATGCCATAAAAAATGAGTATAGAGCATTGTTCGGCGTTTCATAGCACACATGCGCCGAGAGCATTCACACGTAATGTAACCAGCGTTGCCAGAAGCTTTTCCAAGAAAATCATCATTTGACGAAATAAAAATAAATTTTTGGTGTAAAAAATCATCACAAATTTTTTTTATTCCAAAATGTTATTCAAAGCAGAGTTGAATAATGAATATTTTAAAGCATACTAAAAAAACCCTAGTCATAAATTACTATGATTTCCCTGCATGTTTTATTTTGCCTAAGACATATCGAGGGCTCATATTCAAATAGTGCTATCTGCAATTTTTTTCGAAAATGATTTTACTATGTTGCTCTGACTGAGTTGTCATCTGTCATTTTAAATAGAAAAAAAATTATTTCCTAATGGGTTTTTTCATAATTTTTTATTGTGCTATCTAACAACCACGTTGATTTGTCAGTAAAAAAGTGCTATCTGCACTAAATTTGGCCACTGGAGCGCCTAGGATGCCCTCAGATGGGTCAAATGTATGACTGATCCCACTCATTTTTCTTTCCCAAACTTTTTTCTAACATACCTAACCAATATCTCCATTCCTTAAGAGGGCTCCCATATAAAATGTACATTTTTTTAATTGGAGTCCGCTAAGGGATGGTGATAAGTGGCCAGATGATAAGTGCCAGATGATTTTGACAAAAAATCGGCATATTTCCCAAATAAAATCGGCATTATCGGTACTTCAATTTAAAAAAATCGGAGAAAAATCGGCAAATTCAAAATACCCATTTTAAATACAATAAACCATATTTTATTAACAAAAAATAGCAATACAAAACAATTCAGCATTAACTAATATTTATAACATATTAAATAACATAAAAATCAATGAAAATAAAATAGAAAAATAAATTTCTATTGAATTGTTGACAAGAAAGCGGAACTCTCTCTCTCTCTCTCTCTCTGAGGAACTTCTAAAAACTTTGCCGAAATGTCTCAAAGAATTCTGTAGAAACTCTGAAGAACTATCTGGGGAAATTCAAAAGGCATTTTCGATATGTCTGAAAAATGTCGGAAAAATGTCTGACAAAACATCAGAAAATATCTGACAAAAGTCGGAGCTAAAATTTGAAACTTATCAGAAATGATGTAAAAAATTCTGAAATAGAATCAAAATGCTGTAAGACCTTCTTCAGGAATACATTTTTCTGCTGCCAATGGCAGTTCATCAGACAAAATTTACCTGTATTTTATAAGTTTAAAAATCAAACATTTATGCGCAAACTCTGAAGAGATAAATGAGATCTATTACAAAAACTAAAAGCAGACAATTTGTAGAAGTGGCTGCTAAAAATCGTAAGACGTAGATCAGAAAATGTGCAGACTGTTCTATTAAATGTCTTAAAGGAAATTAATCGGATAATATATCAGAAAACTTGCAGAAACGTCGTGCCAGAAAACTACCGACTAATCTGCCAAATGTCTGAGGGAATTGTATACAACTTGGTAAGGTCTCAGATTTTAACTTAAGTTAGAAATGTCAGAAAAAAATGAGTACTGCCTAATTGAAAATAAACCTAACCCTTTTTTCATTTCAGTAAAACGAGTGACTGATTAACAGCTGTCTCTTTTTAATGTAGCAGTGTATTTATTCTATTCCAGTGGTGCTCAAAATTAACAAATTATAATAAAACAAACAAAGTTACCCTGTGTTAAGTGTTTATCAAAAATCGGCATTTTTGGAGCAAAAATCGGCAAATCGGCACTTTGATAATTTTGAGGCAAAAAATCGGCAAATATGGCAGGCCTGTAAGTGGCAAATATGTAAGCAAAAAACCAATGGACAATACATTTTACACCCGTAGGAGGAGCTCCTAGGCAGTTATGGGACTTTTTCTTCTATTTCTTGTGCTCTGGGAAAGTGCACTTTAATATCACCTTGAGAGTGATTTAATTCTCGTATTCAATTTTCATGAACAAGTTGTATATAATGGGTGATTTTATAAGAACTATCGGAAAGTAAACAAAAAAAAAACACATAAAATTCAGAAAAATGCATGAAATATTTATTTGGATCGATAGTTGGGTCGATATAATTTAATGTTTGAAGATTATTTCATGCAAATGTTGGCCGCGGCTGCGCCTCAAATGGTCCATCCGCTTAGTCCAATTTTGGCATACTCTTTCCAACATTTCGGCTGTTATCTCACGAATAATGTTGGCAATGTTGGCTTCCAGTGCGTCAATCGAAGCGGGCTTGTCGCTATAGACATTAGCCTTAACATAGCCCACAAAAAATAGTCTAGAGGCGTTAAATCGCACGATCTGGGCGGCCAATTGACTGGTCCCAAGCGTGAAATAAACTGTTCACCGAACTCGCCTCTCAATTGGTCCATTGTTTCGCGTGCTGTGTGGCATGTGGCACCGTCTTGTTGAAACCACATGTCATGCAAGTCAAGCTCTTCCATTTTGGGCAGAAAAAAGTTTGTTATAATCGCACGGTAGCGCTCACCATTCACAGTAACGTTGTGATTCGCATCATCTTTGGAGAAATACGGCCAAATGATGCCGCCAGCCCATAATCCGCACCAAACGGTTGTTTTTTGTGGATGCATTGGTAGCTCTTGCAATGCTTCTGGCTGCTCTTCACTCCAAATACGGCAGTTTTGCTTGTTCACGTATCCATTCAACCAGAAATGAGCCTCGTCGCTGAACACAATTCTTCGATAAAAAACTTTCTTAAGAGAGCACGCATTTTGGTAATAAAATTCAATAATTTGCAAGCGTTGTTCGTTTGTAAGACGATTCATGATTAAATTATAGACCAAACTGAAGATGTTTGACAGTGACACAAGATACAAAACGTGCGTGAGCTGTCAAAACTAGTGTTGCCAAAAAGATAATAGCAAAAAAATCACTCGTTATAAGAATTAAAAATCACATTCAACAGAGCCACCTGACAAGTGGTGATAAGCAAATACACGTGAGCATTGACGATGGAAGTGTAGCGGCTTCCGTACGTTGAAAAATTAAGTTGATGTTAATTTTTCCCTTGTTCCTTGGAAAATTAGTCATGCCCAATTCTTTCTGAATATAACGTTACGAACCTTAGCCTAATAATCAATTTGGATTCACAAAGCAAATACGTTCGAAATAATCATATTAATAAAATGTTTTTATCTTTCAAAATAATTATTAACAAACATTTGTACAGAAAAAAAATGAGCTATTTCTTCTTTCAAATAAGCCTAATTTCAATACAATCGACCGACAGTGTTAAATGTTATGTTAATTATTCGTAACTAAATACGCCCTACCTTATAAATTCTTCAAAAATATAACAACCCACAGTGAGGTAGAAGCTAAATTTTTTCAAAGCAAATCAGAAATTTCTAAACTAAATTGTTATATCGTTTCTATCCGTCAGCTGCTGTTAACGTCTTTTTGTCGTCCCATATATAATGTCATTCACATGTATAAATTTCAATGATTTTTTGAATCCAAAGAAATGTATTGAGTGTTATCCATATTATTTTAATTTAATTGCAATTTTTAGAGCATAATTAAGGAATTTATGTTGTAATGCATGGAAGATTATACATCTGAATTATTCTGCATTCAAAATATCGTAAATGTTCTGAAAAAAAAATATTGAATTCGTATAAAAATGTATTGCGCGTTATGTGAAAATTTTTTAAATATAATTTTATTATAAATTTTAGGAGTACATTTTAAGAGTAGAAAAGATATAGAGAACATTATCCGTTTAGAAATTTCTGATTTGCTTCGAAAAAAGCTTGCTTCTACTGCACTGTGGGTTGTTATATTTCGAAGAATGTATTAGTTAGGTCGTATTTTTGGTAAGAATAATTAGCTAAAATTTACATAACTTTTAACACTATTGATTGATTCATTTTATTAAAATTAATCTTATTTGAAAGAAGAGTTAGCCTCCTCATAAATGTTTGTAAAGAATTATTTTTAAAGATAAGAATTTTTTATTTTTCGTGTGAAGCCAAGTTAAAATTGAAAAATGGTCATAACTTTTAATTTCGTCCTGCGATTATTATAATTTTTTGTTTTTGAAGACTAGATGTATAGTCCTATACTAATTTTTTGTGGTTTAATTTTTTCGCAAGAATGATTCCCAGAACAACCCCGAAAACAAATGTAATGCTCAATACTCAAATATGCTAAATAATCGAAAAATATAATTATATTTCAGGATCCATTGAATGAGGCGAAAACTATAATATGACTCCTACCTTCTCATATTTCTCATAGTTACATTGGTAAAAAAACACAAAATGTACATTTAGAATCAGAATCACCCTTATATGAAACATTTATACTTAAGCATATATAATATTCCAATTAATTACAATTAAATTAATTGAATCCGTACTTGATTCAAGCGTTCTGTACTTGATTTAAGAAAATCCGTATTTACAGTACTTTTGACGCCGCTTTTACTTGATATTTTTGTTAGTGTATCTACATTCAATCTACTTAATAATGAAAAATGAATGACATCAAATCTATTGACTATTCAAGCTGCAAAGTTTTTATTAAAGTGCAGCTATTTGATATAAAAAGTTTTTATTTATAAAAAGGATTAATTACCTAACCAGGAAATTTAATACTCAACTTTCTTTATCAACTTTTCTTTTTGAGCGCAAAACACTGCAGCAACAAAATGCATCGCGCAGGCATATGCAAAAGAGTTAGGAAACAAATTTTTCTTCCACATGGCATATAATTAAAAATAATACAAGTCATTTTCTGTTGTTGCTTACAAATAGTTGTGTTGTTTTTGTTATTGCTCTTATCCACTGAAATGTTGTACTACATACTTAAAGTATGTATTGTTAGTTGTTTGAGTTAAATCAGTTGTAATCTGATATTGTCTTGTTAAAAACCACAATTAACAGTTTCAATAGAAAATCACCAGCCAGCATTTCTTGGTGTTTTCAAACTTTTCTTATAAATATATTTTTGTACTTTTCTCTCTTTTCCTAACACAACATGATATTACCACAGATTTGACGTGATCAGATGAACGAAAAAGTGGTAAAAAGCAATATCTAAAGCAAAAGGGCCTACTCTTTCATTTCTGCATATTTACAATTTTACCAAAGTTGCAAACAACTTGTCTCTGTTGTCTATCAGTCAGTTAGTCCGTCAGTCAAGCAAGTTTTTCTTTTAGCTGTTTTCATGGTCTTTCTAAGATTTCACATGTTATTTTTGCATCAAGAAGATGAAGAAAGAAACAACTACAACAACAATCGATATGTCATTTTTTATATAAAACCGCCGATCAATTGGAGATGATGTTGGTTTTGTTGTTATGTAGAGAACAATCATGATGAAATAGCGATGATCATGATCACTATTATCTGTTGAAGGATAGCTTAAACAGCAACAACAAAAAGCATGTTTTCTTGTTAGAACAGCAACAACAACAACAAAGGCATTTAACATTGCATTGACAATTTTAAAGACATGCACTTTGACAAGTAACAATTTTTTTATCAGCACTTGCAAATCAGCAAAAACTAAAAAGAAATCGTAAGAAAATTCTCTTTCTCTCTCTCTCGCTGTTCTTCCATTAAGGTATTTGAGTGAAGGCACGTTGCATGTTGATTTGTGGTATTATTTTTTTTTCTTCACTGTAATTTCCTTCCTTCTGTAAGATTGTATGGCATATATATTGTTCAAAATGACATGTTGTTGCTATTGTTGTTGATGCTGGATCGTAGTGGCAAAGTTACAGTGAAAGAAAAAATTGCTGCAAAAATTGCAAAGCTAAGTTTGTAGACTATAACTATATATTTGCAGCATATGACACTGCAAAAAAAATATTTAAGGCATGTTAAAGAGCATATAGCATAATAAGCGCTGAGGCTTTAGTTGTGATTGAAGCATCGTGAGAGTCTTGGACCACCTCACATCATTGCAGCGTCTTCAGCTCCGGCGAGTAGAGTCTGGGTCGAATATTTGGCGGTACGAAATCAGAATTCTGGGACTATAATTAATTGCGAAGAGAACGCAATATATATTGCTCATTTGCTGCAACAACATCATAACTCAAAAAACGTGAGTTAATATCGTTCTTTTTATATTTTATAGAAATAAATATTATTTGTTATTTGTTTACATCAGTGATGTTAATGTTTTTTTGCATATTTTTGTTTTTAGCTTTTCCTGCAGAAAATCACCGACGGTGATTGAAATATCGAAAATTAAATAAATAAAATTTGATAAGACGAAAATTAAGAGTTTTGTTACAAATAAAAACAGTGACCTTGAGCCCAAATAATAAATAATATTTATCCAGTGTAAGGTCGAATAAAGTAACAAATTAATTTTATAGAAAATTTATACAAATTCCGTACAAATATCTTTGAGCGAAGAATAATAGTTTTCTTTTCTGATTAATTTTATTTTTATTCGACCTTAAATGTGTAAATTTATCTTTCTGTTTTTTTTGGGCTTGAGGTCAAGGATCATTTTAATAAAAAAAATCTGTTTTGTTTAATTACTTGTGTTTTTTATTTTTAATACTTCAAACACAGTCGGTGTTCTTTAAGTTTATATGAGACATGTTAATGCCAAAAATAATTTTTCAATTTTTTAAAAAATCTTTCAGTTCCTGAAGAAGAACACCGACGGTGTTTGAAATATTGAAAATAAAAAAACACAAACAATAAAACAAAACAGAGTTTTTTATTAAAGTGATCCTTGAGCCTAAAAAACAGAAAGATCAATATATTCCTTTTCTTTATCCATTAAGTTGTGAGTAAATTGAAAATTTTAAATCCGTTTTCTGTAAATTACTATACAGAAAAAACGATCACCAAAAATATTTCAAACAAAAGTTTGCCTAAAATAAAATTTCAATTTCAGTAAATGTCTCTACTGAAGCAGTAAATTTTTTATTTGACTTTGATTTAGGACGCAAACACAAAAAACAACATCCAAAACCAGTTTTCTGTGTCGTAAACCCCCCCCCCCCTGGGAGGACGACATACACATAACTGCCAACAACAACAATGACAGCAATTGGAATACTATTGCAACAACAATTCGTGAAAGTGGTTGCTTTAATTCTTATTCATTTTTTCGAGTCTTTAAATAAATATCCAGAGATGAACGGATTTTACAAAATGAAATTTCATAAATGCTTAATGGATGATGATGTTATTATTTAAAACTTAAAAATATTAAAAAAAAAGTTTTTATTGACTCAGATAAAAAGTTTGTTTGATATATTACAAAAAATCCCATATATTATAGTTTGATTTAGTAAACTATTTTGTTTAGAATTTGTAAGTATTTTTAGGGAAATATGTTTTCTAACTTCATGCAAAATAGAATATACAGTAAATATTTTTGTTTCCTTCAGTAAATTATTTTGTTTAAAATTTAAAAATATTTTTAAACAAATTGTTTAATAGATTTGGACAATTTGTTTACTGAAAAAATTGGGGTCTTTTAATGAAATTATTGAGCTATTTTTGTCTATATTTATAAATTTGCAAATGTGCTAGCATCATAAAACTTAGTGTAGTAGAGACCGCTGTTACTAAAATAATAATTTTAAAAAAGTTTCCTGTTATTGAAGCCATTTAAGCCATTTAAACTTAACATTTGTGCGTTGTGCGTTTGTGCTTATTTTTTTCGAAAATTGAAAACTTGAATTTTTGCCACTAAAACTAAAATTGGAAACATACTGCATAGTTCGGCATCATTAAAAAAACCCGCCTGTGAAACACAAAAACACTACAGAAAAAATGAATATTTTATTTTTTAATGCTAAATGATATAAAATTTGGCTCTGTGTACTTACCAGCATATTGAAATAGTTGTGGTGTTTTCATCTGTTCATTTGTTGATGAAACCAATATGACATTTACAAAGTGTAATTCTAAACTGCTATTTAGCTTAGAAGCTTTAAGGCCTCCCTCCGGAGTTAAGTTCAAACTGTTTGATTTCGCTTTGGTATAATGACATATATAATTTTTACCGTTAAGGTCATAACCGCAAAAACAACATGTTTGTTTTGTACAGAAATGCAAAACAAAAATGCAATTAATGTTTTAATTCTAATTTTCCTATTTATAAAGACAGGTTTTTTTTTTAGATATTTATGGAAAATTAAAAGGAACAAATATTAAACTTTTTAAGTTTATTATTTCGGCTTTTTAGGTCATTATTTGAATTAATGTACATATTATTGTTAAAAGTGGAATGTTCGCATATCCAATCAGATTAGCACATCGGATCTGTACTACTGATTTCGGCAGGCCGCTACACCATCTCATCAGCGTTCTTTTTCTTCATGCTATAAAATGGTTGTTTACACGCTGTTACAAAAAAAATACCTAGTGTTTCTCGTGAAAAATGAATGAGAGACGTTAAGTCGATTAATTTGCCATTTCAAAAAATTTCAATAAACCCTCAAAATCAAAAATTATCGATCAAAAGAAAAATTATTTTTTTGAACTTCATAGACAAACAAAGTTTTACTGCGTTATTTATACACTGATTTATAATTTTTAACCGGTATCGGATAGAGGAGAATTTAAGCTTTCATGTATATTCAAAAGATTTTGACTTATATTCCGAGGAAATATAAAAAGAAAATTAAAATTTTGTATTTTTATTCAGATGTATATATTAAAATTTCGCAGCTTTTTTTTTGCAACACTTTGCTTGAGAACCTACTATTATTTTTTTTATTTTCTTAAGAAGTGTATCTTATCAATAAATCCGAAGTTATTAAAATCGGTTGGAAATTAGTAAAGGTACAATTTTTTAAACAAAATTTCAATGTAAAATAGTGAATGCAACATATTCAGAGTGCATTGTGTATCTGCGAACAAACAAAAAATGGTAAAAAATATTTAACCGCTAAACTACTGGCTAGAGTTATATGAAAGTTGATATATCAATAGATCAGCGGCTACATTTGGACACTATGTATAGCTCCCAAAAATAAGCAGGGTATAAACTAACGACTCTACAGTGGGCTAAAACTAAATACATCGCATGTAAAAAACTTTAGAAGTCTTGCAACTTTAGCAAATTTCAATCAATTTTAAAACTTTTTACATATTTCATTTTTAAATTAAATTTATTTGTTCGTAGCTAAGCATTGTCTATATGCATTTCATTGGTGCTTTACCAAATCGTCAGTAGACTTCAACCACACTTTCGAACAGTTACAAACCCCTTACCGTATGTAGAGACTTTCAAAAACCATTTGAAAATTTACAAATGATTTTCAAAAATAAGCGTAGTAGTCCTTGTAATTTATACAAAAACCAGCAAATAATTTGTATTCGATATAAATCTATTTTAGACAATTTATTTAATAGATTTAAACAATTTATTCACTGAAAAAAAAAACAATTTTTTTCAATGGATTTGTTGAGATTGTTTTGTCTATATTTAAAATTTGTTTGAAGGTCCATTCCTAGACAAAATATTTGCTATTTCATTGAAAATTAAATTTAGTTTATTCTGTGTACATACACGGAAAGCTTAAGCTCTCCTCTATTCTGTTTGAACATAAATTCTATGTCGCTGCATCGTGGAATTTGGACGACACCTATTTTGCTATTATTAGTTGTGTTAAATCGCGCGATTTGAAATCGATCGATTTCCATAACATAACAGATTATCTCTCACCAAGCAGAATACTTGCGAAGCTTTAATCTGCTTCAGTGAATATCTGGGTTTCACAAAAGATCCTTTGACTCTCGGTGCTTATGGCCAACAAATAATATGATGAGCGCAATATTTTTTCACAAAATTGTATCCCCAATCACTTCGAATACATACGATATAAATAAGCAACCACCAGTTAATTTTTCTGGTTCCACCTCTCTCACATACGCACACGCACTTTCACTTACTTCAGATCAGTGGCGGCCATTCTTTCAATTTTTTATGCACTCGTCTATAGGCTATTTTTTTTTAAATCAACGCACATACACTGTGTGTGAGACTCAAGCCCAATCTATTTAATCGCGAAGCACATATCCAAATAAAGAATAAGAGTATGTTTGGACACCATTGTTTTAAAGCAGTGGCGAGTATTCTCTCAATTTCCTATGAACTTATTTCCTATGCTGTTTTTTTAAATTATTCAAATCTTGCGCCACAACTTGTTTACGCAGGCTGCCATAAAAAGAAAATCACTGCATCCGACATCAAACAGTAATCACCTGCTTTTTTCAACATATGCTCATGCTTGGCTTGCTAACAATGTACTCCCTTGAAATACAACAAAAAACTAATAAAGAGTGTAAATATTTAATTTAGATTTTATATTGGTTTTGTATGCGTTGAAAATATAGTTTTTGAAGAGGAAAGTCTTGAAAATTGTCATCATTGGCATATTTCCTGTGTAATAATACTCATGCATTAAAACATTCAGTAAAATAGAATGAAGAATATGCATTTAAGAATAGGTAAGATATTTCATAAAAGGTTTTATAGTATTTTAATCATGTTCAAATGCTGGTAATGCTGCAATACTAAAGAGTTGAGATTGTTATTGATAACGAATGAACTGATATTTGATGATCCTTTTGATTCATTTGCATAATAAAAAGTTTACATTGAAAGATATTTTTCGATTTAGTTTTTGTAAGGAAAGGCAATGAATGTTGTAACGTTCATCCGGTTGTCACGAATACAACCCTTTTGACGTTAAGTAATAAGCTAAAGAATTTGAAATTTTTGTAAAAAGAAATATATATATACAGTTCAACTCATAACTTAATTGTTAATTTCTAAATGCACCTAGCAAAAGGATGTATATATTCAAATAAAACTGAACAAACAACAATCCACAGACTATTAATTTTAATTATCGATGATAATTCATACTAGAATAGAGAAATAACAAGTCTTGTGTTAAAACAGAAAAATTAAAAAGTGAATATAAATAACTATCAAAGGAAATGCAGCTCGAAGAGTGACAGTATGAATTGATTAAAAGTAGATGATATTCAACTCTTGACTGCAAACCAACGACTTTGGTGGAATGGTCTAAGCGAAAAAGAGTACTGATGAGATTAGTGGGAGCTATCGATACATGTCAGTTCAACCCTCCGTGCAGTAAAATTTTTCTTTGTCTACATCTCTAAACAAAAATATAATTTAATTGAAATATTAAATTAAAACCGAGCTCAAGCCAAAATAATTTAATTTCTTTGGATATTATAAATTATGATTTTTTTAATTGTTGTCCGCAGTTTTGTGTATTGAGCGTTACGCTTTTTTAGTACGCTTCATTATTCAATTTAATTGTTTCAACCAGAAAATAAATTTATTTTCTAAAGAATTCTGACCGAAAACGGTACGACCGATTTGTATGATTCTTTTTGTTGTTGTTGTATTCAGGACCTCAGGACGAAGCTTGTATAAAAGAAATGCTGCTAATGAGGTCAAATTTCGAGGTTTCGGTAAATGGTGTTTTTAATATTCGTTTGAAATCTATTAGAATTTAAAACAATGGAGCGATATTTATAAAATTTTCAGTTTGTTACTAATTATCCATAAAATAGATCGTGCATTAAACTTTTTGATATATAAGGTGGGACGAGTCGGTAAACCATCGGCGATATTTGTTTTCTCCCGAAACGGAAACACCAAAAATAACGTTTATTGTCACACGTTACAATAAAAGCATTAAAACCAATTTCGACTCGAAGAACTGGTTTTTTCATAAATAAGGCGGTAAATTTTAATGCGTTATCAATATTAATTAAAGTTTTTGCTTTAAAGCAAATAAGCAATAGCTTTGGAAAATAAAATTGATTGTAATAGCTTTGAGGGAAATAACTTCAAGTATATAATGCAATTTTTTATGTATTTGGTTTAATAAATTTAAAAAGGTCTAAGCATGTTTTCTAAATAATAAACATGTTTTTTAAATAATATTTAAAAATAATATAAGGAATATGATGGCAGAATTTCAACCAATTTCTTTACATGATATTAATTAAACTTGAGGTGGAATAAACGCTCGCTAAAATAAAAGTTAAAAAAAAGGAAAAATACCATTTGTGGTATTTTGAAAAAACCCGGTTAATCGGCACATAAAAACCGGCATGCCGAATTATTCGAAAATATAATTATTCGAAACCGGTTAATTTTCAGAAATGCAAAAACCGGGTTTCGGTTCCGGCTTTTGCATACTCTAAGCATTACGTTAACAAAATTCTGAAATATAATTTATCTATAAATTTTATTACCGTAAAAAATTAATAGCTCCAGAAGGGTAGAAACGATATAGAGAACATTATCCGTTTAGAAATTTCTGATGTGCTTTGAAAAAATTTTGCTTCTGCCGCACTGTGGGTTGTTATATTTTCGAAGTGATGTTATATACTTTTTTGAAAAGTCTTTACGCAGCCAGAGAAAAATCACTACTTTTCCCTACGCTCCCAAAAATTTATCTTTACAAAAATCCCTACAATTTTTAAATGAAAATATATGAATTCAAATAATCCCCTTTGTGTTTAATGTACATTTACCTATATGGCTTAATACGAAAAAAGCTTGTCTCGAATTTTCGATATTTTACAGGAGAAGGAAAAAACTGAGCTGCAACTTTCTTAGTTCGTTAAGAAGAATATAATGACACGTTGACTACTATAAAACGTTAAAAACGTGATTTCGAAAAAATCGAGATGCGCCTTTTTTATGTTAAGCCATTGATATATAAAATTTATTTAAAGTTGTTATACACATTTTTAGAATTTCGAGGTAAAAATATTGCACTATTTACAGAATTTTATCTAGTTTTAGGAAATATAGCTAACTTTCGGCCTACGGAAGACAAATTCCCTTTTTATCGGGATCATCACATATAAAGATATACACTTTTATATGAATTGCACTGTTTTACAAACTTTTATTTTTGGAGAGTTTAAAATTTTCTAATGCATTTTTTAAAGGTATTACTAATTAGGATGTGTAAACACGAAAAAATCTTTTCGGCTATTGTCCAGATAACGACGGTACATGTGTTTTTTTCGATGTACACTCATCTTTAAAGCGCCACACAAACTCAAAGGCTTCTTCGAATAAAATGAGTTATATATCTACTAAATTACGCGTCGAATAGTGGATAATTGGCTTTGATCGGATAAAAAATTACGGAGTTATAATGGATCGAACTCAAAATTGTGTAAAATTTTTAGCTTTTTTAACTAATTTTTGTAATTTCGGAAGCTGTTATGTACCACAAATAATAAAACAAATCCATAGTTTTATAATTTTATTGAATAGATCATGCAATTACAAAAATTGTAAGGCATAATGGACCGAAATCGGCCAAAATCTAAAAATGCTGTAATAAAATAACCAAAAAAAACTAGAATTTTTAAAAATCCCTATAATTATTTAAAATTGACATAACTTTTAACATTGTCGGCCGGCTTTATTAAAATTGGACTAATTTGAAAGAAGGCTAAGCTTGCTTTTTGCTCAGTTATAAATCTTTGTAAAGAACCATTTAAAAGATACTAATTTTTTTTATTTCTCCATGTAAGCCCAAGTAAAAATTAAAAAAGTGGTCATAAATATTAATTTCGTCCAGCGATTATTATAATATTATGTAAAACAATTTTGTTGAAAATTAGGTCGATAATAGTGGGCAACACTTTACAGATTATTATCGACCTAAAATTACACACGCATTATTTTTCAACAAAATGTTTTTACTAAAAAGAGCGACCTCCTAACTGATAGTCTGACGTATCTACCATTCAGCAATAGCCGTATTATACTTTATGTTAAATTTTTTCACCTTGGACTAAATATGTTTAATTTGAAAGGTTTTTTCTTTAATAAAATAACTACAAAATCGATGTAATTTTAGACAAGGAGAAACTTTCAACATAAATTTAGACAATATATGATCGTAAATTTGAAGTAATGTTTTACAGTGTGGCCAAAATATTTAATACATATACATATGTATATTAGAGTGGTCCTTAAAAATTTAACTTTCCCGGACTCCCAAAAAAAAATCTTCCTTGTGATGAAACAAGAATATAAGATGATTTTTTTCTTTTTTTGAACAAAAAGAACACGTGGCCCAAGTCGATCTAATTAAATTTTTTCATGAGGAAAAATAACTTGAGTGTTGTGTTTTTCTTCCGACGGGGATTTTTTTGAATTTGGAACGATTTTCCGTCATCCCACGTCAAATTTTGACGTGGGATGACGGAAAATCGTTCCAAATTGAAAAATAACTTATAGGCTTTAAATAGTTCACTATATACATAGTACATTTTTAAAAATATCTCCGTATATATGAACTTTATGAAAAAACCATTTAAGACCTTTTTTTGTAGAGAATTTAATTTACTACAAAATTGTTTTTATCGCTTTTTTTCCAAATTCATCTAATTCATGAGATATTTAGCGAAAACTGCGTTTTTATCAAAAATTATCTTAAATCTGCTTGTGTTATTTTTGTTCAAAAAAAGAAAAAATTAACTTATATTACTTTTTTCATCAAGAGGAAGGTTGTTTTTTTGGGGAGCCCGGGAAAATGTAATTTTTAAGGACCACTCTAATATAATATATTACTTTTACTATAAACTAGCAATAATCTGAAACAGAAATAATTTAGAAACTAACAAATTTTACAGTACAAGTAAACTTAACTTTTCTGAGAATCGAATCAAAAATAGTTTTAAGCATTCGTGATTAATGTTTACAGGTGCTGTAAAAAAGAAAGGCTAATTGATTTTATACATAACTTTTACCTGCTTATTTCATGAGCTATGCTAATTACTTTACCTGTTTAAGAAATAAGTGTAATTTGCCATTTTCTATTGCAGTTAATAATTTTATTGTTTTACTACACAATACTGCACCTGTAAGCAATAAAACAAATTCTTAGTAAAATTTTAATTCGCTCATTATTGCGATGCATAAGAAGTACCTAATGTGCGGTGACATTAACCATATTATTTAGCAACTAAACGTAATGACTGAAAAATATACCTGTTCCTTTTATTTGTCTTTCTTCCAAGGTTTTACGAAGTAAAAAAGTCTATATTTTATTAAATCTGAAATTTTGCTTAAGTCTAATAATTTGTTTTAAATAATAATACTGCAACATATTTCTGAAGTTGTAAAAATAATTTTTTTTAGCAATATCAAGCATTCAATAATATAAAATAATTTGAAACAATAAATCTAAAAGCACTTAAACTTTATTAATTTTTGCAAAAACACCGACTCCAAAACATAAAGATGGGAGATTAGACGGACGGACGGCTGGACAAAACGTCCTAAGTGGAAAATCTTTTACAAAAAGAGCCCCTTCATTTAAACAAAAGACTTTGCAAATAATATTTTATAAGCAATGCAAAAACTTATATCCGCCCAAAAATTTATTTTAATGTTTAAAAAAAATTTTAAATACATTTATACTAATTGTATTTTTTAGTTAAGAAAAGTACTAAAATAAAAGTAAGTATAGGCTTTGAAAAATATAAGTTATTGTCCCACTGTAGTAGAACGGTACCAACTTTAAATAATCGTCGAGCGCTTTCAATTCAGAAACGCTACAAATTTAAAAAGAAGCTGTGCATTCTTGATTAAAAATTTTGCAACTTTGATTTCAAAATTTTTCTTCTTTAAAACAACTTAGAACTTTTTTGATTTCATGTGCCTTGTATTAGATTTAAAGATGCTATATTTTTTATTTAATGACGAGCAATTTTAAATTAGCGTTGATTCCATCTTGATTTCAGGTTCACATTGGTTTTATGTTGAACATTGCTAAATATACAATATCCAACTTTAGCTGCTTTTCAAAGCTGTGTTTCGTTGAATTAAGGTTGAAATTGTTTATTTGCTGCTGTTTTTTCTATGAGTGTAGGCGATCATAACACATCGAAAAATATAATGGTGATTAAAGGTCATGACAAAAGCATTATTTTGTTGCACAGTATAATTTCTGAATAACTCCGAACCAGTTGAAAATATGAAATAATTGTATACAAATGGCTTAAAGCTAAGTATAGTCCGCATCTTTTTGTGCTTTATTCATTTCTATCCACCAATCCATTTTCGAGTTATGATGAAATATATTATCGTGGTGGGCCTATTTCGGGTGCCATATTATTCATGCCCATACAAAAAGTCTGTGCCTGATAGAAAAAAAACTAAAAACATATTTGAATTTAGCGCATTAAACTTTATATATTCCACATATTTTTATTTAAAAGTTAAAAAAAAAATTTTTTTTTGCCGACCAGTGTTTTCAAGCAAATATTTATTTCATTTTAGGTAAACGTAACTTTACTTTACTTGAAACAGCAAAAAAAGTGGTCCGTTTGTGGCGTTTTCGATTTTATATTAATTTTTAATTAATAAAAATTGATAATGAAAGCAATGCAAATAAACTTTAACAAATCTTTAAAGAAAAACGAAAATCAAATCACTCCCTTGGGTACAATATCGAAAAACAAAAACAAGTTTTGAATAGTATTTCTTTAAGCATTTTCGAAAAATCGAATATTTATTTATTTCATTAATAAAAGTCAAGAAAATGAACTTAAAAATAAATTCACAAAAATATACGAAAGCTAAATATAAAAACTAACATTAGAAAATAATAATTAAAATTACATAAGTTTTGGTAAAATGCTGTCTTCCGATTTGTCAAGAAATGTACAAAAAAATATTTAAAAAAAATTAAGATAAAAGACTAGAGTTTAAACTCAATGCTATTTAATAAATATGAAATTAAGTTCAGTTGTATAAAAATATTTTTACTATAACAAAATAGCACCTTTAATTTATTACTTAAAACTAAGAATTTCATAAAAAAAACTACAGTTAACAAGATGAGTATCTCTAAAAAAATAATTATTGTCTTTCTTAATCTAGATAATAGAATAATTAGTATTATTTGTCTTATAAAAAAGGAATTTATCAAAAAAAATTAAAATAATGTAATAAAATTAATTTAATCCTTTCCAGCGGAATGTTTACTTTTAACACTTAGCTTTGTTTTCCTTGAAGCGGGGCACTTTGTACTCTTTGTTTGGTTCGGTTTAATGTAGTCGTAGTGATGAAATGGCATGTCAGTACTCAGACAATTGTAATGATACAATTGGAGCTGGCATGTTTGTTGAGCAAAGACATGCGCGAAAATGATTTCTTGCACACTTTGCAGGCATATTTCTTAACTTCCACATGAGTTTGTTGATGGGCTCTCAAATTAGAACGATCAGCAAAAGAACGTGGACAATCGGGACATTGGAATGGTTTCTCGCCAGTATGAGTGCGTATGTGACCTTGCAGAAGCCACGGACGAGAGAAGGCTTTGCCACAGACGGGACATTTGCAGGGTAAAGTATGAGTACGGATATGCATTTTTAAGGCACCCATGGTGGTGTACAGTTTGCCGCAATCTTGGCAAGCATGTAGTTTCTTCTCCTGATTACATTCAGCGGCTGGACAATGAAATTGTTGATGCTTTGACAAGCCCATTGAAGTTGAATACATCTTATTGCATTTGTCGCATTTGAAGCGATACTTTTTGTTGGCCGCCGTATTGTGTGATGTGGCTGAAATGACCGCTGAAGTTGATGAACTGTTTGAACTGCTGTGAGAGTACACCGAAGAAGATGAAGAGTTTGGAGACTGGTGGCTGGGTGCTTCATCGAACATATGGAATAAAGCTGGCAAAGGTATGTCATTACGCACTGAAAGATCCTCTGGCTCAGAATTCACTGCTGAGTTGGGACTTGAGGGCGGAGTAATGTGCTGATAGCTGTAGGTCGAATGTGGTGATGCTGCCGAGAAATTTGATGATGCTGGTGATGGGAATATGTTTGGTTGATAGGTATTCCAAATTACATTCATAGGATTACAACCGGCAGCCATAACAAATGCTGATTTGTAGGGATTATTAGTATAACCGCTGGTTGCAGAAGTTAGTCCTCGTAAATGAATATCACTTAGTTGATATTCTATGCTAGAGTCTAATTCACAAGGTGGAGATAACATGACAGAACTTCCAGACAAATCCTCAGCTGGTGATACTGAACGATTTTTCAATGATGCGGCTACTGATGATGATTTGTTTGATAGATTTAAAACATAAGCACGTTTAACAGGAACGACATAATCCTCAGAAGTATCGCTAGCTTTACGTTTCAATGATAAATCTTGTGGTTGATCATAGCTACTACTCTCACTTACATTAGAGGCTTTTATCAAATCCAAGGCTTCTATTTGCTCGTAGTGATCGACGGGCTGTTGCTGTAAAAGTTCTTCTTCGTCTTTTACATAAATTATGGGACGTTTTTTCAATGGGCAACTTTTATAGTTGATGGCCATTTCTTTATTCGATGTTTATATATTAAATTTAAAAAAACACAGATCGAAAAAAAAACAAACAAAAAATTCACGCTTTTATTTTTGAAATGATTCACTAAATAACTTTTCTTTTTGAGATGAGCACAGTTGTTTAACGTTTGAGCGTTTGAATTGCTATGACAGGTTTGCTCTTTCCGCTTCCTTTTATATACCAACTCTCAAACAAAAGAATGGTGGTAGTTTCTTAAACATTTTTCCAGAAGCACACGTGATTATATTTTATCACTTTATCTCTTCTTTCTACTTTACCTCTCTGGTTTTCTCTCCCTTAGTTTGGTTTTAAAGGGCTGCTGCTATATTTACTTTTTGTACCTGTGTTCTATAAAGTGTGTGTGTGTGTGTGTGCATGTGTGTATGAATATTTGGGAGTATGAGGGAGAATTTAAGCAACAACCAATATAAAAATATATTCACATTGGGAAGTTTTACAATTCATAGTGGAAAATACGTAAGAGTACCTCAGTGTGATGTCAATCAAAGAAATTTAACTGTTTAGCTGTATGAGCGAGCATACAATGCAGGTAGCCAAAATTTTAGATATTGCTATTGCATATTTGATTTTACAAAATTTCCAAGTTAAAAGGGAATTTTTCTTATTATAATATGGTCAATGTATTGAAGCGAGTTATATTAAAGTTGAGTTTATATGACATGTGCTATTAAGCGAAAAGTTTCTTGATATTATATGTAAAAGATGGAAAATTTCAACAGAGATCTACAAGTTTGTTAACCATCTTCAAGTAGAAACCTGCGTTATTTGAAACAATTTTTTTTACTGGGTTTATCTAAAAACTTTGGCAAAAATTGAAGATAAATGTCGATATGCGAGCAGGTTTTCTGACAAAAGTCTAAATTTAGGCAAAATAAAGTTTTGTGCAATTGAGTTATGAGATGAGTATTGAGATGGCGAAACATCTGTTAATTGGGCTTAATAAAATAATAGGATTTTCGCTAGTTGGTTGTTGATGCCGTCGCTGGCAGTGTAGCTAAAAGGTCTTTGATGAGAAGACTGTCGTGATCTCGAAACATCTGATGTCAGTTCAACCTTCCGCATAGCCAATTTTTCTTTGAATGTTCAATATTTACATGCTTTAGAATTTCTTTCTTAAATAAAAAAAAATAGTTTAATCAAAAGATTAAATTAAAAACGAACTTAAGTCAACCTAATTAAGTAACTTGGATAAAGTTTTGTAGCATAAAAAATATACATTATAAAATAATTTAATATATATTTTTTTATATTATTTACTACTAGAAATTCGTAAAATTATGGGATATTTTGAGATCTTAATAGTTATTGGTTGTATTCGATATTGCTGTTTGTTTTATTAAATATGCGATTTAGATAAAAGACGGTAAATTAAAAGCTATTATAAAGTTATGATGTATAAAAGACAGAAAAGAGCGTTTGCTGAAACTTCGGTGGGCGTGGGATACGCCCTAATCTTAAGTGATTGACCTGAAATTTTTTAAGGATAGTTTTTATTAATAAACAGCCATCGATTTGGGGTATGATTTTATTTTTTACGACATAAGGACTGAGCAAGAGTACCAGTAGAAGTCCAAAAACATAAATTCGGCAATGTGGACAAGAACTTTATATTAAAAGGTGTTTCTGTCTAACTTACAGTTCTCAACAGAACGACAATACCTTACTTTCGGCCCAACCCGACGGTGGTTATAACAACAAGTACTATGTTTACCTTGCAAATACTTGTGTGAACGCAAACATTTTGCTCGGACTTTCATGCAACTAAAAATTGGTTTTAAGCGCTTAACAAATGCACCTAAAAATGGAAAATATGCCCAAAAATATGCATTTACTTACGAACAAAGTACCAGAACTAAAATATTACGAAAATATTGTTGTTTTAATATTTTATTATTATTAGAAAAGAAAATAAAAAAAAATTGGGTCTATTATTTATTGCAACCGAACTGTAGTTGCGTTACCAGTCGGCAACTGAAAATTAGTGCTTACCAAAAAGGCACTAAATAGCAACTGAAAGTCACAGCTATCAGCTGCAATTTGTAGTATCATTTTCAGCAACTGGCAATCCAACTGAGGCTCAATTGACAACCAAAATCGGCCGATTAATATTTTTTCGAAAGTTGAGAAATATGCACTAAACAAATTTTTATTATTCCAAAAATATGAATTTCTTGCCAAAATATGCAAAAATATGCAACTACAAATCGATGCCAAACTACTTAAAATGTGATCATTCGCATAGATAATTAGTCAATAGCTCTTTATCTATCACCAGAAAAAACATGCATTTGCATGAGAGTCCAAGCCCTGATGATTAGTTACTAGCCCTAGCCAAGCATAGTCTATTCAAATATAGCTGCCATTTCTTTTTTGAGAAAAAGAGGATGTGAACCACAAAAAACGAAGACATTTCGCCCAGAAAAGAGGACAATATTTTTAAAAATAAATTATATTAACGAAAAGCCTTTGGCAATCAAAATAAGTGATGTCATATCATTTGAACTAACAATGGGAATACAGCGCTCCCAACAATTCAAAAACTTCGATGTAAGACGATGAAATATTTCATGATATTAATTCCATGAAATTTTGTTTTCTTGGTAACAGTAGAGTTTCTAGCTAAGGAGATTTGTCCCCAAACTGGGGATTAAAATCCTGGTTGGGAATTAAAATTCGAGTTGAGGATCAGGAGATTTTTTTATTGATATATATGACATACTATATTGCTTATATTCCGGATGCTGGAATTGAGGTCTTGAGTTCAAGACTAGTTTCAGGCAGGCCAACAACATCATGCATTTTTCTCATGTGCATTGGTGTGTTATAGTGTTGGTTGTTGTTAAACTGTTAAAGTGATGAAGGCATAGCACTGATCATTTTAACAGTACCGGCAGCAATTAATACTAAAATATCCTAATGCACTTCACAGCTTACACAACTCAATGCCTCTACTTGACACCAGAGGGCCTTGCAACACTGCTCTACAAAAAACGCGCAATTGCACGGTTGTAAATCAATTAAGCTTTCTATCTCTCTTCCACTTCACCACCTGTTCTCTCTACACTATCCCTTTCCCAGAGAAGGTAACACATTAATTAATTAACTGGTAGGCATTAATTGCCTGATTGTGTTAATTCTCCTTTAAAAAAAAATAAACTGGGAACTCTTGGCAAGAGGTGTAGACAGGAGGTAGGAAAAATGGCATGACTTCCATTTCATAAAATGTTAGTATACATATCAACCGTTGACGTTTTCGTATTGAATAATTTTCAAAAAAGTTGCACGGAAATTTCAACGTATAAACAGACGATGAAATACGTAGCAATTTTAAAAGAGAAAGAAAACAATTTTCATGAAAAATATTCATTGAGTTAATTTAATTTAATAAAAAAAATATCTGGGGGACGTTGTAAAAAGTAGGATAACCCTGGACACTTGCTAAAAAAGAAGTGGGACTACCCCGGACGGCCTGAAAAAGAGAAAGTGTCCGGGGAAAAGAGGACGGATGGAAATCCCCAAAAAGACCTTCACCAATACTAAGTCATGATATCCTCCTCCAACTTGGAGACAAGACGAAGCACGTGAGACCCGAATGGAGATGTTTTATTCCATATATCTAACCTTGCCCAACGTACTTACTATATTATGTTTATGTTAAATCAAAAATAAAATGAACTTTTCACATGTTTTCATGTTCATATATACTTAAGTATAAAATCAAACCAAAAAAGTTTGTCTTGAGTAGAATAAAAATCAGAAAAATGGGAATGAAGAAAAATAAGCCGATGGCAACGCTGGGAAAGTGCACTTTAATATCAGCTTGAGAGTGATTTAATTCTCGTATTCAATTTTCACGAAAAAGTTGTAACTATATATAAGAACTAAAATCACATTCAACAGAGCCACCTGACAACTGGTTATAAGCAAATACACGTGAGGACTGACGATGGAAGTGTAGCGGCTTCCGAAAGTGATGCTACTCTGTTCTGCTGTGTACGTTGAAAAATCAAGTTGATGTTAATTTTTCCCTTGTTCCTTAGAATATTAATCATGCCCAATTCTTTCTGAATATAACGTTACGAACCTTAGCCTAATAATCAATTGGGATTCATAAAATGATACTATGTTTATATGCGTTTTGATTGTTTTCTGCTACTCCCTATATAAACCGAAAATATTTGAGTTCAGACTGTACCATTATTTGAGTAAATAATATATGTACATAACGTTAACGTCGGTATATTGAATAAAATTTAGCTAAACAGGTTGATTTTTCAGTTTGCATATTGATCTTAAGCAAAATAATATCTTATAAATCATAATCAAAAGCTCTCTAATTCTAAATAAAATTTTAGTTCCTTTTTAAAATGAAACCTCCAAATATTTTTGTAGAAACCTAAAAACTGATCTGATAACAATTCATTTAGTTTGAACTTGAAAAGTTCTCACCACAAGTTTCAAATCATCTTCAAAATTAATTAAAATCAAATTAGATACAATTGAAATTGTATATTGATATTCTATATGTACTTGATTTCCCCAAATAATATATTTGTATCCAAGCAAACGTGTCAACGATTCCCCATGACACAAAAACATTAAATATGCGAATCTCGACACATATTTAAACACTACAATCCACCTAGAAAACGAAGAAAACCAATATAAACTGAATAGTGAAAAGCAAAAGCAAAAAAGCATTTTAATATCAGCTCCATTACAATCGTCAGAACAAATATTATAGGCATACTGATGCTCGCAGATGTTAAAATATGTGAATTATTATATGACACCTCACATAATTCCATCATAAGCACAGATGATGCCGTTCAAAAGAAGTCATAATGTTCAAAAAAAAGGGGGATCATTTTCACTCAAAAGTCAGCAGCAGAATTACAATTTGTGAAAAAATAAAACCCACCCCAATTGGAAATTCTTATATGAATTTCCAAATCGTGGGGAAAATTCCAAAAATAGACTCAAATAGGTAACAGGAGAGTGTGGGAAATGAAACACAAGACACTGAGAAATTCCCATTTCTGACAACACAATACCAACAACAACTTTTACAAATTATTGCTGACTTCTAGAACAGGCTCAAATACCTGCATGATGATCGTTGTTGTTGATTGTTGCTGCTTCAATCGAGTGCAATTGAATTTTGAGAACGAGTCAGTGTGGTGGTGGTGTGTGTGAAGTTTATAGATGTGAAATTATGATGGTGGCATGTGCTGTTTGCTATAAAGTGTATAAATTTTAGTTGTTTTTGTTTTGAGGTTTGCTTTTAAAAATGGGGTGGTTATCAGAGCTGCCGTTTTTTGGTTATTTGTAACAAAACTTAATAACTTTTTTTTTCAATATGAAGATGCGAATATTTTTTCATTTTGGTTACTTGTTTTTCCTAAAATAATAATAAGTACTTAGGAATATTTTTTAAGTTGAATTAAATAAAATTAAGCAAGTAAAAATTTTATTTATTGTAACGGTCCTATTCAAAAAAAATTTCAATTTATAAACGTTCAATAAAATGATTTGTGTATTGAAATTTGACGTGTTTAACTCTTATAAAACAAAAATATTTTTTAGGAATAAGGACTCAAATAAATAAAACCTTTTATTTCAATTTAAGTTTCTGATTATTTTTCATTTATTAGTAAGAACTTTTTAAATGTAAAAGAATTGCATATCTTCTTTTGTAATTATTATTTAACTATAAAGTGCAAATAATCTTTGTACAATGAATGCTGGCAAACGGTGGCGTAAAAACATCGTTCCCGATACCGTTATCATTACCGATACCGAAACCCATTTCGGTTGAAAAATACCGATATCCAAAATACCGTCTACGTCTATACCGTTATACTGATACCGGCATAACTTGCCGTAATAGGCTGTTTAAATGCAGTTGTTGTCATTCGGGCAAATTTGGAGTTATTTTAGGTTTAAGCTTAGTACTCTGTTCATATTTGCGAAAAATGTTGGTCAACATTGGTTTTTTCATACGAAAAATATGGCAAGTGACCAATTATAACTAGCCCTTGAAAGTATGCTGCAATTTTGTACGTTTGTAAAAAAAATCCGATGTGTTTGTTGTAAATTCCACACGAAAAAAGTGGTGCTCATATTATTTCGCATGAAGACTCAAAATGTTGTAGTTGCATTTCATATGCTTTTCTCAAAATAAACAGAGTACTACATCTGCAACAATTTTTCGTGAGCAATTCGTGTAAGTTTTTTTTATATAGACTTCACTTTGCACGAAATGATGAACAGAGTACCATGCTTTAGAAGATAACTTTTTTATGTACCTATATATCTACATGTACCTTGTGTATAATATACACAGTATACACTGTATATCCTGGCATGTCATAATGTCCAGTGCCATAATGTCCATGGACACTATTTCTAACTTTAAAAAGTGTCATAATATCCATGAACGATATGACACTTTTAGAATTTCAATTTTTAGAGTGTAACGATTTTTGCACAGGAGAAAATGCTCAAGCCAGGCCGAAGGGCGGCTATGCAATAATCTTTATTTAGCGAAGTCGGATTTAGATATAACGATAGGAGGAGACCCAAAAAATCTTTAGTAACAAAAATAAAATTTCTAAAAATGTTCAATATATTTTCAAATATTTCTTTAAGTCGACATACTTTAAGCATTGTTGACACTATTGTAACATTTTTGTTGACGTCAATTGACTTTACTTTATACCATAGTAATCGGACTCAAGGATATAAAAACATATAAGCATATAAATATGTATGTTTTAATTTGTTTTCATTTTTAAAAGTATGGACATTATGACACATTTAAAAGTACCATAATATAAATAATAATAATAATAATAATAATAATAATAACAATAATAATAATGATAATAATATTAATAATAATGTCATAGAGTACATGGAGTTTATGACACTTTTTGGAGGGAAATAATGTCCATGGGCATTATGTCACCGAACATTATGATATGCCACCATTTTGTTTTTGTATTTCATAAAAAAGCTACCATATTTTGTATTTTCATCAAACACCGAACTCCGCTGATGTTTTTTTTTTTCAATTAAAAAAATGCATTTTAAATTTGGCTATTTTTTCAAATTTGGTAACTTTATTTTTAAATTTTGGTTGTAATAATTAGTTGATCGTGGCAGCACTGGTGGTGATTAGTACTCGTACTTTTTTAGACGAGCACATACATACATATGTATATTTAAATGGAGTTTTAAAGATCAAGCTAAATTTGTGATATAGAGAAGATGTAAAGTCAACAGTATACCTTAATGTTTATGATATGTAAAGGGCAATCTCACATCATATGATCTTAAAAAATTGTTTTATTTTTTTAAGCATTTCTGAGAAAACTTTCGTCAAAACATTTCTTTAAACATCTCATTAAAATTAAAAAATACTAAAATTAAAAATACTTTCAAAAACACTAACAGCCGTATTCATAAAAATTTTAAACATCATTTCAAACAAATTTTAACCAAAAATCTCTAAAATGAATTAATTTTATCTTAAAATTAGGGTTTGGGAATCGTGAATTCGCGGAAAAGACCATATTTGTTGGAAAATTTTTGAGATTTTCCCGAAAAAAAGGGAAACGGAAAGTACACATTATTTCAAAAATATATGGACTTTATATGACATATTCATAAAATGTCGTAAGTGGCAGCGAAATTTATTTTGATTCATATAAGGATTTTGTATTATAACCCTGCTTTTCTTTAATATCAATGAAATTTGCCATGTTCGACTAAATTAACACTATGAAAATTTTTTTAAAGTTTCTACGTATTTCATCGTCTTTTTAACCACAAAAATGTCTATAAAATTTTATTAGAGTGAATTTGGTAGTGTCGTTTCATCACTATATCAGAACAAGGTGGAATACTTTGTAGAAATATAAATGATTGCAGTGCTCTAATCGTCTCCCAAAGTAAATATTTCGATCTTAAACGAACTTTGAGTGATTTTCCGCAGAATTAATGGATGCATTTTTTAAAGTTTGGTGCAAACGTAAAACTGATAGTTGCTGCACAGAAAAAAATAGACAAGAATTATATTCAATAAGACCATGTTATTAAAAAAAATATGAATTTCAATAACATTTATCTTTAACATAATAAAATATTTCGTTGTAAGTATTTCTTTTCCATGCCGGTTATTTCTTTTCTTTTTATACATAAGTACTTAAAACAAGTTGTATCCCATAAAAAAATAAATGGGATATGGCTCAGCTAGAAAGTGTATGCTTTACGTCCGGAAAGCCCGGGTTCGTATTCCAGCCATGTCAACATTTTTTTTTAAGTCGTAACAACTCAAAGTTCTTACATGTAAGAACTTTGAGTTGTTACGACTTAAATACATTATAAGCCGACGATATTATTGAAACCCTGAAGGAGATGTTCTAAGAGAAATGAAATGAAAGAGCAAAGACATACAGATAGACTGTGGCTCAGACTATGTAAAATTCGGCACATTTGAGTATAGTACTGTAACTTACTTGTACATAACGATAAAAATCCTCCCATAAATTTGTCAAGCAAAATAAGAAACATTACGGCAAGTTATTCACAAAACGATTTGGAGACATTAAAATAAAATGTTTAACTAAATAATTACGGTAATAGTCATCTATTACTATTTATACGACCTCGTACTGCACGGTGGGCTTGAACTCGGCGTAAATGCATTTGTTTAGCACTTCCAATTTTGTTTTGGCATTCGATTCCTGGACCCATCAGAAGGTCAGAAAAAAAAATCCACCGTAATTCTTAGAGCCGATTTTGAGAAAAACGCGTTTTTCTGCAAAATTTGAGAAATTTAGAAATATTCATTATTTATGAAAATAAATAAAATAATTCATAATAACAATAACGTTTTGTTTTAATTCTTGATTCGCTTGACAGGCCTGTAGGTCATTGACAATCAAAATTATTGGCAAAATAGCCTTAGTAGTCAAATGACATCCAAAGTGTCAAGTTCAATATTCTTTTTCATTTGTGGTATTTTTTTTTGGAAATAATGTCCAATGTTTTCATTAATACATGTGTTTTGTCCAGACAAATGATATCGCAGAAAAACGCGTTTTTCTCAAAATCGGCTCTAGGAATTACGGTGAATTTTTTTTTCTGACCTTCTGATGGGTCCAGGAATCGAATACCAAAAGAAAATTGGTAGTGCTAAACAAATGCATTCACGCCGAGTTCAACCCCACCGTGACTGTGTAATAACTATAAATTCTATTCGCCTGAATTCACTTAAAAATTTGATTTAGAATTGTTATTATATTAATTTTTATTTAAAAGAATGTTTACATTACTAAAACAATGAAAATTTCGCCAATTTTCATTTAATAAATCTACTTAATTTAGAAAATCGCCTTTTCACGGGAATAGCCGGGAACGAGATTGTTCTACTCCCGTTTCCCGGGAAGTGCAAAAGTCCCGAAAATGCCAAACCCTACTTAAAATACATATTTTAAAGCTATTTAAAAAAAGGAATTCTAAAATTTTTCGACCCTATTTTAAACCTATTTTAAGATGGCATTTGGCGTTTTGCTTCGTTTATTTTCATTTTTTTAATTATTGACTGTTTTTGTAGTTAAATCACAATAACAAATAAAAAAAATATGCTGGAACTCTATGGTATATTTCTTGTTGTATAGTACAATTGAAGAATTGCTGCACTTACGTTTGATAAAAATGTAATTTGCAGTAATATTAGAAGGAAATACCACAATCAATCTAAAATCAAAGAAACTATATAACTGCTTGCAGGCACATCAACATCAACTTATGTTGTTTTCTTTTCTAGAAAACATGTAAGTTTTTTTTACTTTTTATCAAAAAAATCGCAATTTACAATTTCTTTAAAGCAAAAATTTACCTTCGTAAGAGATGATACAATAATTTCTAAAAAATTCACTTCCTCGAAAAATTATTATGCTGCGAATTTGCATTAAAAAGTGTAAGAAGTGCAATATATTTTTGTAGAAAAGAAAACGTCATTAGGTTTCTAAATGGCGTTTTCAAAAGTCCACCTTACAATATTAAATTATTTTCTGATATTCAACAAAAAAAAAACTCTTGGTTTCAAGCAAAAACTCTAGAAAAACCCTCACAAATCCTTTTAGTAAAATAAATAAAACATTACAAACACTCGCTCATCAAAAACCCAAAATTAATTTACAAAAAAAAGTTAAACTAAGGTGATAAAACTTTTGGCAAACCCAGCGAAAAATAACATGATGATGAGAACTTGATGTAAAATTCCAAATGTGAAAAAAATCCCTGTAGAAAAACTCATCAAAATAATTAAATAAAACGAGGGAATATTTTATTAGAAAAACCAATAAATAGTAAAAGGTGTGATGGGAAATATACGCAAAAATACTATTTTAAAAAAGGACAATCTGTTTTCGAACACATAATCAATAAACATGGCTATTACTGATAGCCAGCTAGTTCATGCAGTGATGCTACATATACAACCATATGTTCATATGTAGGAAAATGTTTGTGCGTGCATGCGTGTACGAATGAGTACAATAATGTGAAATATTGAAAATTTTTATGGTGTTAAGTGTGTTTTTCCTTATGGGAAATATGAAAGTTTACAAATGGATTTTCCTGTTCTCTGAAAAAGACAATGTTACGTTTGCATCCCTTTACAAAGTATGACTGAATGTTTTCAATGCGAATTCCCAAATTATCCAATTACAAAGTCAAATGGTTATTAAGTCATTTAATGCGATGAGAATGCTTATGTTTGATTTAGGGTTACAAAAGCCCAAGCTTAATATATAACAAATTGTATAGTTTTTCTGGCAATTTAAAAACATTACACACTCAAAATTGTGAAATTTCGTAATTTTTCCAAACATCTGTCTGCCTTAGGATATTTACAAGTACCTGTGCTCAAATCTTGTATATGAAAAGATAAAAGTTTTATGCGCTCTTCTTGCAATATACTGGAAAATCCATTATTGGTTGTCATCATATATTTTGTCTTTTACATATTTGATAACACTATGCAACAAAATAAAACTTTTGATGACCACTATATTTTTTGTTCGGGTCCTCCTAACCTCAAAAACAGTAGAAATTTTAAATTTTATGGAATCGTTATTTTTCTCTTTTTTGTAAAAATGCTGAACACATCTTGTACCTTAACCGTAGGGAATTTTTATTATATGGTTGATTTTCATTTGAAATGCTTTTTTCGTGTCCGTTGAAAATATAGTAAAATATTTCATAAAATAAACGCATAAATTTGAAAATGAAAACAAATTGCTTTAGCATGATTTAATATGTTGGAAATATATGCACATAATTATTTTGTGTAAGACTGTACATTATGTGTTAAAAACGAAGAACGAAAATACTGTTTATATTCTCTTCATGCTAAATGCTCAATCCTTAATGCTTGCTGTTGATGTCTCACATTAAGAAAGTGTGAATTTTTCCAAAGACGAGATTATATTTATAACGGTTTTCTAATATTTGCATTTGCTTCTCTTATTTCACACATCAAATTTGTTAAAAATAATAGAAGTTGTAATTTTCTTTAATTATTGTTGGCCGCAGTCTTGTGTATTGAACGTTACGCGTTTTTAGTACGCTTCATTACTCAGTTTAATTATTGAAATTGCATGAATAACATACACCTAAATAACAGCGTAGGTTTGCACTTCAAAAGAATCAATCATGGTTCGTATCCAAAAATATGTATCGAGTGTTATCCAATATTTTTTTTTATTTAATTGCAATTTTAGTGCATAATTAAGGAGTTTATGTTAAAACTCATGGAAATTTTACACCTGAATTGTTTTAAATTCAAAATATAGTGTGTGTTCTGGAAAAAATATTTAATTCGTAAGAAAATGTATTGAGCCTTACGTTAACCAAATCCTTAAATGTAATGTATCTATAAATTTTAGGCTGCTAAAAAAAGCTAACAGCGGCGGAAGGGTAGAAACGATATAGAGAACATTATCCGCTTAGAAATTTCTGATTTGCTTTGAACAAAGCTTAGTTCCAATGCACTGTGGCTTGTTATATTTTTGAGCAGTGTGTTAAAAAGGTCATATTTTGGTACGAGTCGTTATTTAAAATTGACCTAACTTTTAACATTGCCGGTCGATTCTATTAATCTTATTTGAAAGAAGAGTTAGTCTGCTTTTGGCTTAGGTATAAATGTTTGTAAAGAACTGTTTAAAAATATAAAAAATTCTTTAATTTTCCACGTGAAAAAAAGTGGTCATAACTTTTGAATTCGTCCTCGATTTCCCCTTCCCAAGTTTTTATAATTGTTTGTTTTTAGACAGTAAATTGTAAAGTGCTTTCAAGCCCTATACTCATTTTTTGTTGTGTATTTTGTCCCCAAAAATCATTCCCAGAACAACCGCGAAAGCCATTGTAAAGGCTGATTTAGCCGATCATAAATGTAGAAAACGTAAATGTAGTCGAATGTGCTGATCTTTTCTGTCTAATAGCTGTTCAATGTGAGAGAAACGATCAGCACATTCGACTACATCTACGTTTTCTACATTTACGGTCGGCTAAATCAGCCTTAACGCTCAATACAAAATAATGGAAAAAAATCGGAAAATAAAATTTTACTTCACGATCCATTGAATGAGACGAAAACTATTTTATGAAACCTACCTTTTCATATTTCTATTAGTTATATCCGTTACACAAAATTTACACTTAAAATGAGTACAACCCATATAAAAAATTTAATATTTTACATAAATAAATATTATTTATTATTTCGTTCTAAATAACTCCGCAGCCTTTATGCATATAAACAAATAATGTCAAAATATTTAAAGACGGTTAAAATTAAAATTATTTAAAATGAATTTTAACAAAATTGGACGAGTCCTAAGATGGATGGAGCAGAGCAGCCTCCTCAAAACTCAATTTTTTTTTGCAAAGAAAGTAAAAGTTTTTGTCATATTCGATTGTAAAAATAAATTTAAAAAAAAATAAAAATCTTTCAATTTCGCCAACAAAAAGATATTTTTCATCATTGCGGTCTGACTAATTCCGCAACCGTTGAGTATATAAAAATAATATTACAAGTGCTTAAAGCTAATTTTATGTCAAGTGTTTTTAGTGGTTTTTGTAATAAAATTGGATAGCCCCTTCCCAAGTTATGATAAAATCGGTGGAGCAGCTTTTTCATAAAACCCAAATTTAAAAAAAAAAAAAGTCCCAAAAAATATCCATATAATTTCGAATTCCGATTGTTTTTGTAGTTAGAGCTCCATACATAACACATCAAAAAAGTATAGTGCTACTTCTTGGCATTTTTCTTGTTGCATTGTGTAATTTTAATCGCTGTCATATCAGCCACCTAAAGACAACTGAAAAACGCAAAAGTTTTTGATAACTTTTGTTTCCCTTAACTCAGGTATTTCAAGGGTTTTTCAGGCCGCCAATAAGTAAATTTACCCACTTAGGTAATTCATCCTGAATATGGTATTTCCCGTTGTTAAAAATATCATAAACTTTAATATTATTATTGGTTTTTCACTTACAAATACATCCAAACGAACTAAATATATATGCTTGCCGCCGTTTCCTTTCTATCTTAATCATGTATTTTTGACACACGCCACTTGTTTTTATGTGATTAGGATAATTGTGTATGTGTGTGTGTATATATAAGATAACTAGACTATGTATTTGAGTGAGTGACTGCATGCGTAGAGTACCTGCTTTGATGTTAATTTGTTTTAGTCCTTTTTGGTATAGTTATTTGTCTAATCATATTCATCCTGGCAAAACACATAAAGTCATTAGTATAACTGGGTAATTTTACTGCATAATATGGATGTGAGTGTATATGCTGGGTATTTCAAGAAAAATAGATATTCCATTCAATGAATCTCTTCTGTTTCAATTGCATGAGGAGCAGGTGTCGTTCCAGTCTGCTTTGAACTGTTATTTCTTAAGACTTCTGCAAAATATAGAACACTTGCTAAAATTCACCACACTCTTTGTATTGAAATCGTTTCTATTTTTGCGAGGGAGTTTTATGTTTTTGTTTAAAATGTTTTTTTATACAATTTATTACGAGTTTCATCCTATTTTTGCACCTTGACTCGAAATCTTTTGTTCCAGAATTAACAAAGGTTTTTTGAGGCAGCCAAAAAAAATTTGCCAGGAACGTATTAAAATATTACAAGGAAAGGATACTAAAAACATTTTTATTTGTTTAATCTTCATCGTTTATTAGAAAAATTATAGCATACGGTTACCTTGCAGGTCATACCTGGAGCTTCCCGCTAAGTTCACATTTTTGGATCATATAATAAAATCAATATTTTCATTCGATCATATTTACTGTATTCGATATAGTTTTTCAAATCCAAAAAAGTAAGTGAATTTGGAAAATCGATTAGACAAAAACTTTCGGAGTTAATAAAATAAAGGGCTTTTTTCGAAATTTTTTCGTAACGATATCTCTCAAACGAAATATTCGATTTTAATCAAATTTGCAGCAGTCGATGTTGCACTCCTAAAATCATGTATTGCACAGAAAAAACTAAATTGCATTTTCTGTAAAGGAATTCAATAAAATAGTAAATATTTTGTCTAGGGATGGACCTAAAACAAATTTTTAAATATAGACAAAAATATCTCAACAATTTCGTTGAAAAAATCGTGTTTTTTAGTGAACAAATTGCTTAAATCTATAACACAATTTGTCTAAAAATATTTACAAATTGTAAATAAAACAACTTACTAAATCAAACAAAAACATTTACTGGATTTGCTGAAAAATATCAAACAATATTTTTGTCTCAGTTTATAAAACAATTAATCTAAAAATAGTAACATATATTAAACAAAATAGTTTACTTAATTAAACAAAAATATTTACTGGATTTTTTATAATATGTACATCAAACAAAATTTTTGTCTGTCTCATTTATCATCATCATCATACATTAAGCAGTTGTGAAATTTCACTTTGTTAAACGTGTTCAAGTCTGAATGTTTCTCTAAAGACTCTAAACAAATGAATGAGAATTAACGCAACGATATTAACGAATTGATTCACTCAAAAGTCTTTAGTCTTTAGCATTCCTTTTGCAATCGTTGTTGTTGTTATTATTTGTGTGTATGTTGTCATCGGGGTTGCTTTTTTACGAAACAGTTTTTCTTGTCGTTTTTGGTGTTTGCGTCCTAAATAAGAGTCAAACAAACAATCATTGATTATGTAAAAAACATTTACTGAAAACTAAATTTATTTTTAGACAAACTTTTGTTTGAAAATTTTTTGATGATATTTTTTTCTGTGTGTTATAATAATACCTAAGTAAAGTGGGGCTTAACTTTTTTCTATTACGACCGTCTTTACATAAAAATTTGTTGTTTAATGTCATTAATAGTTTTCATATTGAAGCTATAGTAAATATGTCCATAGAATTGCAATATCAAGTAGGCTAGCTTAGGGTAGATATACAGCCTTCACTCGGAGGACATGACATTAGGCCCAATGTGATGCCTATAGGACTATCTACACTACATACCCTCATGCGAAGTTGTGGAAATCCAGTACCTTCAAACTATCCAGAGCTTTTCACAAAGCCTTACAGGATAACCAGTGATGCATACCGAAGACAGCCAAATTCCTGCAGGAATCGCCTACTTCGAGACATAAGTCTATGTTCCTGCAGAGCAGGGCAGTCAGAAAGAAGATATTGCACTCAGTCCGCAGTGGCCATCATAGGGAACGTTTAGACGATCCGACATACTTCCGATTGTAGTGTTAAAAGTTAGTAAGTGACAGCCAAAGGGTCTGGAACATTCTACAAGTGACATTTGTCCACCACCTGATTGTCGTATTGCTTAATTAATTACTTGTGTTCTTTGATTTCAATTCATAGCTCAACTGAGAGAACATCAATATCTCTGTGTGAGTCTGTTACATCCAAGGTCTAGTCTGATCTTACTGATTCATCAGTCATTTCTTTCTTTGATTGCCTTCATGCACTGGAACCCAAATAATCTTGATATTATTTATACAAACTTTTTATAGTGACAAAATGCTTAATGTGAGCCTTAGGCTGAGGCCACATGGGATTTTTCAAAACGCGGCGTTTCTGCTTTTTATATTAAATTTTAAAGTTCAAATTTAATATAAAAAGCAGAAACGCTGCGTTTAAAAACGCCCATCTGGCCTCAGCCTTAAAGTAAGAAAAATGTGTCGTAATAGAGTCAAAATACCAATAAAAATACCATAAAAGAAATTTGAGAAAGTTAAAACAAAACCATTGGAACGCAAAAATGGAATTAAAACTAAACATGCTTTTTGTAGTTTTGTTTAGTTATTGCAAAAATTCATCAAAATAATGAAAAGAATAAGAATACTGTGGTATCAAATTAAATGGACGATTCCGAGCCAAGTACGGCTTTATTAAATCTGACTTTGCACATACATATATAAATTAACACTCCGAGAAAAAAATGCAGCAACAAAATTAAACACATTTTTATAGAGAACATTCATTTTCATCCCTGTTAGAAATATTCTTCCATACCACCACTGCTTCTTAAGCCCGGTGTTCATACACATTTCGCTACATTGCAATGCATTACAATGTATAATGTAAAAGCAAAATTTTCAAAGTTAGATCTATCAACTTTAATTGAAATTCTAAAGCCAAAAAGAAAAAAATCTAATAGAAACAAAAATCTGAAACAACAGTAGCCTGCGAACAATGCCAACAAACAACATCTTACATTTATATAAAAATGATGTGTGATATTGATGATAAAGGAATCTTTAGAAGAAAAAACTACCACTACGATAGTTATAAAGAAACGAAGAACTGCTGCTAAGTATAAATATTTTTTAGCACAATAGATAAAAAAAACAACAAAACAAAAAATCAAATCACTGCCACGGGCCGACCGGTGTTGCACAATAACAATTAAAAAGGACACATCCTTAGAATAAGATACCAATACGTTGGCATACAGAAACATACATACAGGCTAGTGGTACCAAATCACATAAATTCCAATAGACAACAAGCAAATATACATAACTTACAACCATTAAATCATTGAAAAAACATTGGATTCAATGTTTTGAAAAGCCAGTAAAAGGAATTGCTTCTTAGAAAATGTGCCTTAATGAAAAGAATCATCGGGACCGCAAAAGATGACACACATACGTATTGTTTATATTTAGGATGAATAGGGAGAGGGGTCATTGTTGGCAAAAACAAAGCTGGAGCACCTGGTCCATTTAGCTGGAAAACAAAAAAAAAATTCAAAAACCGTTTGATTTCTTTTTACACGCGCTGAATAAATAAAGTGAAACAAGCTACGTATAGGATTTAAAAGTGGTTGATAGTGAATTAGGAGAGCACTTCATTTACATGCATTATCGTTTTACTCAAAGTATTTTTTTTTTAATATTTAGTGTATCTTTATTTCGAAATACTCATGAGATAATTTCTAAGGAATAAGGAAAAGTTAATTGAATTCAATCATACACGACAGAACATAAAAGTCTCCTCATCAGTGTTGATCCATCCTAATTTTTCCTTTCGGAGTCTTCCTATCATCAGAATTTTGTATCTATTAAAACCCAGTCATCTATGTATACATCCAGTAAAAAAAATTCTTAAAAATTCAGGTTCTTTACACTCTAAAACATTACTTCAAATTTACATCGATTTTGTAGTTATTTCATTAAAGAAAAAAAAACTTTAAATTAAACATATTTACTCCAAGTGGAAAACATTTAACATAAAGAATAATATGGCTATGGCTGAATGGTAGATACAGCCAATCGCTTTTTTTTTAGTAAAAACATTTTGTTCAAAAATAATGCGTGTGTAATTTTAGGTCGAAAGTAGTCTATAAAGTGTTGCCTACTATTATCGACCTAATTTTCAACAAAAGTCTTTTAGGGTGTAGAGTAAAATTAGCGCTTAAAAAGCTGCCAATAATCTGATTTTTTGTATGGCGAGTTCCCGGTATGGAAAACTAAAGTTTTTATACAAAAAGCGCTTCTTGAAGCGCAGAAAATCATCACCAGTTTCAGCACTAAAACTAATAATATAGGAAACTTTCCCGCTTAAAAATCGGTATTGTATATGCAGTGACAAATTAGCTTTATTATAGTGTCTTTCATATACGTTCACTGCTACGAAATAAGCTCTTATTCTAAAGTGTGTACTCAAAATATTCTGTACGTAAAATTCACTGAAATTGCAATATAATATAAATTAAAACTCAATTAAAACCGGCCTACTTATTTTTCATTTAAATTTTACGAAAACTTCATTTAATTTAAAATCTTAAAAGATTATTTGAACTAAACCCGTAAAAACTATTTGTTTTCTTTTATTTTGTTTATTTTAACTTGCAGAAAAAAACATGCAACTAAACGATTTAAAAATGAATGAATCTTACTTTACTCGGATAAATTTAACTGTCTCATGAACTAACGTAAAGAATATTTTGAGTTTTGTGTGTGTGTGCATGTACTTTTTTTGGTACTTAAACAACGGGCAATATTAAAAGCACCCGAAAATCCTTATTACTGTGTACTTCGTTTTTTTTATTGAATGTTAGAATCAGTTAAAAATAAGATCGCTTAGAATTTTAAATGTTTATTCTTTTAAAAATGATTCAACAGAATACTTCTTGAACAAAATACATTTCGTTACTGTAATAATATTGTGAGTGTATTATTATGCATTTTATTGCCTTGGTACTTCAAAAAATATGAAAAATTTTTACTGGGCATATAAACATTGCTAACGAAGTACTACACCAAAATGTCTCTTACTTACTAAAGCTATGTACAGTCGATTAGCAGATCTTACAATATTGTCAGATCTGGCGATGTGCTGGCAATGTACTGACAGAAAAAATTGTCAGCACAAGGCATATTGCTAGTTCACACGGTTGTATCAAAGTTGTCAGAAAAGCTTACAATATAATGCCAGACAATTAATTATCCGTCAATAAATTTATCTGACAATGTTGTAAGTAAAAAAAATTGACAGATCACACGATTTTCCGATGCAAAATTTGTCAGATCTGTTGTTAGGCATTGCCATACTCAAAGCATTTAACAAAAACTGTCAACTATTTATCGGCTGTGTTTGTGTTAACTTTAAAAAGTGAAAATATAAATTATTATTATACATGAAACTATTTTAGCTGCATAATTTCTTTTATTTTCTTTTTTACTTAAAAATAGATGTGTGCAATGTTACCAGTAAAAAGAATTTTCTGACAATGATGCCATTGTGTGTTCACACGATTGTCCGATGTCTGACAATTTATTGTCAGAAGGTAGTATAAAACTTCATAATCCAGTCTTAGACATCTTGTAGCAGTGAATAGTTCAGAGAGGTTACTTCTATGTTCGCTATTGATCTAGTAGCACTCTGTGTCATTGTACAAAAACGTAAAAGATTTACTAGTATCACATACCCAAAAATGGTTTCAAGCAATCTTTGGCTTATCCGTGGCGTAGTAATAAAAATGGAGTTGCTGATTCGATGCGCAAAAAGGTGCAATCGAGGCATGAAAAAGCTTTGCACGAGCAGCGACTTCGTTCCTCAATTCCGCCCCTCTCAAAGGGAGACCAACTATTCACTGACCCGGTTGATAAATTTAACTTTCTAGCTGAGTTATTTGTAGTGCTCTTGGACGCTAGCATGGCCGCTTGCAAGCCTCTTCAGCACGTTGTAATATGCTAGTGAATTCCCATCGTGTTGAAAGATTGCCAATGTAACACCAATCATCAACAGCGGAGAGTTTAGTAACCATGAAAAATATGTTCTGCACTTTCCAAAGTGATCAAAAGTATAGTGAATTTCCATCTTGTGAGGTATTTGGAGTCCAACAGTTTACTTGACCACCACCAGTACGGCTTTCTTACAGGATGCTCTTCGTGTGGCTTACTCGTATTCCTTTCTGAAAAATGGTGTCACTCCATACACCATTTCGGAGAGACTATAGTGGTGGCTTTGGATATTTATAAGGCGTTTGATGGAGTATGGCATGGTGCACTTTTGTCAAATCTTGTTGCTTTGGGTGTCGGTGATGACTTCTCTCGGTTTACATCGAGCTTTCTCAGGAATCTTACTATACGAGTTGTTATAGATTGGATCTTATCAAACGAGTTCCAAATTAATTCAGGGGTACCGCAAGGCTCCGTTCTTTCTCCTACCCTATTCCTTATATTTCTTAATGGCCCTCTCTGTCAAACTTCTAATCCTATCTACTCTTTTGCAGATGATAGCAGCATTTATCATTCATATTCATTCAGGCCAAGACTGTCGGAGATTAGGGCCATGAGGCAAAGCATGAATGACTGAAGTCTACTAATGAAATTCAGGCATATAGATATGCTTAACCCGCAACAAATAAAACTTTTTTAAAATAAAATTGGGAGAGTATCTCAAATAATGAATTTAATAAATGAACGACAAACACTTAATCACGATTTTGTAATAATCTCTGAATGGGGTCGTGGAACTTTAATGGTCACAAGACCCACTGCTGTATGCTCACGCACAGACGCATGACCGAACTTGCTGCGCCAACTGTAATGATAAATGGTACAAATGTTGAAGAATTAAACAGATGCTCTTGAGGTTCTTGGCATAAAAATCCAGTGTGGCGTTCGATGGGCTGATCACAGTTTTCAGGTCTCCAAAGAAGCATTAAAGTGTCTCGGTATTTTAAGACGGTGTAAAAGATACTTCACTCCATCTGATCTCCTTAATATTTACACCACCCATATTCGACCGAAAATGGAGTACAACTCTCATGTATCGGCCGAAGCTTCAAAGTCTATTTTTAAGTTACTCGAACGCGTACAGGAGAGGGTGAAGAAGCCTATCGGCGCCAGTAAGGTAGCCAACTATATTGACTCGCTGGAGCATCGACGCAATGTTAGGTGCATTTCGTTGTTTCATCCTTACTACAAGGGAAACACATTCCATTTTAGTAACGATGAAAGCAGGGAATTTGTTCCCGAAGCCCGGCCTTTTCTACAAAAAAAATAAAAACGTTCTTAATTAAGAGCATATGCCTTTGTGCTTGATATCTCAGTGAATTGCATTACGCATTAAGAAATAATTCCTTCTTTGGCCAAACAATTTGTATGTGGAATAAGCTTCCTGTAGAGATCTTTCCTGTCACTTTCAATGTTTGAATGTTCAAATCAAATCTACATAAGTACTACTTCCTCTATCATCCTTCCCATAACAAATTTTCCTAATTCCGGCACATGCATTTTATGAATAGGGTCATGTGAGTGCTGGTCTTATAAAGAAATGCGGTTTCGTAATCGATAAAAAGGTGGTCCGATTGGAACCTCTTCCAGTATTTGATGGAGTGTAAAGATCTGCTCGATTGGAGATTTATTCGGTCTAAAGCCACACACCGATAGGGCTGGATTAATCCACCCAATTCTTAATTTAATATTTTACATAATACATTTAAAAGTATTTTATATGCATTTGAGAATTACTCTGCCATAGCTAGTACAAAGTGTCTTGTCTCCATGCAGTGCTACGAACCAATTATAGTGCTCCAGGAATAAGAGTTCTTAAATATTAATAACTAAAATTTATTTTCAAATGCTACTGCGGCTTACGATTTGATTTTAATAAAGAAAAACATCAATGATTTTTGCAGGTATCATTGATCATCTTTGTTTCAGTTGATAACAAGTTATCGTTAGGATTTTTGTAGATCATGGTCTTTCAATGAAACTACATATTTTTACTGTAAAAATACAATGCAGCACCAAACATCTGCCTTATTGTTAAAAAATTGTTAACAAAAAACAACGTTATTATTATTATTTTTTTTTTTTGCTGTGACATCTATTATGCCAAGATGATTTTTTTCAACAAAAGTAATTCATTTTTTGGCTTTTTTATTCAAAGAAACGTATAGAAGATTTTGTTTACAACCTATTCATGCTGAATTATCCTGTCAATACCTTGGCGTTTTTATAGTCATCACCATTTTTTTTTATCTATTGTCATAGAATTTTTACCGAATTGGCTTTGTTGTACACTTGTGCGTATCATTTTAAGAAGTTTGATTTTTTTTATAATCGACTATTGTAATATAATCCATATATGTGATTATTATTATTGCTGAACGCAGTTAATATGATTTGAAATGGTTTATACTGTTAGTGAGGCCAACTAAAATAAATATTAAATGGCTACAAAGTAAATCATATTAATGTTTAAAGGAAATCCCTAAAGAAGGTATTAGATCCGGTGTGGTTTAAGCGGTGCACAGTGGGTCATAAGCAGCAAAAGAGTAAAGTGTCCGTTAGCCGGCTGGAACGGATAAATGTAATCTAAATGTGAAATGTTAGTACGATTATAGAACGTAAAAACATATCGTATATTTGTGACACAAACAAAATAAAAATTATAAAATCAACAAAAACACACATTCATAATCGGTCATGCCACAGAGTTCAATTCCGTTCGGAATCGGAATTCAATCCACCCCATTTTTGGTAGCAGCGGTTTTCTAAAAAAGAAAACTAAAATACGCAAATTTGTTAGGTGTGTCCACACTGTTGACGGCGCTGGTACGCTGGGGTATGCTTGACATCTTGGGGTGGTTTGAATTCCGTTTCCGAACGGAATTGAACTCTGTGACATGGCCGAATGTTTTAATTGTAACCTTAGAATTAAACAAAAATAAACGTTTATTGAACATTGCAATATCCAAGATTTTAGCAGTTTCTTGCGATTTTTCACCATGTGCTATTTTCTGAAATTTTGCTTATCTTTACAGCTTGAGTGATTTCATCAATACATTTAGCAATTTTTCGCAAACTTGATATTATCGCGTTCTTTCCGAGTTTTTTTTATATTTTACAATATGGCGATTTGTAATCAATTTTTGGGCTTGCTTACGAATGTTCAACTTTTCGCGACTTTTTTCAAGTTTTCAGCTTCTTTACATTTTTCGCGACAGCAAGATTTGGCGTATTTTCCCCATTTTCGCCATTGTCGCTATTTTTAAAAAAAAATTTTTTCATATCTTATAGATTTAACGATGTTTAATCAATATTATGTTTTTTTTCAATTTTGCAACTTTTTGCGAACTTTCGCGATATAAGCAAATTTTCCAAATGTTTTGGCTTTCTTGCATTTTTAGGGACATTGTAATCTTTCAAATTCTAGCATGTTTTTGCGAGTTTTCGCGATTTTCGCGATCTTTTAAAATTTCTGTAAATTCGAGACATTTTAGCGATAGGTCTGATTCCAAGCTTGGCCCGTAAATTGAACAAGATTTTCCGTTTTTTTTATAATACACACAGAAAAATATCCATGTAAAATCGTCGAAAACCAGGTTAATTTAACATTTTTCGGTAGTGATTTTACTTCATAGGCGTTTCATTTTAATTCAACATGATTTACAATAATTTTGAAGGAAAATTTATTCTTTTGAATTAACTATATTTCATGTTGCATTAATATTGCAGTACAGTTAAATCAAAATGAAGTTAAAACTGAAATAATACGAAAAATCATGTTGAATCAAAGTTATTTCGAATTAAAACAACGTGAATTTGATATTGGAAGAATACGAAGAATCATGTTGAAACAAAGTTATTTCAAGTTTAAACAACGTGAATTCAACATTGAAACAGCACTAAGAATCATGTTGAATTATAGTTATATCGAGCTGAAACAACATGACTTTAATGTAGCTATACTATTAATTATTTTACTTAAGTGATAGGCATCAGAAAACTTTGTGGTGTAGCTGGCTGCCGCACCCAAGATTTGAACTCATGCGACCTCCATGCGCTAACCACTTCAGCCACAACAGCTTCAAACTTTTCTTTACCTATACACTAAATATATACTATCGTACGTAAAATGAATTTCATTTTAATTCAACATGATTTAAATGATAATTTGTCATAAAACTTATTTTATTAAAACTTATTTTATTAAAGTTATACTCATGTTGATTTAAAATGAAATGTAACGTTTATAACAAAGTTGTTTTAACAGTGAAAAATTTTAAATCAAAGAGATTTAAGATTAGACTAATAATTTTTCATTTAAAACTAATATGAAACAATGGTAATTTTACGCCAGCAGCAGTAAATTTTCGCTGGTAATTCGTTTTTTGTCGTCTACATATCCGACACATGTAAGAATAAACAACATCAAGTCGCATAACTAAGCACAACAGTGAACTGTAGCAATGAACAAAGCAAATAAACATTAACACACTCAAACCACAAATTATATCATGCAAACTTAACATGATTTTAATTCACAATTCCATCTTGTTGATTTTACATTCCTTTTTTTTCTGTGTGTACAATAGATTTTATATTTTGTATATTAATGCTACGTAGAAATGTAAGGACATGTTCGTATATCCCTATTAAGTTTACTATAAAGGCTTATTTAGCCGATCGTAACGTTGATGTAGTTGCATGTGCTGATCGTTTCTGTCTCAATGCTTTTCAATGTGACAGAAACGATCAGCACATGCAACTATATCAACGTTACGGTCGGCTAAATGAGCCTTAATTCTTTTATTTACTTTACACAGAACAATATCGATCAGCTGTTTCCTCCCGTTACTGTTACGTTCCGCTCCAGACGGCTAACTCTGCCTGAACTCGAAAATCATGCTTTCAAGAAAAATACTTTTTTGTAATTAAGAGTTTCTGGAAAACTGGGAAGAGGCATTAGAAAACAATTTTGTGCAAGGTCGAAGATTACGCTATGCAACAAAAAAAATGCCAAGGAGTACCATTATATTTTTTCGTTGCTTCATGGTCGGTCTCCTAACTACAAAAACAAACGAAATTTTATATTATATGGATAGCTTTTTTTTAATATTTTTTCTAAAATTTGGGAATTTTGCAAAGGCTGTTTTGCGGATTTTATCATAACTTGGAAAGTAGTTGTTCATTTTTATTACAAAAATCACTAAAAAAACTGCAAATAAAATTATTTTTAAGGATTTTAAACATTATTTTTTTATATACCCAATGGTTTCGAAATTATTCAGACCACAATAATGAAAAATATATTTTTTTATGCAAAATTGGAAAATTTTCATTTATTAAAAATTTATAAAACATAAAAACTAGCAAAAACTTACTGTTTTTATTGACTAACCATAAAGCCACACATACTTAAAGTAAAATAAATTTTATTTAATGAAAATCGATAGATAAATATTGATTTTATTCATAATAAAGTTAAATCATCTGATATTTGCAAAAATTGCGAATATATACACTGTACAACAAAATATTTTCTTTTATATAACAGCGTACCAACGGCAGATTTTGGTGCAGGCTTCTATTATTAACAAATTCGTTTAATATTTTAACCCGCTAGCTCTTCGCGGTATGGGTCTTTTTGATCCCTAAATAAATAAGAGGCAAAAGCTCCCCTTTAGCGGCACTCTAGCGGGGGCTGAGTTGTTTAACAAAATTTTTTCTCATGATGTGTCCCAAAAAAGTGTTGAGAATATCTATTATTCTACATCTAAGCCCAATCAGTATATCTAATGCAATAGGGGGTAGTTTAACTCCCACTAAATTGATTCCGAGATGTAAACTTTCAAAACGCCAAAACAAATATGTGTGTTTGGTGGTATCTACCAGAATCAATCGTTAGAAATTTGCAAAAATTAGGCGACTTCACTTTATAATGCATAAAATCAATATTTATCCATCAATATGTATGAAATTAAGCTTACTTTATTTGTAGTACATGTGGCTTTATGTTCAGTTAATAAAAATTGTAAGACTTAGACATATTTGATTTTTTATTAATTAAAAAAAAAATTATTTTAATAAAAAATATATTTCATAATTTCCTCAAGATAATGTTAGAACGTCTTAAAGGTATTTTTACTCCAAGTATTTCAGTGTTTCTTATAATAAAATTGGACTAACCCTTCCCAAGTAATCAGCCTGTTTGCAGAAGTCAATACGGATTGGTTTTGTATGGATTTCTCTACAAAACCGATTGATTGCGTTCATGAAATCCGTTTGTACTTGGATTTGCGAAATTTCCGTTGAGAAACAGAATTAATTGTTCATGAATTGGAGTTCAGGAGCCCTTTAATTTATGCATTTATCAGGTAGAACAAATTTTTCCTAGCCTCTAATTACTAAATAAGCAACTTAGTAAACGATATTTTTGAGTTTTGAACGAAAATAAACACTTTTTGAACAAAGAAATTTCGTTACGTTTTCATGAACGCATTCACAATTGGAATTGGATTGGAATTCCGTTTCCAATCCAAATCCGTATCGGATCCTGTGAACAGCCAGAATGATGAAATTGTTGTAACAGCCTCTTGAAAATCCCAAAATATTTAGGAAAAATATATAGATAGAAAACCTATATATATAGCCGTGTCACAGATTCCGTTCGGATTGGTTTTGATTCCGTAGTTGTCATTCCGAAAAAGTACCATCTTGGTGCTTTAGATTCCGTTTATTTTGTATTTCGTTTTTACAATGATGAAGTTTTTATACCTTGAGGCGTTTGTTTATTCTTGTTTTCAGATGCAAAGCACACATTGACCTTTTTATTAAAATTGAAAGCTCCTGACCAAATAAATATTTGACGCTCCTAAAAGTTTGCACGTTCTTTAATATTTACTACAAATGAAGTTAGTAGAAAAGTACGAAGAAAATTTTAGTTTTTCGTTTTCTGAAGAAGCAATTTACGGAGTTGAAAACACTCCCGATCGGAATGGTATTCTGTGACATGGCTAATAGAGTTTTAAATTTCGACTTTTTGTAGTTAGGGGACCATAACACACCAAAAAAATATAGTGGTTATCAAAGGTCATAACAAAAATTTCATTCTATTGCATATTGTTACAGCATGAGCAACCCTAAGAATCAAAAACTGATTATGAAAGTGTCTTTCCGTTATTGAGCTTTTTGTTCTGTATTGCTGCGGCACTACCCTTTTGTGTAATCATGCAGCTGCATTATCACGATAGCTCCGAGCGTATGCAAATTTGCATGATAATCGGTTTCCATAACCATAACTCATTTATTTTTTAACCGATTTTAATGTTATTACGCATTTTGGAAAATGCAAAGTTTCATAAGAATCGGTTAATCAGATGTAGCTTCAGCACAGAAAATACGCACTATATTCGGCACAAGCTCTGCCTTGTCACCGCCAAACAGAGACAACAATTGCAATTAACAATTGTCTGTGATCTTTCGAGCCGGATTATTGTTGCAATCGTTTCTGCAAAAATTTTTGATTTTTTGTATAGTGTTATCGAAATGATTATGAAAAGTTTTTGAAAAACTATTATTTTGTCACGAAAAAACTGTTTGTTGCCATAATTCAAAAACTAAACATAAAATACCATTTTAGCACCTCCAGGTGACAAATATTATATCTGTCTGAAAATCAGTAAAATTTTAAATTAAAAAAAAAACTACAATTAAATCGACGTTCAAACACTTCTTAGCACAACCCCCATTCCGCTTTAGAAATCAATTGGATGTAGAGAAAAAAATATCATTAAAGGAAATGTCACCTTTATTATGCCTTTAGAATTTTGAGGGAACCGTAAAAGAAATAATTACACCGGTTAATATATCCGGAACAATAAGCCACATAGACATTGCTGAAAACACTTTCTTCAAATACAAATGCTTCCTGCAAACAGCATCTGTCCGCTGGCAACAGACATTGAAAAATGTTTGAGATTTGGTAACTAGCAGCTTGACACAGAATGGTGGCGCACTTACTTCAATATCTCTTGCGCACTTTATCTTCATGTTTTCTATTTGGAATAAGAAACAGGAGCAACCACCACACGACCATAATAATCAGAAAATATAATAATATTAAATAAATCTAAAAATACTTTTACAAATATCAATGCAAAATATTTGACATGCTCATGAATATTACGAGCTTATACATACATACATATAAATTTTAAGTCATTTGGTAAAAGTATTCATGAGGACCGGACCAACTTATAAGTTTTTTTATTATTACATATTTGTATTTCATGTACACGCTGTTCTAAAAATTGAGCGATATCTTAAACACATACTTCGTATATTATTTTGTTAAGAAATCCTGCTTATTCAAAGGCTTCTTTCTGTATCTTGCCTTCGTCTATAAATAAAGTTTTCTTTCATACTTTTAGAAGCACCAGTTCGTTTGATTGGTCTGGTGTTTGCAACTGTTTTGCCACATTGTATGCTATACAATCTGGTGTTTTATTCAAAGTTGTACTGGTGTTTGTAAAAATACGCATGCTCTTGTGTATACATAAACCTATACATAAGGAATGTTCTATTTGGCAGTTATTTCAACAAAGTTGACAGCTGCCTTGGTGGCATCATCCCTTAAAAATAGAAAAAGGGAGAAAAACAATAAAAAATGTTACAAGAAATTTAAAAAAAAATTACGATAAACGTAGAAGTGTTAAAGATCTTGTTGAACTACGTCATCACAAATGTAAGAATATTTTCTATTAACATCCCTTCCTTATTGCCAAAAATTAAGATTCGTTAAGGATTTCGTGTGTACGATGATAAAGAGCGCAGTGATTTCTTATGATGCCTCAGACGTTGACCCGTCTGCATCTGCTTTAGTTGCTGCTATCAAAACGACAATTTGAAAAGAAAAAATAATAACTAAAAAAAACACTATAAAAGTAAATGCAAGCACTGTTACTTTTATTGTTATTATCTTGATTGCGGTACCTGAAATCTTTTTTTTTTTTTTGCATTTCTTACTGATCCTTCCATTCAGACTAAAAGTATTTTATTCTTCATGATTTATTCAAAACTGGGTAGTGCAACCACAATTTTTGGCCGCTATGAAAAAGACTATAAAACATTTTAGTTTTATTCGAATTTCTTTGGCATGAATAAGATTATATCAGATACTAAAGAGAAAGAAATAAGCTTTATTGTTGTGAATGCTGACCAATGAAAGAATTTGTAATTCTGACAAACCATTTGCTAAATTAATAATTTCGTTTTACTGTAAAAAATACTATAAATTTATTGGTAGCGAAAATACGAATTCAAACAAATTTACTGAATCAAATAAAATAACCCCATAAAAATGTTTTTTTTTTTTTCTAAATCAATAATAATTAAAATTAATAATGAATTTGTTGCTTAAAAAAAATTTTTTGAACACGGCCCAGTAAAAGATTTTTTGTAAAATTAAACTGTTGATTAATCGAAAATAAAATTGGTTTGTTGTTTTTTCTTGTGAACCTTTGCACACAAATTGAGTTCCCCTGACAATACAATTAAATAATACAAAAAAATTTGCTGTAAATGGGCATACGTTAATAATTTTGTTTTTCAATTACTTCTACTCACCCGATTCTTATGAATCTTTATCTGTGTTACAATTACATCATAGCGCAAAGATGTCTTCAGCACCACGATAAACATTTTTGTAGAACATCTTAACTCTCTAACTCTTCGTGGTATGGGACCTTTTGTCCTCTTCTTGAATAAGAGGCAAAAAACTCCCTTCACCAGCGATATAGCAGCCTAAAATTTTCTATGTAAATGTTCCTCGTGGTGTTTTACACAAAATTGCTGAACTCCTCTAAAACCTTGAGCGTAAATTTCACAGTACACTTATATCCTATGCCCAGATAGTATAACTATGTGTAAAGGGGGGAATTTAACTCTTCTAAAATGAATCCCAGATGTAATCTTTCAAAATGTCAATACATTTATTTTTGTTTTTTTTTTTGGTGCCTTCTACCAGAATAAATCGTTTGAACCTTGTAATTTTAAAAGAAGTTTGTTTTGTCGTAGAGTGTATTTACAGTTTTAGCGGAAATTAGTTAACTTCACTTTATTATGACTAAAGTCGGCATTTATCGATCGATTTTCGTGGAAAATGCCATCATTTATTTAAGGTGTACGTACGTACCTTCATGATCCGTTAATAAACATAATAATTTTTTGCCGTTTTTGATTTTTGTTTAACCCCCGACCAAAAAAGAAGGGTGTTACAAGTTTGTACAGTGTGTCTGTGTATCTGCGTGTCTGTACAAGTCATCGTACTGCCCAACGGCTTGGCCGATTTTTAATTTATTTTTTCCGTTTGAAAGATGATTTAATCGAGAGTGTTCTTAGCTATGTTTCAGGAAAATCGGTCCAGCCGCTTAGAAGATATCACATCTTTTCTATATGTATTCTGTTGAATCTCTGTGTCTTTGATACCTCAGCTCCCAAAAGGTTGTATCGATTTTAACTTAGTAAATTTTGTTTGAAAGGTGACTTAATCCAAAATATTCTAGCCCATGTTTGAAGAAAATTGATCCTGCCGTTTTGAAGTTATCATCTATTTTCTTCGGAGGGTTTTAAAATTTTCTTGGTCTTTTATTATTTATCAGTAACTAATTTATTAAGCTTTAGGTCTTTTTTTAATTAGCAATTTTATATATTTGACTCAAATAGAGTCAAATATATAAAATTTTGAATTTTTATAAAAAAACATAAATCTTAATAAATTAGTTACTGGTTATTATTGATTATTAATGAATAAAAATTTTTAAATTTTACAAAAACTATACATATATACGCGTGATTCTCATTTCAAATGCTTTTTTCGTGTCCGTTGAAAATATCGTAAAATATTTAATAAAATAAACGCATAGATTTGAAAATAAAAACTGCTTTAGATGATTTAATATATATTTTAGTATACATTTTGTGTTATGAACGAATAACGAAAATGCTGTTTATTCTTTCTTCATACAAAATATTGTCTCTGTAATGCATGCCCTTGATTTTGCATATTAAGAAAATATAAATTTTTCCAAAAACGAGAATAAATTTATAACGGTTTTAGAATATTTGCATTTGCTTCTTTTATTTCACACATCAAATTTTTGAAAAATATTAAACATTTTATTTTTTTTTAACTGTTGTTGTTTGCGATCTGGTGTATTGAGCGTTACGCTTTTTTAGTACGCTTCATAACTCAGTTGAATTATTTAAATTACATTAACAATATACACTTAAATAATGGCGTAAAAATTTTGTGAATTTTGTAAAATAGTATTATATTGCAAAATGTGTCATTAATCAATCATGATTGGTATTCACAAAAATGTATTGATTGTTATCCATATTATTTTTTAATTTAATTAATATGGTTTAGTTAGCTATTCAGGAGTTTATGTTAAAATATATCGAAGATTATACAGCTGAATTATTTTAAACTTCACATATAAATGTTTTGTATAAATAAATATGTATTGACCGTTACGTTAACAATATTATTAAATATATTTTATCCATAAATTTTAGGATGGCAAAAAAGTTAACAGCTGCGTTAGGGTAGAAACTATATAGAGAACATTATCTGTTTAGAAATTTCTAATTTGCTTTGAAGAAAATTTTGCTTCTTTACCGCACTCTGGGTTGTTATATTTTCGAAGAACGTATTATGTAGGTCGTATTTTGGTGAGAGTTATTTTTAAAAATTTACATAACTTTTAACACTGTCGGTGGATTTTATTAAAAATAGCCTGAAAGGAAAGTTAGCCAAGTAAAAATTCAAAAAGTGGTCCTAACTTTTAATATCTTCTTGCGACTATCATATTTTATTGTTCTTAGAGAGTAAATGTATAGTGCTTTTATATGCCTATTAGTGTTTTTCATTTGGGATTTCCCGGGATCCCGCACATTTTTCGGGAAATAAATCCCGGGAAAACTGTGCGGGAATTCCCGGGATTCTTTAAATATTATTATAATAACTTTTCCTCTTTGTAAGCACACATTTTTAGTGCTGCTTTTATTTAGAAAAATATGTAAATAAAAGAAAAAATATGTAGTTTTGAGCACATTTTATTTGTCTCCATTTTTTTTCATATTTTTCTAAGAGCAGCACTCAGAAAACATATTTCGTGAAGAAATGAAAATAACAGATTGTCACTAAGTGGACATAGCGAAAGTGGGCATAATAAAGAAGAACTGCCCTCTATTCTGTAACTCGCTAAAGCTAAATTTCTATCGCTAAAAATCTATACGGTTGATTTATGAATTTTCCTCTACGAATACAATTTTGCAACGTGTATTGCTAAATTATGAAATGTATTAAAAATTTAATCCACCGAAATTTTAGTGTTTTATGTCATCGCCAAAAATGCTTAATTTTGTATTTGTTCAGCATTTTAGCTTTAGCGAATTACGGAATAAGGCGGCTGGTCTATATTTTCTGAAAATATCAGATTGTTATTTTAAGCCACACATGAGTTTTTTGAAGCTCAAAATTTCGAATTTTTCAAAAAATATAAATTTCTGAAAAAAAATAAAAGCTTTATGTACAACAGGTTCACACAGGGTTCAATTAAAAATCGATACAAACAAAAAAAAGTAATTTTCAGGTGGTCACTTTTCCCCCACTTAATTATTTCAATTTAGTTTTGCTTAGCAGTATGAAATGCTCTTTAGTGTCTTATGAAATAAATCATAAATCATTGCAATATCTTTTATACTTAAGAAGCTACGGAAATTATAAAAAGGTATGAAACTAGTACATTTTTTACTTCGGGTGGCTACTAATCAGAAGCTAAACAATAAAATATGAAATTTTTTATTTTAAATTAAAAACCATACGGCACGGCTAAAGACCTCAAATTTTATAATTTTTTACTTATTTTAATGCATCCATAACCTTATTTAACAGATCTCGTGAATTGGTATTTTTTTTTGTTCAAATAAATTAAGTGAAATGCTATTTGGTATCGTTTTGTACTGGGCGGCAATTCCCGGGAATTCCCGGGAAATTGAAAAATCAATCCCGCTTTACCGGGAAATGAGAAAGTCCGGGAAAAGAAGAACTCTAATGCCTATACTAATTTTTTGTGGTGTATTCTTTTCGCTAAAATTATTCTCAGAACAACCACCAAAGCAAATGTAACGCTTAATACACAAAAATGTTAAGATATCGAAATATATAATTTTATTTTAGGAGTTATGGATGAGGCGAAAATTATAATAGTAATGCTGCCTTCTCATATTTCTATTAGTAAACAAAAAAAAAAAAAACACAAAATGTACACTTAAAATGAGAATGACTCATACATATATGTACATATATTGTGATTTTTAAAACATTTTAAATAACTCCGAAACTATTAACTTTTAATTACTCGCACTAAGAAAATTGCATAACTGCTCGCATGGGTTCTCAGGTGACCTCAGACTTTTCTCATTGTTTTTGATATACGTATAGTGGATAATTATGGGTAACTCTGTTATCGATTAATGTATTTGTTCCTTTAACTTTTTGCAATATACTGAAGATTTCAAGGTGGCATCTAAACCCTATTCTGATGATATGCCTTTATGTCTCAAAGTTAAAATTCCTACCAATAGATATGTAAAAAATAACCAGTCGTCGTTGCAGAAACGACATTGGAACAATAAATGTCATGATCAATATTACAGAAAGCTTAGTTTACTTTCGTCTGGTAGTCAGCCGAACCAAAACAATATGTCGGTGAATGAAATGGTCGAAGCTTTAACATCTAAAATAAAGCAAGCCAAAGCTGGGAAACGTAACCAGACTTTTTTCGAGCCAATACAGAAATGGTTCGCCTGGAAATGCTTCCGGTCTCGATCACTTGTGCTAAAAAAATCTAAAAGTATATAAAAAAGACATACAATTGCTAACAAAACGCGATATTATATATCAAGAGCTAAATATTTAAAGTTATGCCATGTAAAAAAATTGGAGTTCTATAATAACAATCTTAAGCAACTTGATAAAGTGAAATGTAGCAAGGAATGGTGGAATTTATCGAACTCCTTGAAAAGCCGTGCGCATATATCTAGAGGAAACCTTAATCCTGATGATTTTATTTTGCACTTTGACTCTAATTTACAAGAACGCATAGATGCTCAAAAAATAAGTTGGTGATTGCCGTATTATGTCGACGAATTCCGAGACTCGCCCATTTAAGGCTGTGAACTATATGCTGTCCTCAGGAAACTTAAAGCAAACAAGTCACCAGGACAAGCTCGTATTCCGTACGAGTTTTACAAATATGCTCCTCCCTGCTTTTTAAAGGAATTATTATTGGTATTTAATTGTATATTTCTCCGGCAGGAAATTCCCTCTTCTTTTAAGCAGTCTATCTTGATTCCTTTGTTTAAAAAGGGCGACCAAAATGTAGTCAGCAATTATAGAGGCTTATCGTTAATGGACACCCTTTGTAAAATTTTTAATAATATTTTATTGAATCGTCTATCAGATTGGTTGTCAAAAAGCAGCATTTTAAATGAATTTCAAGCCGGATTTAGAAAAGGCTATTCTACAGGGACAACATATTTAATCTTGTCAACATTATAAATATAAACAAACTAATGCGTAAACATACGTATGCATTCTTCGTAGACTTCTCTTGTGCCTTCGATAGGATACCGAGAAACAGTATGTTCTATAAATTATCATGCTTGGGAATATCATCAAAATTTATAAGGATTTTGATGTCTTTATATGAAAATACTAAGAGCCGGATTTGGTATGGGTCTACATTTTCAGAATACTTTCCAGTGGAATGTGGTGTGAAACAAGGTTGTATACTAAGCCCAGTGCTATTTTCGTTATATATAAACGATTTACCTGACGCTCTTCCTGGTGGAGTAAATGTTGCAAATGTAAATGTTAAAGTATTGATGTACGCTGATGACATTATAATTTTATCAGACCCCCCTAATGCCTTGCAAGAAATGATTGATGCTCTACAGATATATTGTTCAATTTGAAGCTTAAAAGTTAATTTGGGTAAATCTAAAAAAGTTGTATTCCACAACGGTGCGAGAATTGCGAATGATTTGATTTGGCATTATGGAGAAGAAAATATTGAAATTGTTAACAGTTATATGTATCTTGGAGTCAATTTGTGTTATAACCTATCGTTTAAAAAATATTTGTATCATAAACTTTCAACTTCAAAATTATCTATTTCATCCACTTGGTCTAAATATATTTATCATCCACAAATATCAAAAAAAAAAAAATTAAAAATATTTAATGATTGCTCAAAATCGATCATGTTTTTTGCTGCACAAGTTTGGGGATACGAAAGATATGCTGACGTCGAAAAACTATTCGGTTTTTTCATTTAAAAAAAATGGATTACTTGCCTACCACAACGCCAAACTATATGCTGTATTTAGAAACTGGGTTCAACACTTTATATATATATCAACTCTAAAAATGCATTTTTGTTACGTGAATAAGTTATCTCTGAGTCCGCATAGACTAACACGCATATTGGCAGAAAAAGTAATACAACTTAATATATCTTGGGCAAAAGAGTGGTCAAATCTATGTAACTCACTGCAGTACACAACTAGTAATACCAACGCTCCTTTATGCACATCATGGAAAGAGATTATATGCCTCCTGAAGACGAAAGATAACAATGACTTTGCCGCCCTTGCATCCAGCTCACAATTTCATGATCTCTATTCGAAACTGGATTTTTACTAAAACTTCAAAGCATACTGCAGATTTTTCATCACGTACTACCAGTATAATTATTAAAGCAAGAGGTGGTATACACACAGAAAAATTTCTATGTAAAATTAACTATATTATTATTATTATATGAATTAACTATATTTCATGTTGATTTAATATTCCAGTACAGTTAAATCAAAATGAAGTTGATACTGAAATAATACGAAAAATCATATTGAATCAAAGTAATTTCGAGTTGAGACAACGTGAATTTAATATTGGAACAACACGAAGAATCATGTTGAATCAAAGTTATTTCAAGTTGAAACAATGTGAATTTGATATTGGACCAACACGAAGAATCATGTTGAATGAAAGTTATTTCAAGTTGAAACAACGTGAATTTGATATTGGAACAACAGGAAGAATCATGTTGAATTAAAGTTATATCAAGCTGAAACAACATGACTTTAATGTAGCTATTTTATTAATTATTTTACTTACGTGATAGTCATCAGAAAACTTTTCGTTGTAGCTGACTGCCCCATCCAAGATTTGAGCTCGTGCCACCTACATGATAGTCCGCGCGCTAACCACTGCAGCCACAACTGCTTCAAACTTTTCTTTACTTATACACTAAATAAATACCATCGTATGTAAAATGCATTTCATTTTAATTCAACATGATTTAAATGATTATTTAACATAAAACTTATTTGAAATTAAATTTATAGTCATGTCGATTGAAAATGAAACTTAACATTTATAACAATATTGTTTTAACGGTGATTTAAGGTTAGATTAATTATTTTCCGTTTAAAATTAATATGAAACAATAGTAATTTTAAACCAGCAGCAGTAAATATTCGCTGGTAATTCGTTTTTTGTCATATACATAGACGACACATGTAAGAATAAACAACAACAAGTCACACAACTAAGCAGAACAGTGAATTGTAGCAATGAACAAAGCAAGTAAACACTAACACACTCAAACGATAAATTATTTCTTGTAAATTTAATATGATTTGCAATCAAAATTGCGGCATGTGGATTTTACATTCCTTTTTTTTCTGTGTGTGCTGGATTAAAACTCTAGATGCTTCAGAAATAACACGGACGGTATATGTACAATTTGTAACATGCAAGAACCCGAAAATACTTTCCATTTCATTGGGATATGCCCTGCTTACAGAGAAATTAGAATCATTTATTTTGGTCAGCGCACACAATGTATTGATGATGTATTGAAAATATTAAATGGCTCTAATTTTGATGCTTTATACAAATATCTTGAAACATGCATAAAATACAGAATGCTTATACTGAATGAATTTAGTCCTTAATAATAATTAAGTAAATAAATTAAATAAATATATATTAATAATAATAGATATGTTACTTCTATTTTTACATATGTACTAATATACTATAATATAAAATATATATATTTTACACTTATAATTATTAAATAATCAGTGCCAATCAGGCTTACAGCAATAATGCTATGCCAAATATAGATTATAACTAATATAATATAACCTTTATACTTATATGAATTATAAAAATCTATTAATAAAATAAAAAATAATAAAAAATAAAAACTCAGTAAACAGTTTTTATTTTTTATTATTATTTAATTATACAAAAATTAAACAAAGTAAAAATAACTTCAGATATTAACATTTTATTATCATAGTGTGGTGAAAGTTTTATATGTTTTATTGTGAATAATTAAATATTTATTCATCAACTTTTATAAAATATAGCTTATATTATTTGCATACACAGAAAAAAATAAGTTTCGTTTTTGATAACAAAAATCCCGGTATTCAATAATTTTTTTTTCAAATTTCCTGTGATAAAGAATTCCCCTATATTGATAACAAAATTACTTCAAAATAAAAATATTTATATAAATTAAAAAAATGTTGACATGGCTGGAATACGAACCCGGGCTTTCCGGACGTAAGGCATACTCTCTATAGCTGAGCCATATCCCATTTATTTTTTATGGGATACAACTTGTTTTAAGTACTTATGTATAAAAAGAAAAGAAATAACCGGCATGGAAAAGAAATACTTACAACGAAATATTTTATTATGTTAAAGATAAATGTTATTGAAATTCATATTTTTTTTAATAACATGGTTTTATTGAATATAATTCTTGTCTATTTTTTTCTGTGTAATTGCTTGGTGTCACACGTGGCAAAAAGTGGACTTTCCTGCTAAAATTACTATATTTCAAAAAAAATTTTTTCAACATCTCGTTAGAAACTTTTTGCAAGTGAGTTTTCTTTATTAAGAAACAAAATTTTATTAGCTGGTGATACATTTTTATAAGGTGTGCAGATTTTAACACCAAAAATTGCCATTGTTTTCTTAGATATGACAAAAAAAAAGCTTAAATAAAAATTTAGTTTTTTTTACATACGAGTATAAATATTCAATGAAAACCTTAGGATTTTAGTTATATGATTTTACATACATACATAGAAAGATTCATTGTGAGCCAAACTATTGATAATGTATGCTAATTGGTAAAAAGATAAAAATAAAAAAAATAATTCAAACATATCAATATTTTGAAATGTCAATATTATAATTTGATAATTGACCCTAAAAAAATATGTATTTAAAACGTGAAATCCAATGAAAAATCCCCTACTGAATCTTGTGGACGAACTTTGTTTTATCAATTGACGACAATCAGTCTCATTGTTGTTCCCTTTTCTTTTTAATTTCCCACATTTGCTTACTATTACGTTGTTTCGATTTTAATACTGTACAAGAATTACTTCGATTCCTTACAAATATTTGTATGAATATCTGTTTACATATGAATTTTAGTACACTTGGAATAGGAAATATATATAAATGTGTGCGTATCAGTTTATATCTAGCAATTCAGCTCACCTTAAAACGTAACCAGGTGTTGTTTTGAACTGGCTTCTTAAACAAGGTACAATTTCAGTGTATGTAAGCATGAGTATGCCTGTGTATGCACGTGTGTACTTTTACGTTTGCATGCATTTCACAACCCAACTAGACCTCTTTTCTAGCTTTTTTGCGTCTTTGTTTTCTTTCTTTGTAGCCTCTTCAATGTTTATCGTTATGAATTGGATTGAGAGTTTAACAGAAATTTAAAGGAATCGGAACACAAAAGTATTAGAACACGAAGTAGTTGGTCATAACGAGGGCTCGGACTTTAATGCAACTAAAATTTGATTTTAAGTGCTTAACAAATGCACCTAAAAATGAAAAATATGCGCAAAAATATACATTTACCTACCAACAAAGTATCAAAACTAAAATAATATGAAAATATTTTCTTTAATTTTTTATTATTATTTAGAGAAAGAAACACAAAACAAACATAATTGGGTCTATTATTTAATGCAACCGAAGTTTAGTTGCGTTACCAATCAGCCGCCGAAAATTAGTGGTTGCCAGAAAGGCACTAAATAGAAACTGAAATTGACAGCTCTCAATTGCTAGTTGCCATCAGTAGTATCATTTTCATCAACTGGCAACTCGACTGAGGCTCGGTTCCCATTCATAATCGACCTATCAAAAAAAAATTTTTTTTAATTAAGAAATATGCATTAAAAAATGTTTATAATAGGGATGTAAGGATACGCCGTTTTGCCGATCCGATACCGATACCGATATTTAAAAATAAATATCGCCGATACCGATTCCGATACCGATACGAATTTTGAAATTGAGTTCAAGTTTAGATTAACAAAACTCAAGAAGGGCATTTTTTTATTATACAAAATTACAGTGTAGGAAACTATTAATATTTAAAATTAATATTAACCCAGTATAAGAAATTAGAAGTCATTTTTAAGGAACTACATTTTCATTGCTTCCAAAGAATTCATATTAAAAATATGCAGATAATTAGTAGAATAGCAAGTAAAAATTTGTAATTCCTTTATAATTCTAAAAAATACTCGCCATGCTTTTTAAAAATTTGATTTTTTAAATGACATTTATAAACTAATATTCTTCTAAATAGCTTAATTACACGCTGTTAAAAAATTCCATGTTTTTTTACTCGTGAAAAACGACTTAGTGAGGCGTGTAGGTTTAGTTCAGTAGATCATTTTGCCATTTTAAAAATTGCAATACACCCTCAAAATCGGAAGTTATCGGTAAAAAAACGATTTTTTGGGAATAATTTTCACTATTGATACTATTCATTATTGATACTAATAAGATTTAAAAAATACGAAATGAATTTTAAAATTAAAAAAATATAAATAATTTGTTAAAAAAAACTCTGAAAAAAAATTTTAAAAGTATCGTCGTATCGACAATAAAATATCGCCGATTCCGATGTATCGGAAAATCTGAAGTATCGCCGATATATCGGTATCGGAATCGGTATCGGTTACATCCCTAGTTTATAACTCCAAAAATATGCATTTATTGCCAAAATATGCAAAGAATTGCACTTACCACAAATATATGCGACTACAAATTAATGCCAAACTACTTAAAATTTAATGATTCGCATAGATAATTAGTCAATATCTCTTTATATATCACCACAAAAAACATGCATTTGCATGAAAGTCCGAGCCGTGGTCATAACCAACTTAAAATCTCAACAACATATAGGGTTAATAAGTATGAAAACCGCAAGAAACGAGTAGAAATGTTATAAAACAAATCGTAGCTATAGGGTTATGATAACAAATATATGATTATAGGAAACAAACACTTTTAATTGTTTGTTATATTAACCAAAGTCACGTTCTTGTACACAAACGAATATCGCGAAAAGTCGCATTAAGAAAAATTTGTAAATTGCATATTCGTGATCAGCGACCTCAAATTAAGCTTAGAAAATGTTTTTGTTTTCCAAGATATGACAAAGACTTAGGAATTAAAACATTTACTTCGTTACTTAATCTCCCGACTTCATCAGCGAAATGCTGAAAAAATAAATAGTACCAAAAGTACAAATTTTTAGCCATTTTGAACCCTTTAAAAGTACCCGATATTTTATTCTGAGCCATATGCTATCTGTCTACCAAATTTATAAATCCATTAAGCAGTTTTCGCGTGATAGTGAATCAAATATCTAAACGTACTAACTTTCTCATTTGTAATATTAGTAGGATACTTTCAAAGGACACGAAAAAAGGATTTGAATTGGGAATCACGCTTTTGAATATATAACAATTAAACGACTTAAAGGTAATTTTGTTTCGTCTTTTTGTGGTTTTTGTAATAAAATTGGACAAGCCTTTCCCAAATAATCATAAATTCAGTGGAATAGTCTATTCACAAATCCCACACTTGGGACATAACACATCAAACAAAATATTGTGGTACTCCTTGATATTTTCCTTGTTTAACTAAAAAAAAAATTAGATTGAACGACCTTAAGCTAGAAAAATTAAATATCTTTGGATATAAAGCTGTCCAGTTCGAAACAAAAATCATAACTGGAAGATTGTTTGCTTCTAATTTCTTTATGCCGAGCAGGGCTGCCAGATAAATTTGAGGGAAAATCGTCAATTTGACGATAAAAAAGTAAAAATATCGTAATTTCAACTATTGAAAATCGTAAAATAAATCGCACACGAGAAAATTCAACTCATTTATAGTTTTTTCAAAAAACAATCAAACTGAAACATGACAATATGTTCGCAGATCGTTTCCCAGCAAATTTCGAATAAATATTTAAAAACTTCTGTGTTTTGCTATTTACTCGAAATTTGAGGAGCATATTCGGTCGGATTCAGCGCTTTGGATTCAGCGCATCGAAATACTTGTAGATAGCTGGGTCTGGGTAAATATACGGACCACCTTTTTTATATTTATTGTAGGTAGTCTTCTATCAATGGCTGTCAAACGCAAGCAAAATAACGCAGCTTTTTAAAATTTTGACAGGAGGCACCTGAGAGATGCCTGCTGACGACAGCAGCAGTGTTGCCCTTTTAGTTAAAAGGCGGAAAATTCAAAAAGTCACGAACTTATTGACGCGCCCTCGTATATGTAAGTCTTCTTCATACGTATATAACACGAGGAAAATCTAACTGTTTCGTTATTAAGAAAAATTGCTACATTTTTAGTACTGCATAAAATCGTCGCTGGCTATGAAAAAATCGTCAAATCATCACTTGACTATTTTTGGAATATAAAATCGCCAAAATGACGATAAAACGTCAAATGTGGCAGCCGTGATGGCGAGCAATGATTTTACTCTTTCACAACTCTTACATTCAAACAAATACATACATGAGTATGTATAAATTATACAGAATATATATTGAGATTGTATTAAGCAACAATATCTCAACTCAATATCATTAGTATTTTTCTCATTTTAATTTTCCTAAATATTAGCATAAGACCAAGTGTTCCATTTATATTTAAATATTTTTTTTATTTTTTTTACGAGTGCGCGACTTATTGTATTCGTATGTTTTTGTCCATGTTTGCAAGCTTTAAACGTTAAGAGCATTTAATAAAGTGCGTTTTTTTTTTGTAGCTTTTGTTGTTTGGGTTTTGTTTGCTTGTTTGTCTGCTGATTTGTTAGGGTAGATAATGAAATGGGGTTTAACTTGGTATGGAGTAGTCATTCCACCATACACATGAATCTCTCTTTATCCTCCTCTGCTCTATCGGCATTAACCTTTATTAATTTATGTATAGAAATTTTAATTTTTATGATGCGCATGTGTATTGGATTTAGGTTTTATTTATTCAATTGTTGAAAAAAAAAGAATAACAATAATTTTACAAGAGTACATATTTATAAGAAGGTAAAAAAAATAAATATTTATATCAGGTTAATTTGTGTAAGTGTGTGAATAGATTGATTAGTGATTTAGTAAGAATTTCGTTTGATTTGTTTACAAACAGCCTGGTAAAAGATTTCTCATAAGAAAACAAGAAATTACTGTAACAGTAATTGCAGGGTATCTCTTGTAATTAACCCCGGTTCATAAAACTCACCACATTTAGTGTTAACCAGTCTCTCTAACACTCACTGCCTTTTTATTAAGGCTAAGCGATCACTTATGAATGATGATTTCATTTGAAATTAAACCCGCCCTTTATTACACAATTTGTTGGAAAATCGAAAAAATTTACAACAAATAAACGAAAACAATTGACCGAACATTACAAGGTGTCAAACCAAAAAATAAAAATTAATTGAATTTTGGAAAACTGACAAATAAAAGTGAAAATGATGACACCTGGACTTAAACAAATAATTAAACAATGAAAACTGAAAAAAAGAAAACAAATAAATGCCACACGTGAGCAATTTGATTACAAGATTACAATACATCAGTACAAATTAAAATAAAGAATTATTAAGAATTTTGTTTGGGTCTGTCCCGTGAAGCGCCATTGTTTATAGTTATTTTATAAAATAACATTTTTCAAATTAAGAGGCCTCGTTATCTGTTTGTTTTTGGTACTACATACATATCTTTGGTACTATTGCTCCTATATTTGAACATGTAAATTGTAAATTATTTTGATAAATTCCTTTTATAAGCTCCGAATCTGGTTATGATTAAGTAAACTTTAAAAATTTATTATAATTCACTTATCATTAATTCAAGTACATACTAGGGTATTCATTTAATCGGGCTTTTGCTTTAATCGGTTAATCACTCGATTAATTAATCGAGTTTTTGGCTTAATCGGTTAATAATCAGTTAATGTCGATATTAATCGGTTAACCGATTAATAAAGTTTTTTCATAAATCAAGTAATTTCAACATATAAAAATGCATAAATTATTTATTATTTTGAGTTTATTAGGAAAAAAAAACGAGAACATCACAAACATAATAATTATTGAATTAAATCAAGCAAAAACAAGATCATAAATATATTTAAGGGATTCACGAGGTAGTCAGTCATAAAGTCATATGTTTTAAAATACTAACACGAAAATATATGAGTGCTGTGAGCAACCCCTCATAAGTTAGTGTGCTATTTAAAATTAGTATCAGCTGATAAAAAAAAAGCAATTATAAATACTTGAAATCAGAATGCCAAGAACAAGTGAAAAAATTAAAATAATAGCCAGTTTGCTTTTAAATTATTCAACTTGTTAATAAAGTAAATAAAACCCAGATGAATATCTTTTAAACTCTTCATTTTTAATTAAAGTAAAAACAAATTTCAATGCACACAGAAAGTGAAATTTTTCAAATACATAAACATAAACGAAACCAGCTGTTGCCGGTGTCTGAGCCGACTAATTTCCCACGCGGTTGCTAGTGGAAAAACGTTAGAGACCAACCTAAATTACGACGCAAAGCGTTGTCTGGCTGTCAAAATTTCTCATGCCCATACAAAATGTATGAAACCAACCGAAATAACGCGGCGTCAACGCTTTGCAATTGGAAAATCCAATTTTGACAGCGCGTAAAGAAGTGAAGTTGGCTACAAAAGTAGTGTTGTTTATTTTGTTAATGCTCACACATATACTTACAGTAATGTAAATGTAGCTACTTTCAGGTCAATTAAGCGTCTTCATCTCTATTTCTTATTTCTATTTAGAGTTTTTTATTAATCAAAGTGAGTAAACATTACTGTTTCTGGCACAACGTTAACGCTCTAATTTAGGTTACCCATGTCAGCGTAAAAGTTAAGCGTTAAATTACGTTGCGCTTTGCGTCGTAATTTAGGCTGGTCTGTTAGTTGGCTGCCAGCCAGCTAAAGTATACAAACAAAATTTTCTCACTTGCATATTTTTAAATGTCTCGATTTTTTATTTTTATTTGTTACACAGCTATAAAAATATATATAAATGTGAAGTTAAAAAACCGTGAACAGTTTTAGGACATACTTTACTGCATATTACATACAATTATTTATATCAATGGCGGCGGATTGTAAATATTATCACCGGCTCGACGAAAGAGTTCCGGCCGTTCGGGTCAGATTTTTACTGTGTAGTTATGACAAAATAATAAACACAGTACAAAAAGTCTTATTATTTTAGGACTTTTTTGTTTGAAGCACAACAACAATGTTTTTAAACTATCTTAAAGTACTAGCACTTTATGACATTATGACATGATAAGACACCTTGTGAATACCCCAATTAAGTAAAAAATTAACAAGTTTCTGAAATCATTTTATTAGTTATTTCAATAGTTTATTTCAATGTTTTAGAACAATCTTTCAGAAAAATAATTTGGTTTAAATATTCAGGATTTAAGCAATTTTTTCTTTAGTTTTGATAAAACTTGTCTTAAAAAAATCCTTTCATTTATCGTAGACGTAAAGAAATCGAAAGCAGTCTACAATACAGAATATCTAGTTTCTCAATCCTTTTCCTGTATATATTCTCTAAACATATAAAATCTTTCATTATGTCCTGTTTTAATTTTTACAATTTCTTAACACTTCTAAATGCTTCGGTTAATTCTGTTAAAAGATTTCTTGTATTACTATCGATAGTTTCTTCTGTTGTCAGGTGATCATCTGACTGGCGGAGATCAGCGCACCGAACATTCTGGAAAAAAGTTTATTTCCGAATTCCTTACTCTTCGTCCACACATGCAATTTTTGTTACAGCATTTTCTGAATTAGTGGGAGAGTGTTGAAATAGAAATATATACCATATCTATTTCTCTCTCGCTATTTCTCACTGAAAAATTAAGAATTGCTGCAACAAAAATTGCATGTGTGGACCGGTACTTAGTGTCCGTTTTTGTACTGAATGAAATATTCGTTATTGGAGGTATAAACTCATTGAATTCGTTTCTCATTAAATAAATCTAATCCTTAGATTTTTAATTAAATCGTTGGCAATAGTATTATTGGATTTTATTAAACTCTTAAACAAAAAATTCATACTTCCCTCAAGTTCAATTAGAGTAGCAGAGTTTTTACTAAACTCTTTTATAGCCGGATCCAAAGGTTTTAAAGTTTTAGTTAAGTTAAGATCACTGAACACACTTCTTTGTTTGTATGAAAAATAATTTCTAAACACGTAACTTTTGTATATGAGATGAAACAAATAATTAAACACACAAAAAATATTTAATAATACTACAAAAAATTTTTAATTTTCTTACGTCGGCTAATCGGCTGAAATTTTAAATTAACCGATCATTTAATCGGGTAGTAATTAACCGGTTAGCCGATTAACGGTTATCCGAGTGAATACCCTAGTACATACTGAGGAAGGACAGTGACATTTAATTAACATTCAGCAATTGAAATTGATTTTTCTGTACAGTATTAACAAAATCTTTTTGTTAGTGGACTATATTTAGCGTGAAATCGCTTCCAACGAAGACTTCATTTATATATGGTAACGACCAGTACATGAAAAAGTAAAAGTATATTGGATTATAATTAATTTAAATGTTAAACCGCCACCACAGAAGTTTTACGTGTATAAACCCATTGAAATTGATAAATAAATGTGTTAATATGGGCACATTATGTCACTGTCAGAGAATAAGAGTATTTCAATGAAAAGAAATTGTAAACATTTTCATGGAAAGGACTTAATTTGTAAAAAAAAAATTTAATATCAATCACACACAGAGAAATTTGTTCTCCATCATTGGTAACATTATATTTTATTTTCTCACGAATTTTTCAATGTTCATTAATTTCTTTTTTCATAGTTTTTTAATTTTTGATGGTTTCGATTGTTCATCACTTAAAGATCTTTTTATTGATGTTTAAAATGTTGGCAACAAACTGTTCATTAATATGGGTCTATTATATACATACATATTTCCCATTTTATTTATAAGGAAGGATCGTTTAATTTTACATGACAAAATAGCAATTGAATTATTATTGAGATCACGGTTTAAAATTTAAAGATTTTCTTGGAAAGATTATGGCAAAGGTTTTTAGTCTATAAAATTATAACAAAGTAAAATTTTTAATTTATTGGCTTGATTTATTTTAATTCTGTAGGACATTTTGTTAATACTTCCAAGTGCTTTTCTTACGTGACTTTATGAAAGTAGTAATACTGACTTATAGCGATGTGTGAAATTAGATGTATTACTTAACAAAATACACAAGAACACAAAAAAAAACTAAATTTAATTTTCAATAATGAAATTCAATGAATTAGTAAATATTTTGTCTAGAAACGATAAACATGTTTGTAAATACAGGCAAACATGTCACAACAATTTCACTGAAAAAAATCCGTGTTTTCAGTAAACAAATTGTCAAAATCTATCAAATAATTTGTCTAAAAATATTTAAAAGTTCTAAGCAAAATGATTTACTGAATCAAACAAAAATATTTACAGAAGTTTTTGTAATATATTAAAGAATACTTATGTCCGAATTCATAAAATAATTTGTCGAAAAATATTTCAAAATTCTAAGCCCAATAATTAAATGAATCACACAAACATATTTACTGAAATTTTTGTTATATATTAAACAAAAGTTTTGCTTGAGTCAGTAAACAATTTTTCTTATATTTTTAAGTTTTAACGAATAACAATAACGTTAACTGATATTTTTGTAATATATCTGACAAACTGTTCGTTTTAAAGTATCTATTAATTTTAGTATTCAATAGAACACTGAAGATGGCACATAGCCGAAACCGGTCTGTTTACAAACAAAATTTGACGTGGGATGACGGAAAATCGTTTCAAATATATATTAAGCATTTCTTAAATGTTGCTTTATTAAATGTGTGGCTTCTTCATATTTCTATCATAACTCTAAAAAACTTATGATAATTACAGCAAAAAGCAACATTAAAAAGCCTGACAATGAATGTTTACATCGTGCAACATATTTGCTTAATTCACAAAACCTGTTGTATCTTTGTATCGATTGTATTATAGTATTAAATACAATAGTGTAAAATTTGTTGTTGGTAATTTTCACATAAAAATCAAATACACTTTTACACTTTTATTTCATATGTTTTCCAAAAATCTTATTTCATACGATACTCACAGAGTATTTGTATGGTGTTTGTTCTTCTTTTGTCCATCAATAGAAATAAAGAAAAAGTGTATTTGATACAAGATCGGCGATACAAATTGTTGTGAATTAAGCAATTGATTCATTCAGAAATCTTCAGTAAATAAACTTGTAGACTTGGGTCCAACTCGTTCGGCAGCAACTCGTTTCAGATACATTACAAGGGTTTGATCATAGTTTGTAACTAAAACGAGCTGCTGAACGAGTTCGAGCGAGTTAGACTCAATATAGTCGTCATAGGGGTTGTTTTTTCATGGCTAGAATTGGTAATAGACTTGGGTCCAACTCGTTCGAACTCGCTCAGCAGCTCGTTTTAGACACAAACCTATGAACAAATCCATGTAATATAAATGGGTGTGATCACGGGTTTGTGTCTAAAACGAGCTGTTGAATGAGCTCGAACGAGTTGGACCTAAGTCTATTTACGACCCAGAAAACTGGTTTTTGTACTTGTTGCTAGTTTTTGCATCCTAAATAAAATTCAAACAAAAAATTTACTGCTTCTGTAAAAAGCCTTTACTGAAAATTTAATTTTAGGCAAACGTTTGTTTGAAATTTGTGGTCATAATTTTTTTCTGTGAAAGTTCCATAGGTAAGCTAAGGGTTAATTTCGTAATTATTCACAGCCTTACGCGTAAGGTACAAAATGTGTTAAAAAATTTTAAATAAAACACCACGAGGAACATTTATGTAGAACATTTAGCCCGATATATCGCCACGAAGGGGAGTTTTTGCCCCTTATTTGAGAAAGGACCAAAAACCCCATACAAAATGTTTCCCGTGGTATTTTTGATAAAAAAAACTGAAGCTATCTTATACGCTAAACGTAAAGCTGGCAAGATTTCCTATGCCGACTAAGTATAAATATATATATATATATATATATATATATATATATATATATATATATATATATATATATATATATATATATATATATATATATATATATATATATATATATATATATATATATATATATATATATATATATATATATATATATATATATATATATATATATATATATATATATATATATATATATATATATATATATATATATATATATATATATATATATATATATATATATATATATATATATATATATATATATATATATATATATATATATATATATATATATATATATATATATATATATATATATATATATATATATATATATATATATATATATATATATATATATATATATATATATATATATATATATATATATATATATATATATATATATATATATATATATATGCAATAGGAGGGTTGGGGTAATTAGCTCCCTCTAAAATGCGTCCCAGATGCAAACTTTCAACATGCCGATATACGTAGAGACTTGAAGAGTACGCACCCCAACCAACTCTCGTTCCCCGTTTGGAGCCATCCGTGTAAACATGTAGTGCTTCGTATAGTGAGGAAAATTCTCCTGTCAATGAGTATCGAAATTCTCTCTTTAACGAGGGCTTTGGAGTGGAATAATGTATAAAATCTAGAATAATTCTAAGACTTTCTAAGCTAGTAGTATGACCCCATGGTCTGAAATTCCATGTGCCGATCGCGTTAAGCCAAATTTACTGGAAGCCTGCAAAAAATGCCTTCGTTGTCATATATCTTAATGCATCAGATATGCAAAAAATCCTCTATATACGAGATTGATTGTTCACTGAGAACCTTCAAAAACTCCTATTTCTATAGAGTAAAAATTTCATTAAAAAAATATACATCTTCTATACAAATTTAAATTTGTTGCATAGTGTAATTGCTTATGAATATTACATTATATAAATATTTTAAATTTTCTTTTTACTTTCAAGTGACCTGTTTTATTTATTATATCAAAAAGCTAACAATTTCCCCATCTATGGTAACGTCATAATTCTGAACTCTCCGACACACAAATCTTCAAAATATTTGACTAAATAATGCTTAAGCTAACATCTGACATAAGCGGAAATTTTTTGTTTTTCCCACATTAGCAAACAAATATAGCAACAATTGTTACAAATCACACTCATTAAAACAAATCCTCAGCGAACACACAAAACATCACTTGCCCAAATTTCTTGCTTCTACAGTTTTCCAAATTAACATTGGAAAATTTACAACGGAAAAATGTAAAACCTCAATATTTCCCAACAAAAAAACCGCTAGGAGAAAATTCCCTTCTGACAATTAGCAAATATTTACCTGTTATGATCTTCTAACACCTCCGCCTTTTAGAAAGCAGAGTATACAAATATTTACCTGTGTTTAATAAAAACTGGTTTGGTTTTTCCTATTTTTGCAGGATTCTTAAATAGAGTGGGAAAAATAACAAACAGTTGGGTTTTTTTTTGTTTAAATATTAAATAGAGTCAAGTGTGTGATATTATGTGGACGATAATAATGATGATGTTGTGGAAAATGGTTTAGAGCGGCGCGTGTTTCCCCAGTAGCAGTATTTAGGTGTTTCCTAATGGATTTAAACAAGTACCTGTAGGGATGCTAAAATAAACAGTGTCTAAGGTATTAGCTTAATAAGTGGTTGCAAGATGTGGTATCGTGTTGTGAAATTCAAGTGGATTTTTGAGGGAATTCCTTTTTTTAAGTGGAAAATTATGACACAAAATTCTTGTAGGATTATTAAGTGTTTTTGCTAATTCTGAAAAGTATAACAAATTTTAATAAAAGAAATTTTAGTACAATAATCTTGATTTGATAATGAAGTGATACATAAAAAATAATTAAATCAAGATTAAGTTATTTATTAATTTAAAAAAATTAGCTAGTTTTTAACAAATCACGAAATTTGTATTATTAACTCAACGGTATTAAACGAAAATATATTTTAATTTTTTGAGGTTATAAGTGTTTTATATCGATAAAAAGGTTTATTTTCTTCTTTATAAGTTTTTTTTATACAAACTATAAACAAGTTTGTAGCAAGTTTATTAGATAAAATAGTTGTATACAATCTTTTTTTGTTGTGAATTGTCCTCTTTACAAACCAGTTTTTTTACATTTGACTGCCCAGCAAAAACTACTGCTTCGGCCGAAGCAGCTATATAAGCGAGAGAAGCTAGTTTTATTGTTTCTACTGCTTCGAAAAGCACTTCGAACATGCATAGTTTTTGTTCGCGATCTCCCACTTTGGAGCTCTTGTTTTTTATATAAAAAGGCGCTTCTTTCGAAGCATCGAAAATGCTCTAAAATCATATGTCATTTTATCATCGTTAAACTTCAGACAAAACAATTGGGTATGATTAATATTCCAAGGAACAATGGAAAAATTAACATCAACTTAATTTTTCAACGTACACAGCAGAACAGAGTAGGGCCACTTTCGGAAGCCGCTACACTTCCATCGTCAGTGCTCACGTGTATTTGCTATCACCACTTGTCAGGTGGCTCTGTTGAATGTGATTTTAATTCTTATATATACAACTTTTTCGCGAAAATTGAATACGAGAATTAAATCACTCTCAAGCTGATATTAAAGTGCACTTTCCCAGCGTTGCCATCGGTTTATTTTTCTTCATTCCCATTTTTCTGATTTTTGTTCTACTCAAGACAAACTTTTTTGGTTTGATTTTATACTTAAGTATATATGAACATGTAAACATGTGAAAAGCTCAAGCCAGTAGCTAATTGTTTTATTAATATGATTATTTCGAACGTATTTGCTTTGTGAATCTAAATTGATTATTAGGCTAAGGTTCGTAACGTTATATTCAGAAAGAATTGGGTATGATTAATATTCCAAGGAATTTCTCTCTTCCATGCAATAGGTCGGAAATGTAGAAAGAGAGCATACTTTAAATGGGTTTTGAGTTTCCAAATGTGTTCGTCTTTATTTGAAACAATGCGTGCGACAATTCTTTAGAACTGAATATTTTTTTCATATTTATTTATTGTATCTTCAATAAAATTGAACTAACAATAAATAATCAAATCTTAACTTTAAAAATTTTTATTTTTTAAGTCCAGCCAATGCCAGACAAAAATATTTGTTTCAGCGGTTGGTTCTTTGGTTGTCTACGTCTCTCGTGTTCGGCTGAGAGCAAGAGTGTCCCTCCTTCTCAGCCGAGTGTGGCCTCTAAAGTTAATGATGTTTCGGGCTAGAGGATTTAGGTGCAACTCGAGTTTTTTTTTATGTATCTTGTCACGTGTTTAGAAAACACTGTCTTAACCAGCGGCACATCTAAACCTTTATGAATTCGCTTGTTACTGACACACCATGGGGCTGCTGTCATCGTACGGAGTATTTTATTTTGTCGCCTTTGAATTTTTTCTACATTTGATGCCGAGGCAACGCCCCATAACTGGATACCGTAGAACCATATTGGTTTTAGAATGGAGTTGTATAGTAGAACTTACAATCTAAGCTTAGAGTAGAGTTCCTTCCAATGAGCCAATTCATTTGAAATGTTTTCAATTTCATTTGGGGCACCCTTGCATTAATGTGGGACTTCCATGTTAGACGACGATCAAGATGAACACCGAGATATTTTACTTCAGTGTGTTGAGGTATAGTTGGGTTATTTATTTGTATAGGTGGGCAGATTTCTCTGCATAATGTAAATGTAATGTGTAGACATATTTGTTCGTTAATTTTTATCCGCTATTATTTTAGCCATTGTTCCAACTGGGGTATATAATCTTGCAGTTTGCGGGAAGCTTCTTGCTGGCTTTTGTGAACACTTAGAAAAGCTGTATCATCAGCGAATGTTGATATGTGTATGTTACTGCTTACCGGCAAGTCAGAGGCATATATCAGATACAATACAGGACCAAGGATGTTGCCTTGAATATCTCCGGCTTCAATCGGTTGCGGAAGGCTTAGAAAATTACCGTCCCTAACAAAAAATGTTCGCTGAGTTGAGTAGCTTTCTAAAAGCTTAAGGGTAGGTTTTGCTTTAGTTTATGCATTAAAGCTTCGTGCCATACTTTGTCAAATGCCTGAGAAACATCGATGAAGAGCGAAGAACAATATTTCTTTTCCTCGAAGGTTTTTCTATTCACGAGTCTATGTGTTTGTTCAATAGTGCTATGTTGTCTCCTAAAACCGAATTGGTGGTCTGGAATGCATCCAGTACCATTGAGTATGGGTGTGCTACTGAATATGATTTTGTTTATTTTTTAGTTCGGTTTGAAGAAATGTAAAATGACGACTAACTTCGTAATATAAACCTTATGAACACTGAGAGATATCTGCCTTCTTTTTGAGCATAATATTTTTTGCTGGGTGGCAATACAAAAAAAAAATAAAAGAAATTTTCATATTGAGTTTGACAAAACATTCTATGAACTCATAAAATATTGTCAAAGATAAACCTAATACATAATTGTCAAAAATGCCAATGTAAATGGCATAGCCTTTGAAACTCGCTTAGCGCTTTAAGCCAGTTTCAGCATTGCTAATATAAATGCGCTATAAGAACATTAATTTAAACTATTAAAAATTAATTACATTTTATTAAAAATAATGCCGCATACACTGACAAGTTATACAATTTATGCTACCTTCATTTAAAGTCTATTTATAGCACACGGGTAGACTGGGACTGAATTTCAGAGAGACAGAAATTTCAATTTCTGCCTCTCTGAAACTATCTAACCAATTTTAATGATATTTTAAACATTATAAGATTCTTTTTCAAAAGTAATCCTACAATGGGGGTAAGGGACAATTTTTAAGGTAAGTATAACGTAAGGAACTAAGTTCCAACACGGTGTCCCACGAGAACGTTCTTTTTTTATTTAATTTTTTTATTTTAGAGAGAAGATATATAGTGCTTCCAAGCCGTAAATGCTCACTTTTCGTGGAGCATTTTTTTCTCGTAAAATTCACTCCCAGACTAGCCGTGAGTGAGCATTGTTATAAAGCAAATTAAAATCAATTAAAGTAAGCTTTGATTCAATTAAAATATCAATGAAAAACTAGTTTTTCGAATAAAAAGCTAGGTAATTAGAAAAAAAATTGGAGAATAGTTTTTTATGTATCAATCTTTAACTTTAATTGAGAATGAAACACATGATTGATATGTTATTAGCCAACCCGGCGAGCTTTGCCACCCACGCCTAATTAAAGAAATCTACATTAAAAAAACACAGTTCTTTATTCGTGTATCTTCTACTCAATACAGTAATTAATGAAAACACTGATCGAACTACCAGACCAAGACTCTAATAATTTGAATTAGGTTACACTGAGGACAAATAGCACTTTTAAATAAAAATCATTGTGGGATAAGAGAGGACCACGAGGGTAAAAAATAATTATGTATTAATTTTCCTATATCTTCACAACAATGGAATAGCTAAGCACCCGGGTAAGGCAAGAATAATTACAAACTACTTTGCATGCTTTAGATGAAAATCGGAAATTGTTCTCAGTTTAACCTACAAAAAACTTAGAGAGCCTCGCTTTGGTGGTTCTTCAGATATAGACAAATTAACAATTGTTTTTTATGGGGGATATCCGTCTCCCCCGTCCTATACCTCCGGCTACCCTTCTCCTATACCTGTGCGATTTTTTTAATTTGTTCTTTATTCAAAGATATAGGGAACATCAAAATTTAGACAGCTTCGCTATTGTTATTCTTCAGATATAGGAAAATTATAATTACTTTGTAGAGAAGGGGGGTACCAGTATTCCTCCTCATATAGCACCAAGGATTTGGTCCAACTTTCACTTTGCTCCAAAAGTTATCCACATCAAATTACTTAGCCGCGGACCTAAGGTGTTTAGAAATTCCGTAGAAATTGGATATATTTTACTCATTTTAGGGGGGAGGGATATCCCGTTTTCCCCTCCCTTGTATCCGCGCCGGAATTTAGGGAGCCTCACTATTGTATTTCTGGAGATATAGAAAATTAAGAATTATTTCATATGATGGGTACCCGCCTCCCGCCTCCTATACAGTCAATTTTTTTGGATTTTGTCCACATAAAATTGAGAGAGTCTTACATAGGGAAATTAAAAATATAAATTTTTATGCGTAATACTCTTTCCCCCCAAAAGTTGAAAAAAATTATCCTATTAGAATTTCCTAATCGTAAGTACGAAAGTTCCAAAATATCAACACGATCGCTCTTGAAGTTGGCTTCCTATAAGGAACAACCAAACAAACCACCTATAGCGCCATCTGTTGAGAATTTGTTCTACTTTTTTCCCCAAAACCTTCGCTTAGCAATTACGAAAAAACCCGCAGAAGGAAGTATAAAAAATTTAACACAATTTTCAAAATGATATCTCATATATGGCCCCGCGGCTGATTCGATTGAAACTATAAAAAATTGTATCTCCTACTTATCTGCATGTACCAGCATATTATAATGATGCAAAGTCTTCGGTATAATTGCATAGTTTTTTGGTAAATTAATCGTTAAATGTATGATGGGTCATTTGCAATTTATTTGTTGTGTCTGTTGAAAGTATCCCTGCAGATAATATTTAACTACGTGGTCCATTTTAGTTGAAATGGACTAGTTACAACACGGCCCTATGTAATCCAGTCATGTACCACGTCATTTGCAAGCAAGAGCTTCTAGTTAACCAACAATTGTTTGCGTTTTAACGACTGCAATCGTTAAAACACGAACACTTGAGTACTCCATTGAATAGTGACATAGACCCCCTGTTATGAAAGGCGACGTCGACGTTACATCAACACGACAGTACACAATTGTCACTTGTCAACTCATTGTCGACAATAATTGACTGGTATTGACAGTTTCTTACTATTTTCTGAAGCTTATGAAATTAGTCCAACATGTTAATATTAATCAATTGTTGTCGACAAAGAGTAGAGAAGTGACAATTTTTTGATGCCGTGTTGATGTGACGTCGACGTCGCCTTTCACAATAGGGGGAGTGTAGTGTTAAGACTATTCCGATATAGTGCAGTCACATGGACCATGTCATTTGCAAAGAAGATTTTGTATTAAGTGACAAGTGCTCGAGTTTGAGTACTCCATTAAGTAGTAACATAGAGTAGCTTTAAGACTATTCCGATGTAATGCAAAGCAGTGTTATATGGTCTACCCTAGGGCATCGCACACAGAAAAAACTATATTTCATTTTCAGTAAAAAAACTCAATGAATTACAAAAAAATTTTTAAATACAGACAAAAATATCTCACAATTTCATTGAAAAAAACAAGGTTTTTTCAGTTAACAAATTGTATAAATCTATAAAACAATATCTCTAAAATGTTTAAAAATTCTAAACAAAATAATTTACTAAATCAAATACAAAATATTACTGGATTTTCTGAAATATATACATATTAACAATATTTTTGTCCGAATTTATAAAATAATTTGTCTAAAAATATTTACAAATACTAAACAAAATAGTTTACTGAATCAAACAAAAATATGTACTGGATTTTTTCTAATACACCAACAAAACTTTTTGTCTGAGTCATCATGTCATTTTGATATATGTGTTCCACTCTGAATGTTTTATCTAAAGACTCTAAAAATATTAATGAGAATTAATCCAACAATATTAACGAATTGATTCACACAAAATCTTCAGTATCACTGTTGTTAGTGTTATTTATGTGTATGTCATCAGGATTGTTTTTTACGACACAGAAAACGGATTTTTGTTGTTGTTTCTTGTGTTTGCTTCCTAAATAAAAGTCAAACAAAAAATTCACTGATTCAGTAAAGAAAATTTACTGAAAATGAAATCTATTCTTAGACAAACTTTTGTTAGAAAAATTGTTGGTAATAATTTTTCTTTTTAATCTTAAATCGACTAGCCCTAGTCCTCTATGGAGTAAACTTTACATGAGTGTATGGACTAGTCGCATTATCTGCAGAGTATAGACAAATATTTTATACTAATAACGCATAAATTTGCGAATAAAATCGACTTTAATATGATTCAAAATGTTATGTATGTGCATATATTTGCATTTTTTCCTAAAACTGTCTGTCATGTGTTAAATAGAAAGAAAGACATCTTGTTCAAATTGAATGTGATATTTTTTGCATATTAACAAACTATAAATTTTGTCAAAAAACAAATATAAAATTTGCACAGTTTCAAAATAATAGCAATTGATTTTATTATTATGAATTCTAAATATTTTGAGAAAAAAAATAGATAAAAATAAAAATTACAATAGAATAAAAAGTAGAACATTGCATTAAAAATTTTAAAAATTCCCCAAGAAAATTTATTTTAACTTTTAAACGGCTGGACCGATTTTTTTTTAAATCAGAAAAATGGATATGAAGAAAAGTAAACCGATGGTAACACTGAGAGTTTGTGTTATCCATAAAAGTTCTCAACATATATTATACCTTAAACGTAAGCCCGATATCCTATGACGAGACAGTATAACTACTTCTGAGCCAAAGGGGAGAAATGTAATTAACAATTAAATGAAGCCCAGATGTATATTTTCAAAACGCCTTTACACACAGTTTAAAAAATTATATTTTGTTGTACAGTGTACATAAATATTCGAAAATCAGATAACTTCACTTTATTATGAATAAAATTGGCATTTATTGATAGACTTTCGTTAAATATATCATAATACATTTGAGATATACGGAGCTGCATAAAAATTTTAATTTTTTGGTCCCAAACTGAAAAATGAAAAATGGTCCCAAACCAAAAATGAAAAATGGCCTCAAAATAGAAAAAATTGTTGTTGCCTGCAATAGAAAATATTTGGGCCATTTTTCATTTTTCAGTTTGGGGCCATTTTTCTTCAAGTTGGAAAAATGGCCCAATGAAAAATGGCCCCAAGTTTCAAACGAAAAATGGCACCAAAATGTTTGCATTCAAAGCAACAATAAAATTTTTTGGGACCATTTTTCCTATTTTGGGGCCTTTTTCCTATTTTGTGGCAATTGTTCATTTTGTATTTATTTATATGGGGCCATTTTTCCTATTTTGGGACCATTTTTCATTTTTTAGTTTAGGGCCCTTTTGCTTATTTTGGGACCATTTTTCGTAAAACGAGCTGAGGAAATATTCCTGCATAGCCGGCCTTCTGCCGGCCTTAAGGGTTTTTTCCTCAAGGTATATCGAAAAGTGGCTCCGCTGAATAAAGATTTTTGCATAGACGGCCTTCGGCCGGGCTGAAGGGTTTTTTCCTCTCAGTATAACGGAAAAAAGCGGCTTAGCTGAGTGAAGATTTTTGCATAGCCGCCCTTTCGTCGGGTTTATTTTTATGGCTACATTTTGTCTCTAGATTAATGGTAATATAGTGGTGTTTCTGCCAAATAGAAAAAACTGAAATTAAAAAAAAATTTAATTAAAGAATCGTAATTTTTTTAATTAAAGCTTTAATCAAATCTTTTTAATTTTCTAATTGAGTGTTTTTTTCAGTAACTCTTTAAAAAAAATTGATTTTAAAAAAGTCCAATTTCATCTTTTTATTACATACTTCACTTATTTTATTATTTTGAACTTATTAATATCGTACATCAACATGCTGTCTACAAGCAAGGAAAACACAGTGATATTGATATTTCCAACCGGAAAAATTTATAATGCTATAAGGAATTTCCTTTAATCTTCTCGTATGCAATTGTTCGCGGTGAAAACCCCATATGTTTGGATAATTCTTTTTTTTACAAACACTTAACTACGCTGGCATGGGAAAATATATTTTCAGCTTAAACGTCACATATTTAGTAGGAGGTTTTTTCTCAGATGTGATTGAAATGGAGAATAATTAACGTACTGCAAGTAAACATTCATGTGGTAGACAGGCAGACTGTTATAAAAATCGCCGCAATAGTTTTATTATAACTCAGGCAATAAATTGTATTGGTCATTGGAAAATTTCGCCAATATTTCCCAAGCATACGTATTTAATATGAAATTTGTGAACAAAAAAATATCCTCGGGAAATAAGTATGTAATACCCATGCACATGTGAATATATGTATGTACATACGTATGTAAGTATACACATATTTTTGCATTAAAAAGGGAATACCAACTAGATTTTTGTATTTCTCAAAGAAAATTGGAAAACTCTTAACATACGAGCACGTACTAAAATATAATATACGAGTATTTGGTGAAAAATTCCAACTATTTTGTATTTTTTATTTTTTTTTTTGAATTGTTGTGAAAATTAATGAAAAGTTACAAGGCATTTTAAAAGGCACGTACTAAATACTTCACATGTGTGTACTTCACACTCGTGTATATGGAACTGAAAGAAAACCTTGTAAATAGTAGATGTAATGGTACTCGTATTAACTATTGTGAAATTTGTTGTTGTTTAACAAATTTTCCACGTTCCGCATTGCATGGCGCTTTCGTTTCATGATGTTGATGGAAATATGATGAGTGGAAATAACTAAAATTTTTTTTTTTGGACTAAGAAAAATTTAAAATGATCATGTGGCACAACAGTATCGCACCTTAATAATGTGTCTGTTGGTGGTGCTGTTTTCAAAACAACATGTGCTCAAGAGGTGGTAGAAAAAAATCCTTTTTACTTTTTTTATTATATGGTAAGTGTTTCTCAGCAGCTACCTACTTACACATACATTTTAACTTGATATGTATGCATTAATTTAAGTATGGTTTCTATTTCATGGTATATTTCAAAATATTTTGCTTACCTTCAAAAAGTAAAGGAGCTAAAAATTAACTTTTTTGTATGTAAAAGTAAGAGAAGTATATACATATGTACATATTTATATTTATGTATGTATATGTGTAGGATATGAGAGTTCTAATATTTTTATAGCAAATCTTTGAATTTTCCAATAGTTTTTAAGTCATATGTTAATAATATGTTGAAACATGTTGTGTACAATATGTGCACAATATGAATTATTTAGTAAATGGCATGATCTATTGAACGTGAGAAATCTGTGTTCATGAGCTTTTTAAAACTTATGTGCTTTGGTGAAAGAACAAATTATGAGCATTTGCTTTGGCTCATATGATCACAGAAGTGTTTGTTTAATGCCCTAAAACCTCTTTAGGCGCAGTTTCTATATAGAAGATCCATGTGATCAATCTGCATAATCACATGGATATTGGGAGAAGGCAAACCATTGGTCCGCCACAAAATGCAGAATCTAATGCTGCTTGGCATACAATAGCTTCTAGTCTCTATTATTTAGACTAAGAACTTTGCAGTTGCGCGAGAAGACTCCTGTTTTAGAGTACTGAAAGTTGACCTGAGACATCCGAAAGCTTACCATCATTCTCTGACATATCCCAGCAAAAAATATTCGACATTTAGAAGGACTAAAAGCTATTAGAAGCATTGCATTGCATATTTAAGAACAAATGCTTTCAAAAATGCACTAAAGTTTGCAAAAGACCACGAGCGAACAGGCACGTACACTTCTTAGATTTTGACGATAATTTTAAAATGCAAAAAAATAGGTAAAGCAACATCCCAGCAAAAAATATTCGACATTTAGAAGCACTAAAAGCTGTTAGAAGCAAAGCATTGCTTACTTAAGAACAAATGGTACCAAAAATGCTACCACAAATGCACTAAAGCTTGCAAAAGACCACGATCAAATATGCACGAATACTTATTAGCTTTTGACGATAATTTTAAAATGTAATGAATACATGCAAAGCAACATAAGTATTTAATATTTAACTTCTCTCACTGACGATAGTGCTTCTTGGAAGCACTAACGTAAGCGAGACCCTTAAATATGTTCTACGATTGTACACACGAACAGTACACACACATACACATGTGTATGCACGAACATTGCATTTTAAAAATAAAGTAAATAGTTTTAATATAATGTATTTATAAGAGTAAGTTCATGTTAACTTCATGCTACCGACTTGCAACAGTGTTTTTGGTTCAGTGGTTGGTGCGTTAGATTTCTAATCTGAAGATGCTTAGTTCGATATTAGCTGAAATTAATATAACAAACAGTGAGTAAAAATACAAAATTGATAACTGAAGATAAAAAGTAATAAGCCTTTAACATGACGTTAATAAATGCAGCAGCCCCGCCAACCCACATCGAATCATTTTTCCAAATATTTTCAGTTTTAGTGCTGAACATTTTGATGATTTTCAGCTCTAGTATAAGCATTCTATGGAAGCAGAAAGTATTGCTTCTAAGCGGCTCATCGCGAACAAAAATCATGCATTATGAAAGCGCAATTGCAAGTGATTCCATTTTGTAGTTTCTCTTATAAAAATGCTTCCAGCTAGCAATAATTTTTGGTGGGATATGTATTTAAGATTTAACTTCTCTCGCTGACGATAGGGCTTCTTGGAAGCACTAACATAAGCGAGAATCTTAAAATATGTTTTACGATTCTATGCACGAGCAGTACACACACACACACACAGTATGCACGAACAGTACATTTTAAAAATAGCATAAAGTAAATCATTTTAAAATAATGTATTTGTAGGAGTAAGCTTATGTTAACTTCGTGCTGCCGATTTTCAACAGTGTCTTTGGTTGAGTGGTTGGTGCGTCGGATTTCAAATCAGAAGGTGTTCAGTTCGATACTAGTGAAAGTTAAAATAACAAAAAGTGAGTAAAAATACAAAATTAATAATTAAAGATAAGAAATATGTATTAAGCCCAGCGGTGTTAAGTATGACGATTTTTTACGATATAACAAAAAACGATATGACATATTGTGTTGTCATATCGTAAGCTATTTACGATATGAAAACACTGAGAAAGCCATACACCGTTCATGGCTTTCTCAGTGTTATCATATCGTAAAAAACTTGCGATATGACAACATAGTATGTCATTCCGTTTTTTGTCATATCGTAAAAAATCGTCACACTTAACACCCCTGATTAAGCCTTAAGCATGACGTTAGCCCATTTGAGAATACGTCCATCCATCATCCTCGTCAATCTATATCGAACCATTTTTCCCCTATATTTTCAGTTTTACTGCTGAACATTTTGATGATTTTCAGCACTAATATAAGCATTTTGTGGATACAGAAACTATTGCCTCTAAGCAGCTCATCGCGAACGAAAATCAAGCATTATAAAAGCGCAATTGCAAGTCATTCCGTTTTATTGTCTCCCTTATAAAAATGCTTCCAGCAAGCAAAAATTTTTGCTGGGATATAGAAGAACAGATTGATAAATCAAGCTCTTAGATTAAAAAGGTTCTATCTAAAATAAAGTAAAACAACGTTCTAACTGCCAAAAAAGGCTTTTTAAAATCAACAAATTAACCAAATATCTCATTTATAATAAATTTTAGCCAGTACTTTCTTTCTAAGATAGCATATGGAACTGCTTCCTCTGGAATGCTGTGATACAACGTAGTTAGCACCATTTTTTAGCTGAAAACGGCGTTTTGGTCAAAATGTTAGTTAGAACCCTTTTATTCTAAGGGCTCGAAATATTAATTGAATGCAACGTTCTAGTGCTATTCCATATTGAAAATCGAAAAAATCAAACCCTGCAGACAACGCCGCTAGTCCATACACGCATGTAAATTATACTCCATAGAGAACTAGGGCTAGTCCAAAGATAATCGAAATGTATGGAGAAAATATGGTCGATTTAGCACTAGGGTGATTCTCATTCTAAATGTACATTTTGTATTTTTTGTTTACCAATCTAACCAGTAGCGAAGTATGGGAAGGTAGGATTCATATTATAGTTTTCGCCTCATTCAATAGATCCTGAAATAAAATTATATTTTTCGATTTTAACAATTAAGTTATGAGTTATAGTCGGACTATATGGGTTTATATCCAAAGGAAATTTTAATATTTTGACTTAAGTTCGCTTATAATTTAATTTTTCAATTAATTATATTTTATTAATATGATTATTTCGAACGTATTTGGTTTGTGAATCTAAATTGATTATTAGACTAAGGTTCGTAACGTTATATTCAGAAAGAATTGGGTATGAATAATATTCCAAGGAACAATGGAAAAATTAACATAACTTAATTTTTCAACGTACACAGCAGAACAGAGTAGCGCCACTTTCGGAAGCCGCTACACTTCCATCATCAGTCCTCACGTGTATTTGCTATCACCACTTGTCAGGTGGCTCTGTTGAATGTGATTTTAATTCTTATATATACAACTTTTTCGTGAAAATTGAATACGAGAATTAAATCACTCTCAAGCTGATATTAAAGTGCACTTTCCCAGCGTTGCCATCGGTTTATTTTTCTTCATTCCCATTTTTCTGATTTTTGTTCTACTCAAGACAAACTTTTTTGGTTTGATTTTATACTTAAGTATATATGAACATGTAAACATGTGAATAGCTCAAGCCAGTAGCTAATTGTTTATTAATATGATTATTTCGAACGTATTTGGTTTGTGAATCTAAATTGATTATTAGGCTAAGGTTCGTAGCGTTATATTCAGCGCCACTTTCGGAAGCCGCTACACTTCCATCGTCAGTTCTCACGTGTATTTGCTATCACCACTTGTCAGAGACAAATATGAAGCATGTAAAAAAAAATAAAAAAAATTTGACTGCATGGAGGGTTGAACTGACATGTTTCGATAGCTCTCGCTAATCTCGTCAGAGTTCTTTTCCGCGTAGACCACTCGACCAAAGTCTGGGGCTTGCAGTTAAGAGAAATTGAATGGGGAACAGAAAAATAATGTAAATAATTAGCTCTTTTTGGTGTTCTATTTTTTTTTTAAATAAAATCGCCATTTTAGTTCCGGGATGATGTATTTTGATGAAATGCATCTGAATTTATAGAAAAGTCGACTTAAATATTTTTCTTAGTTACGACCGTTTGCGGTTTAGGTGACGAAATGAACTGTATGGGCTAATATTCAAAGCAATTTAATTATATTGGCTTGAGTTAGGCTTTAATTTTATTTTTCAAATAAATTATATTTTTATTTAGAGATAAATGAGAAACATGTAGACAGTTTGACAAGATTAGCGGGACCTATCGAAACCCTCCCAGCAGTCAAAATTTTTCTTCTACATGCTTCACATTTATCTTTAAATAAAAATATAGTTTAATTGAAAAATCAAATTAAAACCGAACTCAAGCTAAAACAATTAAATTTCTTTGCGTTTTTCGATTTTTTAACATTTTTGTGAATTAAGCTTTTCCTTTGCTTTCACGTTTGTTCTGGGAAAGATTTTTGCGAAAGAATACACCACAAAAAATGAGTATACGGTTTGAAAGCACTATACATCTACTCTCCAAAAACGAAAAATTATAATAATCGCAAGGACGAAACTAAAAGTTATGACCACAGGGAAAATAAAAAATTTTTAACTTTTAAAATATTTCTTTACAAACATTAATACATGAGCAAAAAGTAAGCTAACTCTTCTTTTAAATAAGTTATGTAAATTTCAAATAATTATTCGTAGCAAAATACAACATACCTAAGACATTTTTCGAAAATATAAAAACCCACAGTGCGATGGAAGCAACATTTTTTTTTAAGGAAATCCAAAATTTGTAAACAGATAATGTTCTTTATATGGTTTCTACCCTTCAGTTGCTGTTAACTTTTTTCAACGTCCAAAAATGTATAGGTAAATTTTATTTAAAAAAATTTTTTACGTGAAACTCAGTACATTTGAAATTAAACAATTAAGGGCCATTATTACAACTTGGTGTTAGTTAAAAGTAGGATTTTATCAGACATATAAAAAGCTTTTCAGTATTACAACTTTGCTTTAACCTAAAGTGAACGATAAGTTCATTCTACCAGTTAGGTTAAAGTAAAGTTGTAATAATGAAAAACATTTTGTACGTTCGATAAAATCCCACCTTTAGCTAACGCCAAGTTGTAATAATGGTGCTAAGATCTATAATCTTCGATGTATTTTAACTTAAACTTCTTACTTATTCACTAAAAAATTTCAATTAAATTAAAAAAATATGAATAACACTCAATACATTTTTTTTGGATACAAAACATTATTGATTGATGAAACGTTTTGCAATATAAAACTATTTAACAAAGATCGCAAAACTTTTAAATATTTATAAGTACAAGCCTACGCTATTATTTTAGAGTATATTGTTAATGTAATTTTAATAATTAAAATGAGTAAAGAAGCGCACTGAAAAAACGTAATGCTCAATGCACAAGACTGCGGACAACAACAATTAAAATAAACTATAATTTATAATATTAATTGAGTTATGAATTTTTAGTCGAACTGTATGGTTTTTATCCAACCAAAGTTATTTAATTACTTTGGCTTAAGTTCATTTTTAATTTAATCTTTCGATCAAAATATTTTTTATTTCAGAAAGAACTTCTAAGGCATGTGAATATTGAACATTCGAGGAAAAATTTGGATGTACGGAGGGTCGAACTGATAGCTGTTTCGTGACCACCAAGTCTACTCGTTAGAGTCCTCTACCTACACCACCACTGACAGTGGCAACAACACTGTAGCGAAAATCTTACTTGTTCTAGTAAGCTCAATTAACAGATTGTCGCCATCTTGTGGCGAGTCGCACCTATTAATTAACTTTTTCTCAATGTTTGGAACTTCACTAACGGCAGTTTTCACAATGTGTGATTAAAAGCTAACTACGACTTTAACGGCAAGTTCGACATACAAAACTTGCCGTTAAAGTTCATGTTAACTCTTAATCGTACATTGTGAAAAGAGCCGAACTGTCTTTTCTTAGAATGTTCAACTATTCTAACCTTTTTTCATTTCAGTCTTACCAGCGTGGAATGTCATCCAAATTTTTCTTTGAATGTTCAATATTCACATGCTTTAGAAGTTCCTTCTGATATAAAAAATAATTTGACTAAAAATTCATAACTCAATTATTAAAACTCTAAAGGCACTTAGCAAAAACATGAATGTGTTCTATTCCAAAAACTTTGGCAAAATAAACATTCAAAAAATCCCAGCATTGAGAATATCGATGATATTCCATGCTGGTAAGACTGAAATGGAAAAAGCTTAGAATAATTGAACATTCTAAGAAAAGACAGCTAGTGAAGTTCCGAACATTTAAAAAAAGTTAATTAATAGGTGCGACTCGCCACAAGATGGCGACAGTCTGTTAATTGAGCTTACTAGAATTAGTAGGATTTTCGCTATAGTGTTGTTGCCACTGTCAGTGGTGGTGTAGGTAAAGGACTCTGAGTACAATATCTAAATTTTGGCCATAATTTTCAAAGCTATTAATTTTGCGGCAACTATCGCCTAGTTGATTACATTTTTTTAACACTAAAAGCAGCAATTTCAGCCAATAAATTATCCCATTGTATGGTAGCCATACGACATGCGGGATTGTTTTTATATGGGGAATTTCCAGCGGCTGCAATGAAGTTACGGAAGATATTATGCTGAAATTAAGTTGATGTTAATTTTTCCCTTGTTCCTTGGAACATTAATCATGCCCAATTCTTTCTGAATATAACGTTACGAACCTTAGCCTAATAATCACTTTGGATTCACAATACTTTTATTGTTATCCAATGGATTTCTAATTGCATAAAGGTGTAAAATAATACAATAGATTCGTATCGAATATAAATTATTTGCTGGGTTTTGTATAACTTTCAAAGTCTACTATGATTATTTTTAAAAAGCATTTACATATTTGAATGTTCTCAAATAGTTTTTGAAAGTCTGTGCATAAGATAAGGGACTTGTAAATGTTCAAAATTGTGTTTGAAGTCTACTAACGAGTTGGTAAATCACCAATGAAATGCATATAGACAATGCTTAAACACTAGCAAATAAATTTATTTTAAATAAAATTATGACAATATGTCAAACAATTGGGTGATTCAAACCGTGTGATATGAAGTCATATTGTCATAATGTCCTAATATTTTACTATAGCTTAAAAACATTGTTGATGTGCTTCAAACAAAAAAGTTCTAAAATAATAAGACTTTGTGTGCTGTGCTTATTGTTTGTCATGCATGAAGCTGAGTTGAACGGCTGAAACTCTTTGATCGAGCCGCCGACAATATGTATATACAGGCCTCCGTCATTGATATATGTATGTAATATTCATTTAATTATGCCTTAAAATTGTTCACAGTTTTATAACTTCATATTTAATTGCATTTTTATAACTTTTAAATAAATAAAAATAAAAAATTTTGTAATTTAAAAATATGCAAGTGAGAAAATTTTGTTTGTAATCTTTAAGGACCCCATACACCACACCAGTATGCACGCGGAATCACGTGCTGGTGCCAGTGCTTTGGTCGTATATGGGCATTTGGTGTGATTGTACGCTTTGCTGTAACGATGTCAAACCGAGTTTGATATTTTGCTGATGGTAGCAGTTTGTGGTAGTGTGTATGGTGAAATTAGCTCAGTTGAGAAAAGTTGTCAAAGAGCAAACGTTGGCGTAAAACACATTTACTTGAATAAATTGCTCATAAATTATAGAAAAATAAACAAACTAACTTAAAATAGGGCACGATTCAACATCACTTGTTTTTGCCAGTACACTGGAGTAGTGTATGCTCTGCTTTAGCTGGCTTGCAGCCACCGAACGTTTTTTCACTAGCAGCCGTCCTGAAAATTAGTCGGCTCAGTCACCGGCAACAGCTGGTTTCGATTATGTTCATGTATTTGATCAATTCTATGGGCGAAGTAAATATTTTTCTACTTTAATTAAAAATGATTAGAAGACATACAGGTGGATCTTATTTAGGGCCTATTTGGAAATGCATCACTGCGCTGCATCAGTGATTTTAAAAGTTTTTTTGTCTATCAGCGAAGTAGATCTGTACCAAAAATTTGTCAAATACTCAATAAAAACAATAGTCCAACAATAAAAAAAAATCATAATGAGATTTTTGTCAGCATTAAAAAAAGTTTGCTTTTCTGATGCAGCGCGGTGATGCATTTCCGAATAGGCCCTTACTTTATGAACAAGATGAACTAAATTAACAACAAACTGGCTATTATTTAAGTTTTTTCCCTTGTTCTTGGCATTTTGATTTCAAGCATTTATAGTTGCTTTTTTATCGGCTGACCCAAATAGCACACCAAATTGTTAGGGGTTGCTCGCAGCAGTCATAGTTTTTCGTTTTATTATTATAAAACATATGACTTTATGACTACCTTGTGCATCCCCTAAATAAATTTCTTAAGGGTTTAATTTCATAGATATTTTTTCGATTGAACATTTCTCCTATTATTAATCTAATTTTTATTAAGTGGGCATTTTGTTTTGCCAGTTGTTTTTCCAATTTAAGTGGAAATCGGACAGAAAAATTGGCCGCCCGAAATATTTGTAATATGTTCGCTTGGCTCTTTGTATTGAAGTCGGTTTTTTTTGCCATAATTATTTAAATAAAAAATTTATTTAGCAATAAAATACATATCATTTGTGAAACAAAATTTATTTGATATACTATTTTCATGATGACTTTTAAAATTATTCTTATATTTATTTTCTACCAATCCTTAGCGCAGTGCTTTGAAAACTTCAAGGCCAATAGCTACAAAATTACAGAACATCAAAGAAACGTGCTAAAATTATCACAGCTCTGTTAACAAATGGGTTTACGAAGATTTTATCCTCTTAAGATAATATTAGTTTTAACACGTACCAAATTCCATGAGAAAGGGCGCCTATTTATATTTTGCAACTTCTGCCAAACATATGTTTCTTATTTAAATTAAATGAAGGAAATTTTGATTTCCCAATTGCAACTTAAATACACTTCTTTCCTTTGACTTAAGAAAAAACAACAGAGGTAAGGTTTTCTATCTTGCAATACAAACATTTCTGTATTTATTTAAATAAATTTGTTTCGAAAACAAACTAAAGAATATTTAGCACGTGTGCTAGTCTGCATTTAAACAAGAAGTGCCATGAGATAAATTGAATATTTGTCTGGTATATCAACAAAATTGTATCCTTGAATGCTAAAAAAGACTTGAGATATTAATATCATTTTGTAACATATTTTAACTGCGCGTCTCCACGCGCAATATTTATTTCCGCACATAAGAAATAACGTCGGCAGAATAACAGCACAAATATGTTCGTGTACAGGCTTATGTTCGGAGCTATAGAACACGGTTTGTGGTATTGAAAATAAATTTAAAAAATTTACTGTGAATGGATCGATATTTTTTGTTTTTATATTATTTAATTTTGTTTAAAACTATTTTATTTTAATATGCTTTATTTTATTAAAAAAAACATTGTATTTTTATCACAGCTACAAGTTTCTTTTGTTTAATTCACGCAAACAACAAATGCCGATCAAATTTGGCAGCTTATTTCTTGAACATAAGCTTGAAAAATTATGTCGCAGTTTATTTGCAAATAAATTTTTCTGCGGTCCACACGTGAACATATGATGTTGGAAATATAATTTGACAGGTGAGAACATAATTATATCCTTGTTTATTGCTCGTGGAGACCCCCAGTAAAGATTATGTTGTTTTTTATTATTAAATTTTCATATTTAAGATATCCTGCTAACAAATATTTTTATACCAAATTTCTTTCTAGTTTTAGCTTAAAAGAAATATATACATATATACATACTTTAAAAACTCTAAGAAACAAATTGTAACAAAATCGTGAGAAAAAGTATACCAACTTCTTTTCTTTCCTTTTATAGTTTAAACAATCATTTTTATTCGAACAATCAAAACAAAAAATAACAGAAAAAACGTTAGTGAAAAAATACAATCAGAAGACAAACTACACCTTTCGAAGATCGTGACATCACATCAAAAGTTTGTCATTAAAAATTTCGTTAATAATTTGTTTTAAGGGCATTTATTGTTCAGCGAAACTACCACAACGATGAAAACTAACTACTGCTCTTATCTTCTTATTTACAAAATGTGATATGGAAGCAGAACTAAAAAAGAATTAATTATACAAGTGAAAGGTAGATATATAACATATCAAAATTTACAAAATTATGTGTAGTCTAAATATTTAAATTTAAAAATTAAATTTAAATTTAAATTAAAGACTTTTTTCAAAAAATGTGGAAAATGCTGTTATGTGGTGTTTGTTCACTGTTTTACAAATTTTTATTTATAATTCACAATTTTAAAAGAAATTTTAATTGGGATATAATCATTTTTTTTGTTTGTTATAAAATTAAAATTATATTTCTTTTTAAAATTGAGTTTTTGTTTATTTGCTTATTGGTTTGGACAATCATTGGGTGTTCGTTTCTTTTTGTTGCTTTTGTGTTCTATTTTGTCATCTTCTTCCTCTTCTTCTCCATCGAAGGAATCATCATTCTCATCTTCATCATCAATAACATCACCAGTATAATACAAAACGGCCTTAGGAATGATGCTTGCACGCAAGAAATTGCCAATTTCAAAGTCAGTAGCTAAAATGCCTTGAGAATCTTCATCGATTTCTTCTTTATCCTCTTGTACTTCAGGAGGATTGAAGCAGTTGAAAAATTAATCAATGGGTACTTGTTTAATGGTTGTTCGAACTGCACCACGTTCCTTATGTTTCTGCTTTTTCCTAATAGTCTTAACTGTCAAGCTCATTTTCTTCTCCCATTTAATGTTGCATCCCTTGCATTTATAGATTTCAGGTCCTTCCAAACCAAATGGATTATCTTCATTTGCAGCAGATTTAAGGAAGAATTGTTTAGTAAGTACTTGATTAGTGAAGTTTATCAAAGTGGAACTCCAAAGTATACAAATGCTGATCATCGTATTTAATAGTAATATCAGTAAGTTGTTGTAAAACGGGCTCATCATGCTCTTGAGCCATTTCAGAGAGTATTTCCGTATGGCGGAATATGTTCAACCAGAAATTGGGTATACCCTTTGTATCCTCTGGAATTTCTTTGACCTTGGTTTCCCATTTGGTTTCCACCTTTTCGGGCTCGACTTCACCGGTAACAATAGTTTTTCGCTTTACGAACAAGGGTTTATACTTTTCTTGGTATTTCTTTCCAAGCTTGTATACTTCATCGAAGAATTCAGACTCAAGATTTAAATGCTCCAATTGAAGATTTTTTAATAAAGGTATTGCGATTTTGCAATGATGGGGGAAGATTCTTAACCATTTCATGCAGAAATTGGCGACGCAATGTAGCATTCGTATATGCAGACACTATCTGGTTGGACGAAAATTATTTCTCTTCATCCTCGTTGACTCAGCAGTATCTTCAGTGTCGTGAGTAGCAGTCATATTTCTGATTGAATCTATTAAATTACAATATATTAAGATTATATTTGAATTAAAATATTATGTTGAATCTTCAGCTTCAACAAACTACACGACTTCACAGATATACACCCGCAAAGCAAAAAAACCGTGATGACTTTTTCGAAAACTGGAGCATATGTCAACGGATTGGACCCAAATGGACCGGAATATGACCTTAACTCGATTTTGACTTAATTTGACTTAATAGGTTATGATAAAACGATTTATAAAAAAAGTTTATATAATAAATGTGTCGATTATAGCGATTTCGTGTCCATTGAAAGTATAGTAAAATATATCATAAAATAAACGCATACATTTATATAGATTATACATAAATGTAAATAAGTTTTTTTTTTGTGTAAGACTCTCCATTATGTGTTAAAAACGAAGAATGAAAATACTGTTTTTACTCTCTTTATACAAAATGGCGTGTCCGTAATGCATGCTGTTGACTTTCCACATTAAGAAACTATGAATTTTTCCAAAAAAGAGATTAAACTTATAACGGTTTTAATATATTTGCTTCTCTGATTTTGCACATAGATTTTTTGAAAAATTTTAGAATTCAAAATAAAGTGTGTGTTTTGGAAAAAATATTGAATTTATATAACAATAGGTGTGTTTGAGTGCTCGATAATTTGTACAAATTATTACTTATTCGTACTGTATTGCGTTCGTTTATTTTTAAACATTTGTAACGAGAGAGTATACGAAACATTTTTGTTGCTAAGAACTTGCTGGATTTTACTGGTGAAATTTTTTCCAGTAAAACTAGCAACATAAAAACATGTTTAAAAATAAATATAGTTTATTTTGAAATGTAAATAAAATGAAAATATTGAATTTAACGTATTCTAGTTATTATGTTACAATTTTTTTTATATAAATTGTTGAAAATATTTTTAAACAGTTGAAGTTTATTGCGTTGTTTATTGTTCATTATTATTACTTGCAAGTTTTTACAAAATGTTGTTCGACAACTTTTTTGAATATTTTTTGAATAGAGAGTAAATTTGATTGTACTCTCTATCATTGTGTTACTGGATAATCATTACTGGAAAAGTACTCAAACACACCTAATGTATTGAGTGTTACGTAAAAAAATTTTTAAAATATAATTTATCTATAAATTTTAGGACCTTACAAAAAGTTAAGAGTAGCTGCACCCTGCAGGGTAGAAACGCTATAAAGAACATTATCTGTTTACAAATTTCTGGTCTTCTTTCATTATATTTTCGATGAATGTATTAGGTAGGTCGTATTTTTCTCCACAAAAAAAAATATTTGAAACTGACATAGCTTTTGACATTGTTGGTCGATTTTATTCAAATAAGTCTTGTTTGAAAGAAGAGTTAGCCTATCTTTTGCTTGTCTGTAAATGTTTGTAAGCAGTTATTTTAAAAGATACATATTTCTTATTTTTCCCAATCTAAAATAAAAAAGTGGTCATAACTTTTAATTTCGTCCTGCGATTATTATAGTTTTTTGTTTTTATAGAGTAGATGTGTAATGCTTTCAAACCATATACTCACTTTTTTAGTGAATTTTTTTCGCAAAACAAATGTAACGCTCAATACACAAAAATTTTTTAAAATTTATATATATAATTTTATAATTGAGTTATGAATTTTTAGTCGAACTGTATGTAAGTTAATTTTTAATTTGATCTTTCGATCAAATAATTTTTTATTTAAGAAAGAAATTCTAAAGCATGTGAATATCGAACATTCAAAGAAAAATTTGGATATCCGGAGGGTTGAACTGACAGCTGTTTCGTGACCACCAAGTCTACTCGTCAGAGTCCTTTACCAACACCACCACTGACAGTGGCAACAACACTATAGCGAAAATCCTACTAATTCTAGTAAGCTCAATTAATAGACTGTCGCCATCTTGTGGCGAGTCGCACCTATTAATTAACTTTTTTTATGTTCGGAACTTCACTAACTGTGTTTTCTTAGAATGTTCAACTATTCTAAGCTTTTTCATTTCAGTCTTACCAGCGTGGAATATCGAAAGATTAAATTAAAAATGAACTTAAGCAAAACTAATTAAATAACTTTGGATAAAAACCATACAGTTCGACTAAAAATTCATAACTCAATTACTAAAACTCTAAAGGCACTTAGCTAAAACATGAATGTGTACTGTTCCGAAAACTTGGGCAAAATAAACATTTAAAAATCCCAGCATTGAGAATATCGATGATATTCCATGCTGGTAAGACTGAAATGGAAAAAGCTTAGAATAGTTGAATATTCTAAAATATGACAGTTAGTGAAGTTCCGAACATTTAAAAATAATAATTAATAGGTGCGACTCGCCACAAGATGGCGACAGTCTGTTAATTGAACTTACTAGAATTAGTAGGACTTTCGCTACAGTGTTGTTGCCACTGTCAGTGGTGGTGTAGATCAAGGACTGTGACGAGTAGACTTGGTGGCCACGAAACACCTGTCAGTTCAACCCTCCGGACATCCAAACTTTTCTTTGAATGTTCAATATTCACATGCTTTAGAATTTCATTCTTAAATAAAAAATAGTTTGATCGAAAGATTAAATTAAAAATGAACTTAAGCCCAACTAATTAAATAACTTTGGATATAATTTTATTTCAAGATTTAGTGAATGAGGCGAAAACTATAAGACGAATCCTACTTTCTCATATTTCATTTAGTTACATTGGTAAACAAACAAAAAAAAACACAAAATGTACGATTAAAATGAGAATCAGTCATATACATATGAGTTGAAATCCAGATAAAGGAAATGAAATCATAGTTTTACAAAATATGACTATCTGTAACCAGCGAAGGTTATCTTTTTTTTTTTGCTATTTATATCTAATACAAGAAGTTGTGGAGTAGTCTAATACATGGATACACTACGTTAATCACAACATGAAATGTTCGTACTATGGAGAGCAGCAGCAACAACAACTACTTACAGTCAAGTTTTTCTATGTCAGTTTTAAATGATCTGCATAAAATTTTTCTGGAGATGTCTTCTCCAAACAAAAAGTAAATAAACTTATACATATTTATATAAAAAAAAATATATATAATACATATTTATGTACAATTTTATGATAATAATATTTTATTTGTTTAACAATTGTCATTAGATTATTGTTGTTGTTGTAGCCCCTACAGGCTCCATTCATAGGAAAAAACAGAGAATAGGAAAGAAAAGAATGAAAATATTAAAAATAAAGAAGGGACATTTACACAGTTACATCCAATTTAAGGAAGCTTGATGTCCCAATTTCATGAGTCCAAAGCGATAATGGTGTCAGTATGGTGCTTTTATATTATTACTAATGAAAACAGTTTGTTTATAAAATTAATGTTATTTATTCAAAGCTATTTATTATAATCAACTAAAACAATTGACATAAATATTTTTAAATATAAAAAGTAAAAAACACAGAAAACTTAAAAAACTTATAATTCATAAAGTAGAATTTTATACAAGGTATAAAACTTCTAGGCATCCACATTACTCCCCCTTTCGAAAAAGATTAACATTTAACAAATTAAAAGTAACACGTTTGTTTTTATGTAATGGATTAGTATTATGAATGTTTGTATTTTTACTGGTAACATTTTCTACAACTGCAGGTTTTAAACGATCTATAGGGACAGTTACAATATTCCCATCTTTCTCAATTTTAAAACATTTCTTACCCTTCTCTATTACTCTGTACGGACCTTCATATGGTGGTTGTAATGATCTTTTGTTTATTACACGCAGAAATACTTGTCTACAACTTTGTAAATCTTTTGGCACATAAAACCCTGACTCCGAATCTGTATGATGTATTACTTTTGATCTCACATTTTTAAAACAATCTTTCAACTTAAACAAAGTATCTGAAACATCAAACTGACCTTGTTCAACCACAATTTCTCCCGGCAAACGGATATTCTGTCCATATGTCAATTCAGCTGGAGTAGCTTCTAAGTCTTCTTTATAAATAGATCTTAACCCAAGTAAAGCTATTGGCAACTCATCATACCATCTTGAAGGATTACCTTTAGTCATTAATGTAGCCTTAATTTGTCTATGAAATCTCTCTATCATCCCATTAGCTTGTGGATGATATGTTGAAGTAGTAATTTGGTGACACCCTAAAAATTTTATCAGCTCTAAAAACATGTGCGAAGTAAATTGACTGCCCTGATCCGTTGTTATTTTCAACGGCACACCGAATCTGGATATATAATTACGCACTAACTTATCTACTACAGTTGCTGTACTGATATCCCTAAGTGGATAAACCTCTGGCCAACGTGTGAACCGATCTATTATCGTTAACAGATATTTGTATCCGTGGGAAGAAGGAAGCGGACCGACAATATCTACATGTATATGTTCAAACCGGCCTTTTGGAATTTGTATTTTCATAACAGGAGATTTGGTGTGCTTATTTATTTTGGACTGTTGACACTTTAAACATTCTTTCGACCATTCATTTATCTGTTTGTTCATATTTGGCCAAAAATATTTTTTAGTAATTAAACGCCTAGTTGACCTTGTACCCGGATGAGAAATACTATGCAATTTAGTAAACACTATCCTCCTAAGACTCGAAGGAACATATGGCCTAGTATTATCAAGTGTTAATTCGCACCAAATTTCTGCATTGACCAACGGTACCTTTATTAAACTCAAATTGCAAAACCTACTTCCTTCCCTAATTAAATCCTTTATTTCCAAATCCTTCAGCTGTTCTTCATATAAAATTTTCAAACTCAAATCCACATTTGATATTACATCAACATCAAAAGGCCTTGAAAGACTATCAGCTACAACATTTGATTCACCTTTTATATACCGAATATCTGTGGTGAATTGGGAAATGTACTCCAAATGCGTTGTTTGTCTTGGACTCCTTTCCGTTTTCGAATTCATAGCATATATTAATGGCTTATGATCTGTATAAACTACAAAAACTCGACCTTCTAATATATACCTAAAATGTTTAATATTTAAATAAATAGCAAGTAGTTCACGATCAAAGGAACTGTACTTTGTCTCTGCGGGTGTAAGTTTTCTTGAGAAAAATGCTAAAGATTCAGTTTCAGTTCCATAAATCTGATTTAATACACCGCCTACAGCAATATTAGATGCATCGACGGTTATAGTTAAACGAGCATCCTTATTAAAATGATTGAGTAAAATTCGTGATGCACAACTTTGCTTAACATCATCAAAAATACCAACAGCCATATCATTCCATTCAATGTCCTTACGTTTCTTCCTAAATGCACTGTTAACTAGTTCGTGTAAAATTGACGTTTTATATGCTAACTGCGGTATATAGCGATGATAATAATTTATCATACCAACAAATTTTTGCATCTGCTTAACAGATAATGGTCGCTCAAAATTTCTAATAGCTATAACCTTCTCTTCTGATGGTTGAATACCGCTCTCAGAAATCTTATTACTCAAAAAATCTATGCTAGCAGCCCCAAATATACACTTCCCTGGTTTAATGTTTAAACCGTATTGATCCAGACGATTAAATACCTCTCTTAGATGTATGACATGCTGTTCTTCATTCTCGCTAGCTATCAAAACATCATCAATGTACGCAAAAATAAAATCTAGTCCATTAAATACCTCATTTATAAAACGCTGAAAAGTTTGAGCTGAATTGCGCAATCCAAATGGCATACGCTGGAATTCGAACATCCCAAAGGGTGTAGTTATAGCAGTTTTGTATATATCTTCTTCGGCCATAGGTATCTGGTGATAAGCTCGAATTAAATCTAATTTGGAAAATATTCTCTTATTCCGCAGATTCATATTTAAATCATGTATGTGTGGCAAAGGATATCGATCAGGAACCGTCACTGCATTAAGCCGTCTAAAATCTCCACAAGGACGCCAATCATTAACATCTTTCTTGGCGACAAGATGAAGAGCTGATGCCACCGATGAATTTGAAGGTCTACATATCCCTGCCTTAACTAAAAACTCAAATTCTGACTTAGCTGCCTTGTACTTCAATTGGTCTAATCGCCGAGGCTTAGTGAAAGGAAGTGGTCCTTCAGTAATAAGTCTATGAACCGTTGTATGTTTCACAGGTATAGTGTAATCAGTTTCCGCAGTTAACGAAGGAAACTCTCTCAGTAATTGAGTATATCTATTGTCTACGGAAAACAACTTTGGTAGCGATATGTTGCAAGCACAGGAAATTGCATCAACAAATAAATTAGTAAGCGGATCTAATAAACGTTTATGTTTTACATCTATTAATAGACCGTACTTGCCTAAAAAATCTGCACCGATTATAGGCTTCGCAATATTAGCTATAAGAAATACAAAAGGATATTCGCGTCGTAGACCTAAATTAACAGTAATTAATTTCCTTCCAAAAGTTGAAATACTTGTACCATTAGCTGCTGTTAAAACAATGTCAGATATTTTATTATTATCCCTAAACCTGCAAGAGGGTAATACCGAAACTTCTGCTCCACTATCAATTAAAAAATTCAATTTATTACTTTTATCCAATATGAAAAGGCGACGTGATGTAAAATCATCACCACTGTTCGTCGCACTAACAGTGGGATATATTAGTTTAACGATGTTTTGGAAAAAGAACAAGGTTGTTCACATCGTAAAGCTTTATCTCCGAAACGATAATGATATCTACATAGCCAATCATTGTTATTTTTACGCTGTCGTGAGCGGGAATTGCTCCTGTAATTATTCCTGAAAGGTGTACGCTGTTGTCTATCTCTTAATTCATTCTTGATAGCATTTACTTCAATAGATAACTTGCTGATGTTCTCACATAAAATCTTTGTTAAATTATCTACAACATGCTCTGCATTACTTGTAGTATTTTCCTTAATACTTGCGACCTCAGAACTAAACATCACTTCCCAAATTCTATCCGCTAACTGTATCATCTCCGATACACTACTATGATTAGAACCAGTTAAAGCTACATTAAGACTTTTAGGCAGCTTTCTTAGCCATAGTTTCTGTAAAATATCAGAACTGAAACTACTTCCAGCTAGTATGGACATGGACCGATAAAATTCAGATGGTTTTCTGTTGCCCATCTCACTATCTGATAAAATCTTTTCTAATTTGGAAGTCTCACTTAATGAATGCCGATCAACTAGAACTTTCTTTAAGTTACTATAAAGACTGTTTTGTGGTGGATGCTGAATAATATCAAGTACCGTAATAACAACTTCCTGTGGAAGTGCGGTAATGACGTGTTCGTATTTAGTTTTATCTGCTGATATACCTTTGGTAGCAAATTGCATTTCTGCATGTATAAACCAAGCCTCAGGACAATTTGTCCAAAACTGAGGAAGTTTAACAGAAACAGCACAGAGTTCAGAGTTAAAATGAGAAGAAGGATTGTTCACTAATAAAGAATTTTCACAAGCTTGTTCTGTGATATTTGTATCACTTTGTATTTGAGGAGTGTTGTGCGTAGGAGAATGGATTGGTAACATTTTGATTATCGAATTCACAAAACAATAGTAAATAAATAAAAACAATCAACAACACAAAATTATTTCTTGACGAATTGAAATACACTAATGAATCGCTTTACAATATTGATATTGGGTCTATTCTTTTCCTTTTAAATTAACTTCAGCTTACCAAACCTTCCAAATTAGAATTATTGTCAATTAGAAAATTTGCATTGAAAAATTACCACAGTAATTATCATATATTTATGCACCGCTTCTTTGAGATTCTAAGATTTCTATTGATGATTCTTGATTGATGTTAAAAAAGGTGACTTGCTGACAATATATATGTATATACTCATGCCGGAAATTATCTCTTCTATGATTAGTGGTCTTCTTGATATTCTGTTTTTGAATTTCCAGAAATTCTCTTGCTATAACTTTATTTAAAGAAATCAGGATCGCCAATATGGTGCTTTTATATTATTACTAATGAAAACAGTTTGTTTATAAAATTAATGTTATTTATTCAAAGCTATTTATTATAATCAACTAAAACAATTGACATAAATATTTTTAAATATAAAAAGTAAAAAACACAGAAAACTTAAAAAACTTATAATTCATAAAGTAGAATTTTATACAAGGTATAAAACTTCTAGGCATCCACAGTCAGGTCTGTCGGCTTTGCGAGACATGCGGACAGATTATGGTTAATGTGTAGTTAATCACCACCGTGGGGCACTGATCGGATAAATAGGTTAGGATTCAGGAGGGATAGATAGCTGTTTATTGCTCTGGAGTCCCCTGCGGGCACAGCTGGGTGTTAGTGGTTGTTTAACGAATTGCCTGTTGAACAGTGTTGCACATTTTTTGTCTGTATTTGGGGTTTGCCCTCCGGACGTGATTGTGGTCTTCTCTAACCGTCGGGGCTGGAGAGATTTTTGATAGTGTTAGATTTTTGAATTTGTTATCCAAGATGAGACTCCTCAAGGTGCTTGCGCTATTTGTTTCGGCACTGTTCGGCGACAAGCTTTTCTATGTCTCTATTTAGAGATTGGATCAAGGATTTCGCTGGGTCGTTTCTTCTGATCGCACTGCTCTCTTCTGCTAATCTGACAGCCATAGTTGCCAAATGAAATACGGATGAATTCGTCAAATTTCGACCGAAAAATCGTCAAAAACGTCAAAATAATTATTAAAAATCGTCAAAAGTAAAAAATACTATTTCCAGGCTAATAAAACAAATTTTGTATAGAAATCAGCGTTATAAAGAGAATAATAATTTATTATGAATAGCATAACAAATAAATTAGCAATCCAAAGTTATTTAATTAGTTTGGCTTAAGTTCAGTTTTAATTTAATCTTTCGATCAAACTATTTTTTATTTAAGAAAGAAATTCTAAAGCATGTAAATATTGAGCATTTAAAGAAAAATTTGGATGTACGCAAGGAAGGTTGAAATGAAAGTTGTTTTGAGACTACCAAGTCTACTCATCAGAGTCCTTTACCTACACTAATTTTAGTAAGCTCAATTAACAGACTGTCGCCATCTCGCGGCGATTTGCACCTATTAATGAACTTTTTTCTAAATGTTCGGAACTTCAACTATTTTAAGCTTTTGTCATATCGGTTAAAGATTAAATTAAAAATGAGCCTAAGCCAAACTAATTACATATCTTTGGATAAAAACCATACAGTTCAAATAAAAATGCTTAACTCAATTATTAAAAATATCAACATTAAGTATGACTTAACTATCCCTTTTACTCCTTACTTTTATTATATATTGTAGCAAAAGCTGCGAAGCTCTTGATCAAGTTCAAAATTGTTTTAAAAGTTAAAAAAATGGTGTCAACTTATAATTCTTAAATATCGTAAAATTTAAGGTAAAAATCGTCCAGTCGTCAAAATGCCATTTTCGGAACCCAAAATCGTCAAAATTACAATAAATCGTCAAGTCTGGCAACCGTGCTGACAACCTCGCTCAGGAAGCTTGGTCTCATTCGAGGGATGCGTCGCGAGGGAATACTTCGTTGTTGCTATTGTTGTTGTTGTTGCTGGTGATAGTGTGTTCTTTCCTTCTTCTTTTTAATACCGCTAAAGCTGATTTTCCCTTACCCTTGTTACCGTCACCACTGTTGGAAAAAATTCTACTTTTTTATATTTATTTCCTATTAAGGTATTGTTTGTTTTGTCATGATATTTTTCTTAAGTTTCATCTCAAATATTTAAGCAGACTCAGCTTCCTAAAAGTATTAGTGAAATAAAAACTGAAAAAAATGGAATAAAATAATATTAAAAATATATGAATAAATACAATGAACTACTTGTTATTTTTTTACACTTTGTTCGAAATCACAATCATCACCAGCGACAACAGAACAGTTGAAAATTACACAAGGCAAACGTGCCAGGGATTTATGACTCAGGTTGCAGTATTGTTTTGCAAATGCAGACTCTGCTCCTCCACGCTTTTAAATAACACGAATATTTTAAATGACAATTGTGTTGATTTGTTAAGATCATTAAAAGCAAACGTTACAGTTTGTTGAACTTTTCCATTGTAATTTTCAAAAGATTTTCTAGATGTATGAAATATTATAGAATAGAATCTTTTGAAATGACAAGTTCACAATATTGTTATGATGATAAATATAATATATTTTTAAAAAAAGGAAATTTTTTTTTCTATAATACGAATAATTACTGTGGACAAAGAATTTTGTGAGAAAATAAACTATTAAATGGACTTATCTGAAAAGTGAAATAGTTATAGAAAAGAAGTCGGGGTTTTGCATCATGTCTGGCGAAGTATATACACTCTAAAACACTTTTGTTGAAAATTAGGTCGATAATAGTCGGCAACACTTTATCGATTATTATCGACTTAAAATTTCACAGTAAAAACAAAATGTTTTTACTAAAAAAAGCGACCTCCTGACTGATAGTCTGACGTATCTACCATTCAGCCATACCCGTATTATACTTTATGTTAAATCTTTTCCACTTGGACTAAATATGTTTAATTTGAAAGGTTTTTTCTTTAATAAAATAACTACAAAATCGATGTAATTTTAGACAAGAAAAATTTTTCAACACAAATTTAGACAATATATGATCCTAAATTTGAAATAATGTTTTAGAGTGTAGCTGCACCAGGTACGGAGCTAAATGGGGTGAAAGTTGGCTGCCTCGGGTGTGAAAAACTTTGTGCGTCTTCTAACTTTCTTAAACACCGACGGATTTGTAAAATTTTGAGCGCCTTAGATTTTGCTAGAAAAAGTGAAGCAAAAAATGTTTGCGCAATTGCTGTTGTATGTTTTATTGTTTAAGAGATATTTCGCTGCAAAACTAAAATTTTTAATTTTTGCCTCGACTGTTTTTGGTTTTAATTTTTTTACTAAGCCTTTGATTTCAATTAAAGCACACTGTTAAATGGCTGATAAAATGCTAACCCCCATATTCAAAAAAAATTATTAAAGTTAATGTTTGTTTAATGTACAAATTTTGTATGGGAAATCCGGTGTTAATGCACTCATTTCTGAATATGCGGGTAAGTAAGCACACCAAATATAAAATATCTTAATCCGTTAAGTCATAGAAAAGGTCTGAGCTAAAAATTTGTAAATTTAAGTAAACAAATTTTATTTTCCAAAAAAAAGTTATGTTTCATAATTTTGAAAATTGTAATAAAAATTTGTTAGAAATGGTAATTTTATGCTTTGACATGTGAAAAACTTTGCACTGGGTGTGTCAAAAATCCAAGAGTTACATTTTATTAAGAAGATTGTTGGCATTGCTGGTGCATCAAGTTAAGATATCCTGACTATAAATGTGTCCGCTAGGTCAAAATTAGTAAAAAAAAAATTTATTTCGGGTAGAAAGTTTGTACATCGTCCCCACCATGTCAAACTATCCAATATGCAAAGTCCGTTTTTTAGTTTCGCTACCTTAGTACTCCAATTTATTAGATACGCCTCGTTTCAAAATGAGAAATTATTTTAAAGCTTCCACTTTTAGGAATACGCTGACTTTGAAATCACAATTGACGGATCTATGCGCTCTTCTAAAAAGTACAAATTTGCATATTGGATAGTTTGAGATGCGTCCCTATAAAAAAAAGCTAACTAAAAGCTTTTATTTTTCTGAAATTTGTACTGTGAGGTCTAAATATATTTTTAAAAGACGTGTTAAAAAATTGTTGATATACATTTTACCGATGTCGAGATATTAAAGTTGTTGATTAAGTAGCAGAAAAGACAAAAACACCAGAAAAAATCTTGTTTTTCAAGAAATTATACAAAAAATTTGGCACGCCCGAAAGGACATACTTTGAGACTATAATCAACGCTTCTGAGCCATATGGAAAGCAGACCTTCTAAAGTTAACTAGCAATACTCCTCTGCTATGGCAACGAGATGCTCTATACTGATCAGATATCCCGTTTAGAATTTTGGCTGATTTATTTACAAAACATATTGATTCTGCCCCACTGTGCATTGGTTTTATTGCTCCCTTTGCCAAATTTTGGATTTGCATAGTTTGTGGTCTATTAAGGTGATTAGTTTTTGCCTGTTGCACCTCTCTACAGACAGTATTGTAAATATATAGCTCCTCGTTAATTAAGATTTTAATCTGAAGTTGTAAATTTATTATCAGCTATTTTCCCAAAATTAAAACTAAGAAATGTTTATTTTCGCACAAAAATATAAGAGCGCACTCTATCAGTGTAATAATTCCTGGAAATTTCTGCACAAAAACATGCTTCTATAATTAAATAAATATTGCTCAGAAAATCAATAACAATAAATACAATCGAAAAATTCTTAGTTGCCTTGACAGAGATATAAGCAGCATCCATCAATCATTTCGAAATGTCCCTGAAATCAAAAACAAAAAGCATGTATATAACCAGGAGTTCATAAATATTAAACAGTAAAAATTATACAATAAATGGCGAATAGAATTTCAAAATACAGGACCAATATCGTGTGTAAGGGAAAGAGTATAATTTTCTCCACAAAAGGAGAAAATATGTGTCACGACAGGAAAATTCACACGCAGACACACACACACACAACTATATACAATTGAATTTGAGTTTCGTACAAAAGAAAAATAAGGTCAACAAAACCATGAACTTTACACAAGGATACCAGTAGAAAATGTAGGGTAAATATAAAAGAGCATCATACATTTACACAGGCTATGCGAATCTTAAAAATACAAAATAAAACGAAATGGAAAACAATTCAGGATGAAGGGGAAAATATATTTGGAATACTATTGCTGCAAACAGAAGGGTGTTTTTGTAAACGTTTTAGAAAAAATGCCAAAAATGTTTTCAATGAAACTCAAAAGTTCAGTGATACGGCAGGAAAACATTAAGCTACTGTCACACTTGGCAAATATTTGCCGAAAAAAACGAGTCCAACAGACAAGCTAAAATTGTATTTCTTTTAATTCCCATATATATTTAAATATGGAAACGCATTTAATAAAAATAATAAAAAAATAATAACTTTTTGCAGCATAATTAAAATTTTTTGTGATATAAAAACCAAGTGATTACGTTTTTTTGCTCAAATATTTGTCAAGTGTGAACGTACCTTTAGAAACATAACAAAGTAGTACAATACATTTCCTTTAGAGTATGTAGGTATTGTTGCAACAATTGGAAATATTTTGGTACACTTTGAAGATTTTCTACAGGTACCAGTTTAGGTCACAATATGCCAAACGGGGCAAGATTTCACAGAAAGTTTTACGTAGTAACTGATATTGAATGAGATAAGTCAAAAACGAACTGCTAAATATTATGTGTGCATATTGTACTTACACATGTACACAGAAAGAAAATCGCCGTACTAAATTCAAGTATTTTCTACTAAACTTTGAGTACGACTAATTTAAGTACAATAATTAATTATAATTAAGTATAATAATAAAATGTACTTAAGTCAAGACGAAAACGGGATAATCACGTAAAAAATCTTGAATCAATAACAAAATACTTAAATTGTGTACAAAAATTTTTCTTTTAAGTACTACTATCAGTATAAACTTTTTACACACTCGTAGTGTGTTGGTATTTGTTTGCTTGTTGATACCCTGCAGCTAAATGTATAGCTAGTTACGTTTTGGGACAGTCATATTACTAGTTGTAACGTTACTAGTCAATAAAGGACTGTCATCTTACTAGTTGTAATAAGGCTAGTAACGATACTAGTCAAAAAACAACGTTTTGGAACAGCCATACAACTAGTTGTAATGATACTAGTAATTTAAATTATTTTTCATAAATTGACATATTTTCAGGTGTAAATACTAAGTAGAAAGTGGCTCAGTGGATAGAGAACATGCCTTGAAATATGAGCACTGTGTGTTCACACCCCGGTTGAGCCAAATGTTTTTTAATATTTAAAAAACTATAAATCAAGAAAAGAGTAAGCGCACTAGTCTATAATAACTAGTATTTCAACTAGAATATAACTATGTACAAATTAACTAGTTGGGCTCCTATGACAATCTAATATTGAAATCGATAGTTCGATATATGGAAAAAGGACAGTTAGGCAACTAGTCTGAATAAAAAAGCAACTAGTATATCTCTAACCACATACTAGTCATTTTGTATGTAGGGTAGCTTCAGTCGCATGTTGTGCTTGTGTTGTTCAGCGTTGTCAACTCAGTGCTTTTCGCGCCGTTTTTAGTGCTTTTTCAACTTTTCGACGCGAAAAATTTTGGAGTTAGTGCTCGGTGCTTTTTTAATCTAATTTTTGGTGCTTTTATTTTTTGACGGTGGCACTAAATCCAAAATTCAAAAATTAATTTCTTTATCCAAAGTTATTTAATTAATTTGGCTTAAGTTCATTTTTAATTTTAATCTTTCGATAAAATTAAATTTAAATTAAAATATTAAATTTATACATATAAGTAGTAAAAAAAATTCTCAAGGATTATTAAATATGTAAAAGTTAGCCTGATTCGGGCTTGATTCAAGCACGCGCGGGATTGATTAAAGTACGCAGTTTATGATTGATTCAAGTACGCGGCGGATTGATTTAAGTATACAGCGGGGTTGAATCTACATGCAAGACGACGTGTATCAGCTACTTGTCGGCTATGCCCGAGTAATGAAAATAAAGAACAACAAGAGCAGATCAGTGATTTGTGGCTATCATCAAGCAAACAAACACCAACACAGTACGAGTACGGCTGTGTATAAAGTTTATAAACATACTCGTACTTAAAATAAGATTTTTTACATGAATAAAGGCTAATCAGGCTAAAATTAAGTATTTTGCACTTGAATATTTCGACTTGAATCAATCTTTCTGTACTTGATTTCAGAAAAACTGGGATTACCGTACTTTTGACACCGCTTGGGATTAATGTAGGTACGGATGGATTGATTTTTCATTTCAGTGTATGTATATTAGGGAGGAGCATCAGAATTTTTTCAAATTTCAAAATCGAATAGAATGAAATTTAGATTTTGAAAATAAGATCGATCATATGATGCAACATTAAACATTTTTTTATAGTTGATGTGGTTCATTACACTCAAAATAACCACGATTTTTATAAATGAAAGGTTAGATTTCAGATAAACTTAAAATGAATTTGGAACGCCAGTTTTCGAACTCGAATATGGAGTTCACTTATTTTTATTAATGCGGGTTTTCGCGATATTCGCGAAAAATAAGTGTTTTTAAGTTTTTTTTTGTTTTATTGTTTATTGACCAAAATTCCTAGAATGCACAGTGGTTGCAATTGGAAAAAAGGGTAATAAATCTGTATCTTTGAAACATGGGATCCGATTACAAAACTAAGTATACAAAAATCATAAAAGAGGACTTGAGCTTTAAGAATATTGAAACTTAGACCACCGTCCCTATTGAAGTACACGTTGAGCTACAGGGTGTCAAAGTTGACTGCTTCGGGCATGAATAACTTTATCGGTCTCATAACTTTTACAAATATGTACTATCCGATTTTCATAAATTTGCTGTTAAGTTTATAAAAAGATAAACAAAATACAGTTTACTTCATTAAGATATTTTTGATATTTTTAAAGCTATTTTACTTTGAATTTTAAAATTTTGGGACTCTAGGGCAAAAGGTTACGTATGATTAATATGATGGTACCATCATATAACTAATATACGCTACATTAAAAATATGTGATATTCGCATTTTCTTTACATATTTTTTAATAAAAAATAACCGTTTAATATATGGTTAAATATTTTTTAGATAAGAGCATTGCTATGTTTTTTAATAATAGTAAAAAAATAAAAATTAGAAAAGTTAAGTTTAGTACAGATTGCATGCAGATAAATAATATGCTTCTTTAAACTTGACTATTTTTAGAAAATCTGAGCTCCTAGCTACATTTTTGTGCGGTTTTATAATAACTAAAGCAGATATAAATTACATTAAATATATCTAACATAATTCGATGAGCTTTTTTTCTTAAGCGGTTAATTTAGAATTTCGTAGAAAAATTCACCCTTTTCATCCCATGTTGGATGTAGCGTGCATGCTTTAATCGACTTATAGTTTCAACCGCACTCATTTTTAAAGTCTATTCTTTTGAAACGGCGAAAATTAAGCTCTATTTTTGTGAAAATTTTGCCATTTTTCATTCTTATTTCAGTCTTGATTTTGATTTCTTTTCACGACTAGATGAATTGATATAACTAAAACTTTTTTCATTATAGGGTTATGAATTTTTAGTCGAACTGTTTGGCTTAAGTTCGTTTTCAATTGAATCTTTCCATCAAATTATTTTTTAAATAAGAAAGAAATTCTAAAGCATCTAAATATTCAAAGAAAAATTTGGATGTACGGAAGGTTGAACTGACAGCTGTTTCGAGACTACCACAGTCTACTCATCAGATAACTTTACCTACACTACCAGCGACGGCAGCAACAACACCGTAGCGAAAATCCTACTAATTTTTGGTAAGCTCAATTAACAGACTTTGTCGCCACCTTGCGGCGAGTCCCAACTATTATTAATGAACTTTTTCTAAATGTTCGGAACTTCACTAACTTTCGTTTCTTAGCATGTTCAACTATTTTTAAGCTTTTTTCATTGCGGTCTTACCATCGATATTCATTCATCGATATCGATATTCATCTATATTTTCAATGCTGGGATTTTTAATGCTTATTTTGCCCAAGTTTTTTTTCAATTTTTCAATTATTAAAACTCTAAAAGCACTTAGCTAAAACGTGAATGTGTACTGTTCCAAAAACAAACAAAAACCAAACAAAAATACTGCAAACAAAAATATTGCTACTGTCGCTGGTAGTGTAGGTAAAAGGCTCTGATGAGTAGACTGTGGCAGTCTCGAAACAACTGTCAGTTCAACCTTCGGTACATCCAAATTTTTCTTTGAATTTTCAATATTTATATGCTTAAGAATTTCTTTCTTAATTAAAAAATAATTTGAACGAAACATTAAATTGAAAATGAACTTAAGCCAAACCATACAGCTCGACTAAAAAGAAACTCAAAGACAAAAACTTCACAATTCGCAGACTTTCGCATATTTTTACATACACCTTAACATCATTTACATTTTATGTCGCGTACGGCATGCCCTTATTTTTCTCTATATTTTAGACAACAGGGCTCCAAATGTGATAAATTTTTTTCACATATAGTACCCTCTGAATGCAACATAACGAAAATTTGTTTTTCAGTTACTCCTATTTTTGCTAAATCTATTCCACTTTGTAGGCGTAAAAATGTCACGTACAGTGACATGGAAATGCCCATATGATGTATAAAATTGCTAAGCTTAGATAAAAAATTTAAAAATGGTATAAGCCGTTAAAAAAAAGACGTCTATAGTATTTTTCATTCAAAATTAATTTATTTCAGTTGCAGTAAAAAAGTTCGGCTTTTTCACTTAATGGCTTATATCTTTATTATTTTATGACAGATCTCTACGATTTTAAGCTTCTTTTATTTTGTACAAAATTGTCTTTTGCGTGTACGGTTAATGAAAAATTATTAATATTTTTTCCATACTAATGAACAACTTAACATGAAAATCGCGAAATTATTCCAGCTTCCAACAGTGGTAGGCCTTTACGTCGAAAAAAATTATATAATTACTAACATGCAACTAACTAGAGGTATTCGAAATCAATTGGGTGACTTTTTTCCCTCATACATCGACGAGTTACCGTAACGTTTACATGTAAATGTATAATATAATACACTCAAAATATTCTGTACGTAAAATTAACTGAAGCTATAATAAAAACAAATTAAACTTCAATTAAAAACCAGTATACTTATTTTTCATTTAAGTTTAACAAAAAGCTTATTAAACTTTAAGTCCCATATTCATAAATAAATAAAATGTATTTGAAATCTATTTTAAAAAAATTTCGTATGTAAAATTTGAAATAAAATACATTTCAAACTCATTTAAAATTCTATGAATATGGGGGTAAATGTTAAAAAGTTAGCAGACTTAAAACCGTAAAAAATTAATGATTCCTTCTTTGCTGGGGTCAATTTCACTGTCACAAGAACTAATTGCAGCTTCCGTAAAAATAAAAGATGTTTCCCTTGTTTCTGCTATTTTTACTGTTAAATAATCAATCCCAAGTTCCGTAAAAATAAATGATGTTTGCTATATTTTTAAATGCTAAAGGCTTATTATTTCGTATCTTTAATTATTATTTTGTTATTTTATTAATTTTATATTTTTACTCGCTCTATGTTATTTTAATTTCCACTGCGAATCGAGCAAAGCTACTTCAGGTTTTAAGTCCAACGCACCAACCACTCGGCTAAAGTATTGCATGTAAGCCAGCAGAACGAAGTTAACATAAACTTACTCATTTTTATCCATTTAACGTTAAAAATTAAAAAAAAAACACGCTCATGATCTTGGCTGTAATTGAACATGTGACCTCCCGGTTAGTAGTCTAACGTACTTTCCACTACACTACTGATTTTAAATATATATTCATATATTTTAAATTATAATTGCAGCTAATTTTACATACACAATACTTTGAGTATTTGTGTGCATGTTATTTTTATTCATGTACTATTCTGGTACTTATAACATAAACAATGGATAATATTGAAAGCAACCGAAAATCCGTATTAATGTGTACTTGGTTTTTTTATTGAATGTTAGAATCAGTTAAAAATAAGACTGCTTAGAATTCTAAATGTTTATTCGTTTTAAAATAACTGCACGGACTACTTCTTTAATAAAATACATTCCGTTACTGTAATAATATTGTGAGTGCACATTTGTATGATACAAAAAAGTACTATTATATAATTTTGTTCTAAGAATTTGTAATTGCCATTTAGCATCCCTTATTGAGCAGCATTAAACAAAAACACACAAATATTTATCTCCTTAATACAGTACTATGGTCCATGCGCAGTTTTCCTGTATACTTTCATGCCGTTTCTGTTCTCCCATTATATGAAGGCGCCAAAATTCAATATTTTTAGCGTGTGTTGATTTTTCAATTCATTGAAATAAATATTTTATATATATAACAAGGAAAGTAGACAGACAAAAAACAAAGTGCTCTTAAGGATAATAAGTAAGTTAGCACGTGATAATAAAACATTTTTGGGGTTTGAGATTTAACAAAGGATTTTTGTGGTTTTCAAGTTCTTTAAGTATAAATTGCATTAAATTACAACTGTCACAAAAGCACATTTGTTGTGTATATGTGCGTGTGCTATTACTACTAAATTTAGGATAATCCCCAACTTACAGAACTGCTATGGGAATATGAGAAGTTATACAACTACTATATATCATTATGTGATGAAAAAGAATTAAGAGTAGATTTTGTTTCTCAAATGTAACAGGCTCTCAACATTTTTAGATGCGAGTATGAGAGCTCAATGTATATGATTTTCTAGTTCTCATATAAATTCTAAGTATACATATATTTTATATTATTGCTTTGGAATTTCCAAAACATAGTTGTGATGATGCTGCGAAAAAAAGCATACACACGAAAAATACTTGGCGCATTCAGTGAGAATAGAAAGCATTAGCAGTATACAAACAAAATTTCAGTTTTTTGTATAATTTATAGACTTTAAGCGAAATATTTCTTTAAAGTCGACTTAAAAAGCACGCAACAGCTAAGCTTTGAGTGAGTATTAAAATTGTATTTTTGAAAACTAATAGTCATAATGAAATTAGATTAATAAATCCAATAGCAATAAATTTCCTATTTTTACTTATTTATTTTACACATATTTCACAATTTAAGAATATATAATAACTGCCATCGTATTGATGTCATTCCAGTCATAGCATTGAAACACTTAGGCACAAATTCACAGTTATTAGTTAGCTAATGACAATAGCTTAGCCAATGATATTTTATTCACACTTCTTTGTTTACCATTAGTTAAACCGTCAAACGCCATTGGTTAACAATTAGTTAGACGCTTTGGAACATGGTGCAATAAGTATACAGGTGGCAGCACAACGTCAGCAGATTATATTTTGTTCTGGTAGTTTTGAACATAAGTAACGTCTAGCACGAGTATTTTTTTGACAAGCATTATCTAGTTTTTTGTTGTATTTATTGAATCTGCATAATTATTGCACCATGTTTTGGAAATTATTACGTTCATATAGCATACTTTTAGGAGTATCAAAAAACATTTGCTCCATTAGCTTTGTGTGCTTAAAAATTTTTAAATTGCAGCCGTAAGATTTGTAATATTATTTATTTCTTTATTTTTGCTTGTTTATTTATATTTGATAGGGTTACCATTCTTTACCCATATTAAAAATTTTAGTTAAACAATACACTGTATATATGAAGTTTTAGTTAAACAATATTTTAGTTTACTAATAATTAACTAATGACTGTAAATTTGGGCCTGAAACTATGACAAAATTCTATGATTGCGTTTGTTATCAAATTGATGTCTATTTTTTTATGGATGACATTTGTCATAGCCAGCGTTGCCAGCTTAGCATTTTTGAGGCTAGATTTTGCCTTTTATTTTGTATTTTAGCATCGAAATTTGCGGTTTAGCTTCGAGGCTTTTCTTTTAGCCTTTTTTTATTTTTAATTTAGCCTCAAAAAGGATAAATATTTTTTTCGCATTGTAAAAATTTTGTTCTAGCTTAATGTTAAACTGTACACCACTTTTCTCTATAAAAAGGTAGCAAAATTATTTTAATACTTCTTTTAGTTTTATTGTTAAGGAGTCTTAAAGAAAAACGTATGCACTGCATAAAATAAGCTATGAGACGCTGTATTTAAAGCTATAGCGAATTTTCGTTTGTAGGGAACTTGTTTTTAAGCTCTAGAAATAAAATTGTATGCAAATTTTTTCTGAAGTTTTTGTCCGAAATTTTTTTTAACACCTAAAGAACTATTTATCACGATTTGGTAATAATTTTGTAGCAGTATGAATATTTTTAGTTAATGAGCAAAATATGTTTTATAAACCTATTTAGAAATAAATGAACCAGAATGTTTTCTTTTAAAATTGTTTTTTATTTCTGCGAAAATAAATTATTTACTCCGGTTATTACGAGCTTCGTTTATGACGACCATACGGGATATGTTGTACCAATTGTCTTAAACGTACTTGTCCTATGACTGATGAAAATGAGAATGGTACAAAATGTTTCTGAGTCGTAACCAGAGAAAAGAAAACATACCACAAAACTGGAACAAAAATGTTACCAAAATATCCTCAGTGTGCAAGCAGATTTTTCGCATCTCGGAAATATTTGTTCAAAGTATAGTAATTTAACTAGTATTAAAAAAACAACCACAGGACAAATAGCTTAAGTTTGGGTCTAGAACATCTCACTGAGTCTTAATAATGTCAATTGACCCCCTCCAGTAACAAGGCTATGTAAAAGTTACCGGTCCCTTTCATATAAAGTTCCGGAACTCGAGCCAATTGCTAGTGCTTGGGAACCAATCACATGACCTGTCTTGTGGCAAGTTCTCTTTTCTCTAGGGCAACGAAATTTCCCGGCTCCGGCGAGATCGTTATAACGGAACCCCACTGTATGCACCTTTGTTCTTTTTTCCATTATCTACTTAAAGTGTCCCTGTGGCTGAGTGGTAGCGGTGCTAGCCTGTTAATCCAGAGGTCGTGCGTTTGATTCCCGCCATAGACCCTGGGTGTTTTCCTCAGACCAGCTTATCGCTTCGCGGGGTATGTTTGTGAAAAAAATAACAATTAACATGTTTGTGAATTTGTACTTATTAAATAATAAAGAAAACATTTGTATTTTCAATAAAAAATATTTTGCCTTTTTTAGCTTTTATTTTCGTGCCATTTAGCCTTTTCTAGTCTTTTAAAAAGTTCGATTTATAACCTGTTCAGACATACGCCTTAATTGCGCAATTTAGGAAATTTACGAAATTAAGGCCTTAATTGAGATCAATTTACCATACAAAACTTCAATTAACAAATTTAGCAATTAGTACTTAATTGTTTTATAAATTGAGGAAAGTTCGAAATGCAACCCTTTGTGAGAAGTATGTTTACTGCGCAGTATGTTCAGTGAGACCAAAAATTGTATACAGTGGCAAGCCAATGGTGTAATAAGCATGGCTCGGACTTTCATGCAACTAAAAATTTATTATAAGCGCTTAACAAATGCACCTAAAAATTAAAAATATGCGCAAAATTATGCGAACAAAGTACCAAAACTAAATTAATATGAAAATCTTTTTTTAGTTTTTTATTATTCTAAGAGAAAAAACAAACATAAAACATAAAACAAACATCATTGGGTCTATTATTTAATGCAACCGAACTTTAGTTGCGTTGCTAGTCCGCAACTGAAAATTAATGGTGGCACTAAATGGGAACTGAAGGTGACAGCTCTCATTTGCCAGCTGCCACCAGTGTATCATTTTCAACAACTGGCAACCCAACTGAGGCTCAGTTGCCATCCATGATCGGCATATTAATTTTTTTCCAAAAATTGGGAAATATGCAGTAAAAAATTTTTTATTACTCCAAAAATATGCATTTATTCCAAAATATGCAAGAATATGCACTTACCACCAAAATATGCAAAAATATGTAACTACAAATCGATGCCAAACTATTTAAAATTTGATAGTTCGCATAGATAATTAGTCAATGCCTCTTTATCTATCACCAGAAAAAACATGCATTTGAATGAAAGTCCGAGCCCTGGTAATAAGTATACAGAGGGCAATATAATGTCAGATGATTATTTTTTGCTCTGGTAATTTTGTACATAAGCTACGTCAAACACATGTATTTCTTTGACAACCATTATCTACTTTTTGTTTTATTGTTGTGCTCGTCGCCCTTATGCGGCGACCTGTATACTTATTACACTATTGGCAAGTCAAATGCTAATTCAGTAAGCTTAAATTACTATGTGTGAACACTAAATTCAATTGCTCAATTAAAATTAAATTGTATCAATTAAGAATCCATTTCTGAACAGGATATTAACTTTTTTTTCCTCTAGCTCCTGGCAATACTGGTCATAGCATTGATGTCAGAATTCTGATTATAGGGTGTCATCAATGCGATTATATATTTTTCTATGAGTGTAAATTAGCTTAAGTCGACACAGAGCTTATTAGAGATCTATAAGATGCTTACAAAACAAACTTCCATACAAAATTCCCTTTATAAACTTTTAATAAAATTAAATTTTTTTATTATGAATAAGGCTTTTCGCAGTCTGCCTTATCTAATTATAAACAGCACTTCATTTTATCTCCGCTCTCTGCCCAAAAACAAAAAATAATAATAAAACATTTCCAGTAACTGTGATTTTTTGATATCACAAACTTAACATAAATATTTTAATCAGGAATTGCATATTTTCTCCAAACAAAAACGTATCACAGTGATAAACATTTTTATATACCAGGCGTACAAAATATTACTAAAATTAAAATTCTTTTTTAACTTTGTGCTCTCGCAATCCATAAACATTAACGATTTTCTTTTTAAAGCAACCTACTGGAAAGAAATGATGGCTTCCCGTTTAAATTTTTCCGCTTTTCTGTATTCTAGAATTTTGTTAGCCATTTTCATTGAAAAAAAAGGAATCAATGTAAACAAAATCCTAAAGAAACATTCCACACATCCCTTAAAATTGGAAAAAGATTTTAATGATTTTTACGTTTTTCAATTTTTTTTTTCATCTGTATTTTGATATTGGAAACTTGTTGATTATTGATAAGAATGCCCAATGTTACAGGGCAACATAATTTTTAGGGCTGCATTAAATATCTTATTTATTGCAGATATAAGTATATTTTGTAGCTTTAAATAAAATATCATAACATTTTCTATCCTAACACTTGATATGTACGAAAAAGTCATGTCTGTGATATTTGAAGCCATACACGACGACATAGATTTATCGGATATGGTTAGGGTGCCAGTATAAGTAGTTAGCAACGTAAATGTAAATATAAGAGTTAATTTCACTTTCTAGGTTATCAGAGAACCTTACACTTACGCTTACATATGTCTAACACATACAAAGTTGCTACAGATTTCTTTAATGTTAAATAGTGCTGCTATAAGCAGATCAAAATTATCATACAATTAGACAGGTTTTCATCATCATTATAACTCCAACAAAACGATTATTTTAAGCTGCGAAAAATTCTTTTTTTTTACGGCAAGCTTTAAGTATTCATTAAATTTCAGTAAATTTTCTTTAATGAGTCCGTAAACTTTTTGTTTGACTTTTATTTAGGACGCAAACACCAAAAACCAGTTGAGCCAGTCAACCCCTAGGATCAAATATTAGTTGGAAAAAATTCCGTATATATTTTTTTTTTTCATTTTTGCCAAACCCCTGGATACCATCCTTTTAGTCTTTTGCGCACTGCGTTGCCATTTATGGTCTGATCATAACATATTGTGGTGACTTTTTAATCCGACATCAAATTCTGGGCGCCACTTTTTATTCTATCTCGGATCCTTCCCCTCTTTTATCCACTTTCTTGCACGTGGCAAGAAAGCACTTCTAAAGTTGGTATATCTAGTTTTTAATATGTCTACTTTAATGACACGCCCATTTTTTTATTTTCACATATATATTGCATTTAAACCAGGTCGATCAATATATAAAACAAAAAAACTTGCACCATTCACGCCTTAGAATGAAAAGTATATTAATAACGTTTCTGGAACTGTAAAAAAAATTTTTTGCCACACTACAAAATACAGCACTTTGAAGGGCTTTCTTGAAACATGCAAAAAAGTGGACATAAGAAGGGAAGGATCCAAGGTGTAATAAGTGGTGCCCAGAATTTGATGTCGGATTAAAATGTCACCACAGCCAAAAATTAAGTGACAGTCCAGCTATAAACAACCGTATGAGACATGATAAGGTGGTGCGTGGCAAAAATATTTTTTTTACAGTCTTAGAAACGTCATTGAATATACCTTTCATTCTACAATGTAATTTTTTATTTTATTTTATTTGAACTGGTTTGATGTAGTAGCTATTTCAAAAAGAAAAAGGGGGTTACCTCTGGGCGTGGAATAAAAGTAAGAATATTAAAGCATAGACATACTAAGTTTCAGAAGAGCTTTCTCGCTACGTGCAAAACATTTTAAATTTATGGGGAAGAACTCGAGATGTCGTAGGTGGCACCCTGAATTTGATGTCGGATTAAAAATTTACCAAAGCAAAAATGTAGCTATAGTCAAGCCATGAACAACGATATGCATTATGTTATGATCGGACTACAAATGGCGACGCAGCGTACAGAACATTAAAAGGACGGTATCCAGGAGGGTGGCAAAAAATAAAAAATAAATATTTTGGAAATTGGTTTCAAATAATCTTTAGTCCTACGGGGTGATCGGCTCAACTTTTTTCTTCGAACCACCTTAATACACATAAATAACAACAAGAATAATGATAGCAAAAGGATTGCGATGTCGGAATTCATAGAATTAGTATCAAACGTAAATTGTAACAATGAGGGTGCTGTTGGCTGAGTAGTTAGCGCGTTTGACTACAAACCCTGAGGTCTTGAGTTTAAGACTAGTCCTAAACAATATCATGCATTTTTCTCATGTGCGTTGGTATGTTATTGTGTTGGCTGTTGTTGGACTGCTAAAGCGATGAAGGCATAGCACTGATCACTTTGGCAGTACCGGCAGCAATTAATACTAACATATCCTAATGCAATTTACAATTACAGCACCCTCCTTCGTCGGTATTGTAGCAGAACCGTCGGAAAAGTAAAAGAACTAATAAAAAAATGGCTACAATCTAAAAACTTTTGTTGAAAATGAGGTAGATAATAGTCGGCAACACTTTACAGATTATTATCGACCTAAAATTACACATGCATTATTTTTCAACAAAATGTTTTTACTAAAAACAGCGATTGGCTGCGTGCATGTTTGAACCGCGACCTCCTGACTGATGTTCTGAGGTATCTACCATTCAGCCATAGCCGTATCATACTTTATGTTACATTTTTTCCACTTGGACTAAAAATTTTTAATTTGAAAGGTTTTTCTTTAATAAAATAACAACAAAATCGCTGTAATTTTAGACAAGGAGAAATTTTCAACACAAATTTAGACAATATATGATCGTAAATTTGAAGTTATATTTTAGAGTGTACACAGCTTCAACAACTCAATGCCCCTTTACTTGACACCAGAGGGGGTTGCAGCACTTCTCTACAAAAACAAACGCGCAATGGTAGAGTTGTAAATTAATTAAGATTTCTGTCTCTCTCCCACTTAACCACCTGTTCTCTTTACACTATCCCTTTCCCAAAGAAGCTAACACATTAATTAATTAACTGGTAGGCATTAATTGCCTGATTGTGTTACATCTCTTTATAAAAAAAGTTTGTTTACTGACGATTTCTGAGTGAATCGATTCGTTAATGTTGTTATGTTAATTATCATTAATTTTTGTATAGTTCTTAGATAAACATACAGATTTGAGCATATTTAACAAAGTGAAATTTCATAAATGCTTAATGGATAATGATGTTATTATTTAAAACTAAAAAATATAAAAACAAAACAATTTACTGACTCAGATATATTACAAAAAATCCAGTAAAAATTTTTGTTGGATAAGAATTAGTTCTAATTTGAAGCATAGTAATAAGATAAATATGTACCAGGCATTACTTTGTAACTTATTAAAAAAGTGCTACCGATTACAAAGATTTCAAAAGTTTTTTCTGGGTTAAAAGAAGAATAGAATTTTTTTATTGATTTTTGTAAACTCAAAACTTTCAACTTCTTTTCTGTAGAACACATTTTTTTTTAGTTATGACTCTATTGCAGCAAATCTTCGAATTTAATAGTAGTGTAAACAATTTATATTTTATTATTCAAAGCTTCTAATGAATGAAATGAATGAAAATGTATCATTTATTTTAAATGAATTAAAAAAATCTAATTGTACACAAATTATATACTAATAATATAATCTCCCAAAAAAAATATTCTACAAAAATACCACTTCAGCAAGTTCACATGAATCCATCTCCAATAAACTCACTAGCCACCACTCCCCATTACAAGGAGAATAATCAAAAAATAAAATAAAAAAAGAGCAAAATATAAACTATAATTTACTACTGTAGATTACAAACAATATACGAAACAATACCCTTGAGGTTTCTGAGAAAAATATTTGCAACAATAGACCACAAAAAAAACAAAGTTAATTGAAAGCCCTTAATTTCAATTAATCTACTTAAAAGAATATAAAAAAAACTGAATTATTCACCGTACTACAGAAACATACTTACAAGTATTTGTAAGATGTTATAAAGAACAAATTGCTAAGAATTTGAAAATAACAGACTTAAAATAGAGCTTTAAGTGATATTTCATCATCATCATCATCAGTAACAACAGCCGCAGCCACACAATCATTGGCAAAGAAGTCTGCAAAGTGCTTATAAATAATGTAATCGAGAAGTGTACAACAATGTGTGTGATGTAGTCGTACATACATAGTAACTTTGAGTTGAAGAGGAAAAGAATGGAACAATGATTTGAACTTCGTGTCCTTTGTAATAAAACATAAGAAATATATTTCTAAATAATGCTGCAAGGTGTTATAGTGTGAGTTAAAAATCTACTAAATGTAGTCAATCACTTTAAAGTGGTTAAGGGGTTTTTATTTTATTTTTGAATTTCCAGTTGGATAAAGATATGCAAAAGTATAAAATCACTTTTTTGGAACGATTTTCCATCATTCCAGGTGAAATTCGGTTGATGGTCAGAAAGGTTTCGGCTATGTGCCATTTTCAGTTCAACGCTACGCGCTAACTACTCAGCCAACAGCACCCTCATACCAAACGCTGGCTTTTACCGAAACCATTTAGACCAATCAGTCTCAGCTCGTTTGTTCTTAAACGGTGGAGAAACTTTTAGAGAGATATATTAGGAAAAACTACCTTACAGTATATCCAATACACCAATTTCAATTTCCTGCCAGCCGCACGATGGGCCAGGAAACCAGAATTCGGGCCATAAATAGAGCATTGATATACTGGTTTTATAAAATATTGCATTGGGGGGTTTGGACACCGCTGATTTCAATTCTGAAATTTGAATTTTAAAATTCAAAATGGCGGATCCAATATAGCGATAGAATTTAAAAAAAAATCAATTTTTAAATTTTTTAATAAAACCAAAAAAAAACTCCAAGGTATTCGTGATAGATATTATTCAAACAAATGATTGATATTCGAAATGGTGAAATCAATATGGTGGCTATAATATTGATACTTTTTTAAAAGAAAAGATTACGAATACGATAATAAAATTTATGAATCCAATATGGCGGATTTAATATAACGGTAAAAATGTTTAAAATTCATCTTTTAAAATTTTTAAAGAAGACAAATGAAACTATGGAAGGCCATGATAGATATTTTACAAACAAATATTTGGAATTTAAAATGGTGAATTCAATATGGCGGCTATAATATTGATACTTTTTAAGAGATCATTATTTTTTAGTTGTTCTAAGGGCCATTATTACAACTTGCTGGTAGAGCAGAAGTTAGCTAAAGGCACCTCTAGCAAAAGTGAGTGATAAACTGATCTTTAAATATTTTTTATTATTACAATTTCCCTGTAAATTAAAAGTGTCGCTATACCAGAGTATTTACCGACTATTATGAATTGCTAAATAGTGCAATGGCAACAGTAAACATATGTATTTAAGTGATGAAGTAGAACGTGTGGCAGCTTAGGAAAATGTGGCAACTTCAAATGACTAAACCACCCGATGAAAGTTACAGGAAGGATGAACTTACGATTAACTTATCGCTCACTTTTAGCTTACATTAAAGTTGTAATAATGAAAAACTATTTATTCGTCCAATATAATATTACCTTTAACTAACGCCGAGTTGTAATAATTGCCATAAGATTATGAGCGCCAAAGGTTGTTTATCAGCTATTTGGTGTTTTTTGTAGTCGAAGATTATGACATTAAAATTTACCAATTGAAGATGTCGATAAGAAATTTTGAATAAAATTCTATAATATTGTTTACTGTTGATAAGATTTAAAGCGTGATATTAGAATATTAAGATATGATTTTTTAAATTCAAAATGGCGGATTAGTATATTTATAAATTTGTTAGACTTCGTAACAGATCTTTAACTGTAATATAAGAAAAGTTAGAATTGAAAATATTTAGCATAAAAGACGTACGGCAAAAATGTTTAAATAATAAATAGATTTGATGCTATGCTATATTTATTTTTCAAACTTGTATTTAATGGTTAAGTAATATCTACATACGATCTCGACGCGCTGAATCCGAGTCTGAGGTCTGTTTAGCTCGAGCACCCTCAAAATTTTGTGTAAGTTGCGAAAAGGCGCTAAAATCCAGAAAAACTGAAGTTTTCGCAATTTACTCGAAATTTTGAGGGTGCACGAGAAAAATGGACCTCAAATTTGGATTCATTGGGTAGAAATCCATGTATGATGGTGGGTCTGGTGAGATGTATAGCAACTTTTTTATCTTGTGTGCCGATATAATTATCACTTGTTAAAGCCCAAAGCTCACAGGCAGTTTTGGGTTAATTGCCGATAGTTCGATCGCTTATGAACGGTCGCAAAGGGTCGCAAAAATATAAGTAGTACACATATTAAGAAGTTATTTGCCATAGCAAACATATCAATATCGATCTCACCTTTGCTCACTTTGATAATACAAAAAGTCGGATTATATAAAATTTATTTTGGGCACATCTGGACAGTTTTATCTATTTTTTGTGATATATATTTTGATTTTTTGCCGTAGCTGTATTATAGAAAAAAACTAATACAATAATTCTTAGTTTAACTTTTTTAATTATTGTTAAAACTAGTGAGGTCAGCTTTAAGTTAAAACACTTGCCAAAAAAAATTTCCAGAGACCACAATAACAAAATATTTTAGGGGAACAAAGCTTAAGTTGTACTCTTTTAGATAGTATAAATAAATTTTACATATACCTAAAATGTACTTTTGGCCAAAATATTTAAATCCTGGCCCATTGTGCAGTCGAGTAAATCGACGGTAACTGTCATACACTATTTAACCACTGTCATACAAAAGGATCTAAGCGGTTTTATAGACACTAGTATCTTGCTACGTAACCGGGTTTGTTTATAACCGGTTTTGTAACCGGTTTTTATAAGCCAAAAAAATATATTGTGCATATCTAGAGAAATAAACCTTGCAAACCATATGTATTTGATCAATATTGGTGGACAATAAGGTACTTAAAAATGTACGACAAAAAATTGTGTGGCCTATTTATATATGAGATTCAAAGATCGTTCCACAAAATACATCGTGATAGAAAAAGTATTCCAAAAATGATAAAAACTGTTCTTTAGATATGTTGTCATGAAGGGTTGTTGATCTAAGAGCAACTAGAGCACAAAATTGCAAAAAAATTAAAACTTTCGATCCGATTACACAACAATATATGTAAAAATCATAGAGCAGATCTACGTTCATTGCTGTGTCCCATAGACAAAAATATAAAATGTTATTTGGGTCTTCTTTTTGGATGAAATTTATATTTTTGCAATAACAACAAACTAGATTAATTGTACAAAAAAATTGTTTCAGGAAAAAAATCATTATATCGCCACCAGACGTCGCTGAAGTCATAACATTTGTTTGGTAGTTACAAATGAAAAACAATAATTTGTTGGGGGCTTACAAAAAAATTTTTTTAAAATTCATTTTTGGAGATATCTTTTAGGTTTTTTTGCTAAAATAACTTAAATATATGTGCTATAAAATAAAGTATCAGTTTTGTATAAAATACTGCAATAAACATTTACAATAGAGCATTGAAAACCCAAATTTTGATCTGATATATTTAAAAAAATATGTTAATCAATTTTAATTTGTGTCCTTTATTTTGAAGATTGCCCCTTTATTTATTTAAAAGTATCAACTTTTTGTTAGTAATCTTAATATGTGCATATTTTCTTGGAAAATGCTTTTCTCACAGGTCATTTGCTTTGCAAAGTAAATATTTTTGCAAGTTTCATTTGATATTTGTGGCAAACTTCTATGCCTTGCTCTTCTGAAAACCTTTCCGGAAGATGTGGCAAGAGCAGTCGTCAACATATTTTTCCAAAAAAAACCTTGTAATATGTACTTTAATGTATTTTAAGATAATAATTTATAAATAGCTCGACTACGTGACTGTATCTTCGCTCACGATTAGTCATCCGCATGTAAACATAATGTTGGATCGCGGACGTTCATTCCCGATAATTTTATAATGTCTCGCCATCACGCAAATACACTCACGGACAGATTTTTTTAATCACGCATGAGTAATATGAAACTTCTCACGATCACGTATGCTCACGACTAATTTTAAATTTTGCTTGTAACAATTTTTATGTAATTTTTAAGATTTTTAGAAGAAGGATATTCTAGATCATCCTTTAGTACCTAACCGATATGAACCAAATCTAAAACAACTGTTAGCATCACATATATATTAGGGAGTAACGATACGCCGTTTTGCCGATCCGATACCGATACCGATATTTAAAAATAAATATCGCCGATATCGATTCCGATACCGATACGAATATTGAAATTGAGTTCAAGTTTAGATTAACAAAACTCAAGTCCAATTTTTTTATTATACAAAATTACATTGTAAGAGAGAATATATAAAATTGATTTTAACCCAGTATAAAAAATGTTAAGTAATTTTTAAGGAGCTACATTTTCTTTGCTCCAAAAAAAATCTATATTAAAAATATGCAGAGAGTTAGTAGAAAACCAAAATTTTTTAATTCCTTTGTAATTTTAAAAAAATACTCGCCATGTTTTTTAAAAAATCGATTTTTTAAAGAACATTTATCAACTAATATTCTTCTAAATAACTTAATAGCTTAATTATTAAAAGTCTTCAAAAAGTTTATATTTATTCACTTAAAATTACATGAAAATAAAGTTTTGAGTTTAAATTCGCATAAAAAAAATTGTGAAAATGGATAATTTTTTATCCTTTTTCCTTTTTCCTTCCAATTCGGTGATTGGTAATCGAAAAACAGAACTTCTTGCAATGGCAAGGATATGTAAAACTAATTAGAAATTATCCAAATTTGCAACGCTTCCGGATCGCGAATTCTACATTTTAATGACTTCTTTGGAGTGTCTTTTTTTGCTGGAATAAGATTTAAAAAACAACGACTTGAATTTGAATTCATGGTAAAATTAACAAAAAATAAATATTTTTTTTACAAAATAGCAGCATAAAAGATTATTAATTTCTAAAATTCATATTAATAAGATTTAAAAAATAACGAAGTGAATTTAATTCATGGTGAAATTGAACAAAAATAAATTATTTGTTAAAAAAAAACTCTAAAAAAAAATTTTAAAAGTATCGTCGTATCGACAGTAAAATATCGCCGATACCGATGTATCGGAAAATCTGAAGTATCGCCGATATATCGGTATCGGTATCGGTATTCGTTACATCCCTAATATATGTATATCACCGCTCCAAAAATTGTTTTCCAATCTGGCGCTTGTAATAGTTATTAAAAGATTTTTAAGAAAAAGGATATATGACAGCATAACGAGTCCTTGCAGTAATTAAGCTAACAATTGGTATAATCAATGAAAGCGCTGTTTCTGGTAAATACAGTATTTTTCAACCGAATTTCATTGGCCTAGGATAACTCCTTCTATTTTTGTTCCATCGTTATATGGGAACAAAGTACAGTGCTCCGCCTTAAGAATGTTGAAACTTAGACCATCGTGTTAAAATACACGGTGAGCTACAGGGTGTCAAAGTTTACTATCTTGGGCATAAGAAACCTTGTTGGTCTCATAACTTATGTATTTAGTCGAACTATATCGACTTTAATCCAAAGAAATATAAAATAATAATAAAATTTCTTTGGCTAAAAAATAATTTCTCATTGACAATAGAACTTTTCAGTCCTTTACACCTCTGACAGAGGTGTCGGTTCGCCTTGTGTACGTATATTTATTGTATATAAATGAATGAATGGTTGAATGATTAGTTAAAGTTGCTGCAACAGGTTACTTTACACCTTATTGCAAACCAAGCAACCAACAACCTAATGCAAACAGAAAATAGCAACAACTATAACAAAATAACAGCAACAACAATAGTTTGCAATTTTCAAATCATGGGAAACTGTAGTTGGAAAAGTACCACCTCCACTAATAACAACCAACAACAATACAAAGCTAAAAAGCAAACCACAATTACTCAAAGATCAGTTTCCTTTCCTTCATCCGTATATTTTAGTTTGATTTTTAAACCGAAATTTGTTTCTTCTGTTTGTTGTTGAACTTGAGGCTAAAGTTGAATCAACTGAAAAATGTTAGTGTTCGTTATTTTCTGTCAAATAATTGCTCAAGAAAAACAAAAAAAAGGAAAATGGGTAACCGTCAAGTCAAAGTAATTCGTTTGACGTGTAAAGCAACAAATACAACTGCCAGAAATAACATAAGTAAAAACATAGTAACAACAACAAGAAGTCTTCTATAGCTTGTCTAAAATGTTGTTGACTTCAATACCTCTACAATTTTTGTTCTGTTTATTGATGCTCCAAGGAGGACTGTCTCCATACACTCGTATATCCAAGAACAAGTAAGTAAAATTGCAACATGTTCTTTTGTTGCATACTTTTGTCTTTAGCTATTGTTGTTGTAGTTGCAAATCGTTGCCAACAGCTAAATTACAGCATTTTATTTAAATTTTCTTAGGTTGTTAATGTTGGTTGCTATTTCTGTTCAGTTTTGCCCTCCTCTTCTCTAAATGCCAAAAAAAATTTTTTTGGAAAAGAAAAAAACTCCCAAAATTGGCAAAATTGGTATTTTTCTTTTGTAGTTCGAGTTTAGTGTTTGTTGTTAAGTGTTTGTTAAAGAACTTGGAAGAAATTAATGTTGTTTTGCTGTGATAATGAAAATTAGAGTTCCCATTGTGTTATTGTGAATGAAATTTTGTACCAACTTAAACTTAAGGTTCATCAAAACTATTTCCGAAATATTGAAATTTTCTAAAAATCTTAAATTTGATTTACCAACAAATTCGAAAATTCACGATCAAAAATTCACCAAAACCCAAAATTTTACCAGAAAATCGAATACGTACTTAAAATCGAACTTGAAAATGTTCCTAAAAGATTTCAGGAAGTGCATAGAGACAACCAACGGGTTGGATTGCAGTTCCTTTCTTGTATTATATATGGGTGATTCTCATTTCAAATGCTTTTTTCGTGTATAGTAAAATATTTCATAATATAAAATCATCAGTTAGAACATGAAAACTGCTTTAGCATGATTTAATATATAATAAATTAATGTATATAAGTTTTTTTTTGTAAAACTGCCCCTTATGTGTAAAAAACGAAGAACGAAAATACTGTTTATACTCACTCCTTTCATATAAAATGACAAATCCGTAATGCATGCTGCTGCTTTTGCACATTAAGAAAGCATGAATTTTTCCAAAAACGAGATTAAATTTATAACGGCTTTAGAATATTTGCATTTGCTTCTCTTATTCACACATAAAATTTGAAAAAAATAAAAGAAATTATATATATTTTTTAAATAAATTGTTGTTGTCCGCAGTTTTGTGGATTGAGCGTTACGCCTTTTTAGTACACTTCATTACTCCGTTTAGTAATTCAAATTGCATTAACACCATACACTAAAATAACAACGTAGCTAAGTATTTAAAAGTTTTGTGAACTTTATTTAATAGTATTATATTGCGCGTTTATCAATCGTGCGTTCAAAATGTATTGAGTGTTAGCCATATTTTTCAATTGGATTTTTTAATTAATAACTAAGGAGCTTATGTTAAAGCTCATCGAAGATTATACATCTGAATCGTTTTAAATTAAAATATAGTGTGGTCTGGAAAAAATATTGAATTCGTTACAAAATGTATTGAGCGTTACGATAACAATATTCTTAAATATAATTTTTAAAATATAATTTATTTATAAATTTTACGACTACAAAAAAAGTTAACAGCAACGGAAGGGTAAAATCGATATAGAGAACATTATCCGTTTGAAAAAGTTTTGTTTTTACCGCACTGTGGGTTGTTATAGTTTCGAAGAATGTATTAGGTAGGACGTATTTCGGTACAAATAATTATTTGAAACTAACATAACTTTTAACATTGTCACCCAATCTTATTAAAATTTGTCTTACTTAAAAGAAGTTTTAGCCTACTATTTGCTCATGTATAAATCTTTGTAAAGAACTATTTTAAAAGATACTAATTTTGTATTTCTTCATGTGAACTTAAGTCAAAATCTAAAAAGTGCTTATAACTTTTAATTATTGTATCATGACTTAGGGGTATCAAAAACAATACTTCGGAAAATCTCTCTCTCTCTCTCGAAATATATTTCTATCAAAGAGTCAAAGTCTTGTTTTTTTATTTTATTTTATCTTTGGTTTTGTATTTTTATCAATTCCATTATATAATTTTTTCTTAATATTTTTTTTTTGTAATAATGCGAGATCTCAAGACAAGACAAATTGCACCTACCTGCCAACCGAATGAAAAATATTTTTATCAATCGTAATGCAATTTTTGAAATATTTCGAAGTTGCAGCAAATGAGCGTTATGTAGACAGATGTATCTCTAAGAAAATTTATAGTATCAACCCACCTACATAGTTGAAATATGGAAACGCTTTAGAAGTGACCGGAAAAAATGGACAAACCAACATTATTTTCATTCCTTGTGGAATGAGTGCCAAGTTCAAAGCAAGTTGGCCACAAAACCTCCAATTAAGTATAGCCCAGATCTAATTGTATTAGGTCATTTTATGAGTGCTATAAAGGATGTTTTGCGCGTTTTGAAAATGGTGGAACTTTTTCTTATGTGGGATTCTAGACTATAAGCAGTTTAATTTGCTTTCAATATGTTTAGACAATATATATTTATTTTATACATTTTATATTTAAACCTAAAATTTAATATTTTTATGAGTTAAACTTGCCCGGTATGCAAATCTGAACAGTTTAAATCGGGGGTGCCCAAAAGTTCCTTATGGAAGAGCAAACACTAATACATTTAAAGAAAAACTAAATTTTATTCAATATTTTTTGTTGTAAAAACTAATACATACAAAGAAAAATTAAAAAAAAAATTTTCATATATTTATTTGTTGTTGCTTTGCACTTACGTGTATACAGTGAAGAACGACAAAAAACTAATAAGACAAAGTTGGCTGTGTATTTCGTATTGCTAGTGCTGAGTACTGTATGTGTGTATTAAAACACACAGCATATAGCTAAGTGCTTTTACAAAAACAATTGAGCACCAAGCGCATAGGGCTTGGACAACGCTGGTTTAAATGAATCTTAAATCAAAAAAAAGTTCATTGGTGAAGGCGTTTGACATAAATTTTTTGCTTGAAAAGGGGAAAAGTTTTTTCGTAATCAAGCGATTAATAGGTTCGATTATGATTATAGGTGTAGCCTCTGTTGGCTTAGCAACAGCACAAAGAGGATTATATGGTTGCCCAAAGTCCAACCAGCCACTAGCACTGGTCGATTGTCAGTCATTAAACCAACTTCCAGCGATTTTGGTAGGAACCACAGATACTACGTGAACTCCGTCCGAACGACCGACCGGTCACAGAATCGACCTTCATGTTGAGGGTAAGACAAAGTCCGCCAACATCTTTGTAGATGATTTCGCCCACCATATTCATTCCATGGAACAGAGTGTCAAATGGCGAGCAACATCTATTTACCGTCTAGAAAGCAGATCATCTCTGGGGCTACCGGAACCCGTGGGGCCAATGTTGGGTTACTGGTCGAGCCTCGAAAGAAACCCAGTAGATTTTAACTTTTGATCGTCTTTGGTCTTAGGCGAGACTTCAGGTGCCTTTACCACCTTCTACCAGACTAGCATAGGTTAACCTACTTCCTACTTATATACACGCAAAGAAAAGATATGGTTGTGGCATGGTTGCGTCAACAATGTCATGTTTCCCGATATAGCTTATGGTTGTATCAAGTAAGTTATTATTGTTCTAGAGAATTGTGAACCTTAATTAGTTTACGACAAAAACTCATGCTTACATTTAATCATGATATTATTATCACTCACATTAATAGCAACATGGTTGAATCACATCAATATTATTATTAAAAAAATTCGAGCCACAGTCATGATATATTTAAAAATTCAACAACAGTATGGCTCTATAACAATAAAATATGATTCTTGCCCATACTATTTTAAAACAGTTTACTTGCAATCAAGCTTTGGTTACAAACGAGACATGGCTCTCTGCTTCCAAAAAAGTTTTGGTTGAATGCTTTTTCGTCAGTTTTTTTGTTTTGCTTCAGAGCTGTTGGTTTATTTTTGTATGTGGCTTGGTTTGAAAAAATAAAAATAATAATAAATTACAAGTAACAAAAACTGATAAATAAATCCTGGTAATTAATATTCGGCCATGTTGTGAAAACCATTTGAAAACGAAAAAAAGTGTTCTTTTAATAAGACAATTTAGTGCATTCAATGCTTAGTTCGGATAAAATATCTTAAACATCTGAAACATAAAAATTAACTGAAATATTTTAAGACTAAATAGTTTTGTAAATAAAACATGTGTCAGCAAATATGTATGTACATAATATATCTATGTGAGAATAGATAACACTTTTTGGTTCAGATTCCACACACCGACCAGTTAAAAAATAATAAAATTTTAACCATATAGATGGTTGTCTCGAGCCATATATAGGGTTAATTCAAACCATATATTATAATTTTGAACCATATATATGGTTGTCTCGAACCATATATATGGTTATTTCGAACCATATATTGTAATTTTGAACCATATATATGGTTGTCTCGAACGATATATATGGCTATTTCGAACAATATATTCTAATTTTGAACCGTATATATGGCTGTCTCGAACCATATAAATGGTTATTTCAAACCATATATTGTAACTTTGAACCATATATATGGTTGTCTTGAACCATATATATGGTTAATTCAAACCATATATTGTAATTTTGAACAATATATATGGTTGTCTCGAACCATATATATGGTTAATTCAAATCATATATTGTAATTTTGAACCATATATATGGTTGTCATGAACCATATGGTTGTATTGAACCTTATATATGGCTAATTCAAACCATATATTGAAATTTTGAACCATATACATACATGGTTAACTGAAACCATATATTGTAATTTTGAACCATATATATATGGTTGTTTGGAACCATATATATATGGTTGTGTTTAACCATATTATATTTAAAACAGTTTCTTTTGAAAGCATAAATTCAACCATATATTCAATCACAGTATGTTGCTCTTCGATTATGGTTGGCTCAACCATGTTTTTTCTTTGCGTGTACATGCGGCAGCTCTGTTATTGCAGAGATTGAATAATAACCCGTAAATATGTAGTTGCATGTTTTTTTATGTGCGATGTATGTATGAACGAATAAGATATTTATACTTTTCAGAAGTTTTTAAGGATTTTGGCATCGATTCGTTAGTGCATATTTTTGCATATTTTATTACTTACAGCATATTTTTGCATATTTTGTTTCAAAGCGCAGATTTTGGGTATTTTTCTGATTTTTTGTGGAATGTGTGGCTTTTTTGTGCATATTTTGGATTTTTTGTTTGTTTTTTATTTGAGCATTTATAAATTTTGTCAATATTTCTCCCGAATTTAGAAATTTCTTCTTTATCAGTTTCCACTTTCTGGCTGTTTTTATTTTCGCAAAATGTCTTTATGCCAGTAATTAAGCAGAGTTCATTCACATCTTGAAAGATTTTTAATTGGTTTTTAAGATTTTTTGAGCAATTGGAGTTTTCTTTGAGATTGTTCGCTTATTTAAAATTTATTGAGAAATAATATGAAGAGTGTAATCCTGTCGTGTGAATATCTAGCCTCCTGTTTATAGAACATAAACAATCGGCTTGAGTAGCAAATTTATATGAAAAGCTCTCAGTTTTTTGAGTGGTTTCCATACAAAATTTCTACTTAATTGTTAGAGTTCTATAAACAGGAGGCCTGCTACTTAATGACGATTTTGCTGATTTACAAAAAGAAATAATTATAATAGAATATACATATTTGCTATATATTAATAAAAATTATGATCCATAAGATATTTGGAATCTTGGGGCCCAGATTTTCATGTTCGAATAGATGAAAAGACGGTCTCAACTTGTGAAATCGGCTGCCGTTCCTATATGAATCCGGAATATATATATATATATATATATATATATATATATATATATATATATATATATATATATATATATATATATATATATATATATATATATATATATATATATATATATATATATACTTCATGGTATCAGAAATAAATATTACACATATTATAAACAAAATTATAAAGATATGTATACTTTTAAGATCATATTTTTTAAAATTTGGTAGCATATTTAATGCGCATAAAACACATTTTTTATAGCATATTTCCGGTTTCCCTGGTTATAACATTCTATTATCTTAATGAAGTAGCTACACGCCATGATAATTTTGGTTCGCTATTTTATCAATTGGCGAATTTTTGCCCAATAGCTGCACGTATTTACATGCTTCATGTTCATCATAAAAAGTTCTTCAATTTTTAGTGATTTGGCTAGTTCATCGAACAAAGATATAAATATGTACAATAAGTGTCCTCTAAGTGTCCTCTTTGTCCATCGAAATGTAAGAAAAATTCAAATTGGATGTGTACAAACTCCTCTTTCCACAAACTAATTGCAGTTAATAGGTAGGTATAATAAAAAAACTTTCCATGTATATATGCTGTTATTACACACATGGCAACTCTATTAGCACCCACTAAATAACAACAACTGCAACAATGAGAAAACACCAAAATAACTGCTAAGCGCATGTGCAGAAATAGAAAAAAAATATACGAAGAAAAAAACGTGCAAATACCAAACGAGTCAGGTGCATTTCCATCAAGATAATAACAGACATAGACTGTAAACAGCAACAAAAACAAAACAGCAACAATAAAAAAAACAAAAATAACAGCAATGGGAATAGTAACAATAATAACAACAACTATGGCGGTGGTTCTTATTATCTACTTAAAATTTAACTAGAAAAAAGCTTGCTGCAATAACAACAGTTGCCATATCGTATCTTGTAACCAACAACAATAGCAGCAGCAATAACATTCGCAACAATAACAGCAAACCAATAATCTCTAGCACAAATGAAAATTATCAAAATAAGCTTAAAATAAGCAAAATATACTGCGAATAGACAAAATATGGGGGAAAAAACTTCTTAACAATTTGGAAAATCCAAAGTTGTAAATGGATGTTGAAAACAAAATGCTAAAAATATTTGCAAAAAAATCTAAAACTTTGCTTTATTACTAGACAGTAGTTTAAAAGAAAGAGTTTTCTAATTGAATCCAATAGATTTTAAATGAACAATCGATGGCAGTTGGTTGAATGCCACTTAATAGTGAATAAAATCAAAGGTGGTGCATCGATTTTAGTTAAATGTGGCTCGTTTTGTTGGGAAAATATTTACCTACATACCCAGAAAAAAAGTATCATGTTTCTGTAAGCAGTAAAAAACTTGCATGCTTTCCACATGCGATCTTTTGAAGCGCTTCCGAGGATGCTCAAAAAGTAGGCAGAGATCTCTCAGTGTTCATAATGTTTAAATTACGAAGCTAGTCAGCATTTTACATTTCTACAACACGTACTCCAAAATAAACAAAATCATATTCAGTAGCATTGTAGCTTTCGACAATATAGGCTCTAAAGAATTGTCGCACGCATTGTCTCAAATAAGCACTAACACATTTGAAAACTAAAAACCCATTTAAAGTATGCTCTCTTTCTACATTTCCGACCTATTGCATGGACGAGAGAAATTTATAATAAAACACTATTTATTTTGTGTGTAGTTGAACGATGATAAAATAAGACATGATTTTAGAGCATTTTCGATGCTTCGGAAGAAGCGCTGTTTTATATAAAAGATAAGAGCTCCAAAATGGGACATCGCGAACAAAAAATCATGCATGTTCGAAGCGCTTTTCAAAGCAGTAGAAACAACAAAACTAGCTTCTCTCGCTTATATACCTGCTTCGGCCGAAGCAGTAGTTTTTGCTGGGTACATGCGTCTGTATATGCTAATAGAAAAAGAACGGAAGTTTTTTCTCCAATTTTTTAATAACTAAAATTTTTATAAAAAAAATTTTTTTTTTTTTGACAAGCTTTAATATTTAATTTTCAGGCTAAAGCTTTTACGATATCTTTGAAACTAATAGGCAGATTTGAGAACAATATTTGCTCAGCTTAAAGATAATTTTTTTGCCTAATTTTCTTATTCACTGAATGGCGAAAACCTTTCTCCAGTTATGCTGACATATGTCGTACAAATGCCTTTATTTTTGACTTAACTGTATATCTCGAAAGCTAGAGATGATAAAAAAGCGAGTGCAGATTCGCGTTCAGCGACCCAAACAAGTAAAGAATCAACTATCACATCAACGAAAAAGTTTTACGAAATTTGAGCTGTTTTCGATATTGCTGCCTATTTTGTTATATATGCGATTTAGAGAAAAGTCGGTAAGGCAAAAGCTGTTGGAAACTTCACAGACAACAACTTTGTAGAAGAAATTTTATTTCAATTAAGTTATGAGTTTTAAGTCGAACTGTATGGGTTTTATCCAAAGAAATTTAATTATTTTGGCTTGAGTTCGGTTTTAATTTAAGCGGAAAAGAATTCTGAAGATATTAGCGGGAGCTATCGAAACGTCAGTTCAACCCTCCGTGCAGTCAAAAATTATATTTGTCTCTATCCTTCACATTTATATCTATCCAGCGAATAGCGGCAGCTATCGAAACATGTCAATTCAACACCCCGCTCATTCAAATTTGTCCTTGTCTACATGCTTCACGTTTATCTCTAAATAAAAATATAATTCATTTGACAAATTAAATTAAATCTGAACTCAAGCCAAAATAATTAAATGTCTTTGGAAATTTTTTTCTATATACTAGGAATGTAACCGATACCGATACATCGGCGATACTTCAGATTTTCCGATACATCGGTATTGGCGATATTTTACTGGCGATACAACGATACTTTTTAAATTTCTTTCAGAGTTTTTTTTAACAAATAATTTATTTTTTGTTAGTTTTACCATGAATTAAAATTCAATTCGTTGTTTTTTAAATCTTACTCCCAGCAAAAAAAAAAGACACTCCAAAGAAGTCATTAAAATGTAGAATTTGTGATCCGGAAGTAGTGAAAATTTGGATACTCTCTAATGATTTTTACATAGGCTTGTCATTGCAAGAATTTCTCTTTTTCGGTTACCAATCACCGAATTGGAAGCGATATTACAAAAAATTTCTTTTTTGGCATTCTATAATGATTTTTCTTCAAAGAAAAAAGAAGAAAATTTTCCCCATTTTCGCAACTTGTTTCTTTTTATGCGAATCTAAGCGCAAAACTCTGTTTTCATGTAAATTTAACTGAATTAAGCTATTAAATTATTTAGAAGAATATTCGTTGATAAATCTGTGGTTTTTTTGAATAAGCGCGTATGTCTAAGAACCAATTTTTCAGGAGAGCCGAGATACTTTATTTTTAGCACTACGGACTCTGTGTGATTTTTATCAAACTATTTTTTGGACAGTCATGTAAATACATGTGGTAAGAAGTTTGTGTAAAAATTTCAGGCAAGATCCTAGAGAATAATTAAAAAATCAATTTTCCAATGACACTAAAACTGTATGCAGAAAAAAAGCTTATGTCGATAACAGTTGTTTACATTGAACTAATTCAAGCACACAAGATTTTTTTTGACCTGAAAAATACTTGCGCACAAGTCACTATAAGTTTTTATTAATTGAACAATAACCAAAAAATATTTGGGATATGTGTTCAAAAGTAAGAACGCATGTGGCTCTTTCTTTCTTTATCAACATCAATAAATTGCCAGCACGCAATTTAAGTCGATTTAATTCATTAGAGCTGAAAAATATTTGAATGAATTAAGAATTTACGTTGCTTTTAGAAAAAAAATTTCGGAATGGGTCCATGCTTATTGCGATATTTTTTGTCCATGTTAAAAAGAGCTTACAAAAATCGACAAAAATGGACATCCGCTCTTATTCAAGAAAACCAAAGAAATGTCCTTTAAAAATCAATTTTTTAAAAAGCATGAAGAGGATTTTTTAAAATTATAAGAGAATTTAAAATTTTTGTATGAAAATGAAAATTTACTTGCTTTTCTATAAATTATCTGCATATTTTTAATATAGATTCTTTGGAAGCCATGAAAATGTAGTTCCTTAAAAATTGCTTCCGATTTTGTATACTGGGCTAATATTAATTTTATATATTAATAATCTCTTAAACTGTAATTTTGTATTCTAAATGAAGTCTATTTGCTGATAGTTAAGCAATGTCTATATGCATTTCATTGGCGCTTTACCAAATCGTCAGTAGACTTCAACCACAACTTTTAAAATTCACAAACCATTTATCTTATGCACACACTTTCAGAAACCATTTCAGAACTTACAAATAATAATATTTTCGAAAATCACAAAAGAATAAAAAGTGTAATTTTGTATAATAAAATAAATTGAGTAAAGCGCGATTTTGGTTCGCACACGAAGGGTTCCGTACGGATACACATATGTATATCATTTTCCGTTTTTGCTCCTTTTCTAATTTTGGCAGTTTTTCCCTTGTGGTTTTTGTTTAATTTTGGTTCTTTTTAAGTTATTTTTCTTTGTTTTGGCGATTTTTTCTTCGGTGGTTTCGTAATTTTTTCGTTGTTTTTTGCGATTTTTCGTTTTTTGCAATTTTTGCCGATTTTTTAGTATTGGCGATTTTTTGGTTTTGGCGTTTTTTTAACGTTTTTTTTTTTGCTTGTTGACGATATTTTTAGTTTTAGCAATTTCTTTTAGTTTCGGCGCTTTTTTCAGTATTTGCGCTTTTTTCAGTTTTGGGGATTTTTTTCGGTTTTTGATGATTTTTTAGTTTTAGCGACTTTTTTTGGTTTTGTCACTTTTTCCGTTCAGGCGATTTTTTCGGCTTTTATTTTTGTTTTGGTGATTTTTTTAAATTATTGTAGATTTTTTTCGTTTTTGATGATAGTTTTAGTGTTTTTTTTCGTTTTGACGACTTTTTTCGTTTTTTGCGCTTTTTTTATTTTTTTTTTTTTTTGGCGATCTTTTTAGTTTTGATTTAGTTTTTTTCAATGTTGGTGCTTTTTTTCTTTAAGCGCTTTTTTCTCTTTTTGGCGCTTCTTCGTTTTGACATTTTTTAATTTTGGAATTTTTTAGTTTTAGCGTTTTTTTTTTAAATTTCAAGATTTTACCTCTTACGGTTTCCAAGATACAGCAAATTGTCTAAATTACATAGTCAAAATTACATTAGCTGATAGAACTTAAGTTTTACTGTTTTAAATATCGTTGTTAATTGGTGTAGTCTATTCTACAGACGTTTGCCGACTTCTTTTCGGCTATTTTTAAATTTTACATGTCCACAGACGACCAATTTACATGTACACAACACAAACAATCAAAATAAACAACAACAAGAGCACAACAGTCATTTGTACCTACCCTACGGTAAATGGAACTGACACAAAATAAGTCAAGTGACCGGTCCCCAGGTGGTAGGGACCAGTCCGAGTTCTAACACTTCCTATGAAGCGGACCAGCCACTTTTACATGGGGATGGCCTAGGATGGGGTTAATTGATACTTTGTATGTACCTTGTAACTTGTCTCTGAACTATCTTATGAAGTCCTAATCGGTGTAGAATAATATAAATTATATATAAATATTATTCCAAAATTCAGCTGTAGTTATCAATTAATTTATTTTTTTATTGTTACAAATCCTGTTAGAAATTGTATTTTATTTTTAAGCGGTGTCTTTAATAAGACTCGAACCGACAACCTCCAGCATGACAGGGTAGTATACTACCCACTCGACCACAGGGGCACTTATATTTCAATGTTATAAACACCAGTTAAGCTGGAGTTAATATCTGAATATAGTTACGGAACAGCTTCCAGAGTGGCATGGCAGTCTCATTGAATGGAGACAATTAATATTATATAGATATAGGAGATGATAGGCCTTAGATCCAGGTGCATCGAATTTGTTCAGTGTCTTTTGCTACAATACTAGCCAGAGTACCAACTAAATTGCCTGAAAATGCTTAATATGTGACCATTTACACAATATATATTTTTTCACCATTCACTACTCGTTATTTTTGGTACCAGTCTCATATTCTCAAGTCATAGGACGAGTAATTTTGGATCATTTGTCACCAAATTTTCCGCAGGGTATCAGCAATGCAACAAAATACCAACACACTTAAACAGCAATTTTTTCTTATTTATTTAGATTTTTCTTTGCATGGCTCTGGTCTATATATATAAGTGTTTGTATATTACATTAGTATTTCAACACTTTTCGTTGCTCGTTTTAGAACACCCTTTAAAATTTAGCTGGCATGTATATGTAGCGGCCAACGTTTTACATATTCTGTGAAAATTTCAGGTCCGTAGCTCTTAGGGTTTTTTAGAAAACAGCCTGTGATAGACAGACGGACAGCGTAGCGAAAACAATAGTGTTCCTTTGCAATTTTGGTGTACGGAACCCTAAAAATTACCCTACTTGAGTTTTGTTAATTTAAACTTGAACTCAATTTCAATATTTCTTTTGCGTATCGGTATCGTATCAGCAAAAAGGCGTATTGTTACATCCCTACTAAATACTATATGTATTAAGTTATGAGATATAGAAAAGAGAAAGAGCATTAATCCTAACTAATTGACTTCAAAATTTTTTTTGGATATTTTTTTATAAATACCCATCGACTCGGTGTATGAGACTTGAAGAAATACAAATTTTATTTTTTACAACCACTCTAATACCTCCCATTTGCAGCTGTTTTTTGACGTTTACGTCGAGCAAACCAAGATTGCACAAAAATAAATTATTAAATTCCTTTACAATCTGCCCCTTTGGCCGCAAACTCTCATTTGTATACATAAAAATATCTCCTATAACTACATACATATTCGCATATTAAGAGTTTATGTCTATTATTTGCACTTTATTATCACGTTAGATATAAACCACAAAAACAAAAACAACAACAACAAGAAAAACTAAGTATTATACAACAGAATTAAGGAAACTAAGCAGTAAAATAACCCAATCTTGGTAATACGAGTATATAAGAAAAACTTTATATGTATATATATTTTTCATTATTAAAGCTGGTGTAAAATTTAAACACCCACCCACTTATGGTGTGGAGATTTTACACACTGCTGGGCCAACTAACTATCCAAATAACCAGACAACAAATGAGACCGTTGACTAGCCAGTCAAGCGGCCAAAACAAGAATTTCTTAGTAGTAGCCACTAAATATCAGCAATATTATCTGTGAAAAAAGGTGTTGCCCGTTTTATAAAGTCTATGAAAATTTGCTTTGAAAGAAAAATATTGTATTAAAAAAAATCAAATTTATTTATATGTGCCAACTACACCCAATTTTTTTGAAAATATAACTAGTTCAACCTTGATAGGAAAAGACTGACTGAGTGAGACTAGTTAATCGTTTTAGCTTGAATTCTTTTTTGAACAAGTATTTTTGCCTAGTTTCTACTTTTTTGTTGGTTTTTATATTTTCTAAGGCAAAAAAAACCTTTAACCTTTGATAACGAATTATTGCAAATAAATATTAATAAATGCTTTTGATATTGACCATTATAATTTAATAATAAGAACATAATGTTTTAGTAATTGTTTAACAAATTAGCGGGCAAAAACATGCCTATTGAAGTCTAAAATGCCAAAATAAGAAAATATTATAACAATGATTTTGTTAGGTCATATGTTGAATATTTATTTGCAACAAATATGTACTTGCTAGCTAGTTACAGTAATTTTATCAGTTTCAAAGGCTATCCAACTTGTTCACGTACATAATTTAATAATTGTGGCATAAAAACGGACTTCAGTACAAAGAGCAATATACTTCATGGCTTTTCATATAAACAATTTTGAAAATCGGTATGCAAATGGAGGAATTGTGCGCTAATAAATATTTTAGATAGAGGCGGGGAAGACTTGCCCCACCGATTTTCGTATAAAAATTATACGACCAAACTCTATTTACAAACATTACAAACAAAAAAAGAATTTTGGAAGTCGGTCCATAAATGGAGGAGCTATGATCAATAATCAATATTTCGGGCGAAGGGGGAATCCCGCACAGATTTTGGAGAAAAATTATGGTACCAACCTGCAAGAGAGGTTTGCAGAAAATATCCCAACTGATTTAAAAAAAAACTATGGAACAAAACTGCAGTCAAACCCTTTCAAACAAAAAAAAAACAATTTCAAAAATCGGTTCACAAATGACATAGTTATGCATATGAGTGGGGAGCAAGTTTCACCCTACCATTTTCGAAAATAATTATGGGGCCAAACTACTAGCGAGCCCTTGCAACCAACACAAGAATTTTAAAAATCGGTTTACAAATTATGGGAGGGGGGAAGGGGCGAGCGAATTTGTCCCTCCAATTTCGAAAAGAATTATGGGGCCAAACTGCTACAAACAAAAAAGAATTTTGAAAATCGGTTCACAAATGACAGAGTTATGGATTTGGAGGAGAGCGGGAAGGATAATTTCCCCCTCCGAATTTTGAAAATCGGTTTACAAATGGCAGAGTTATGCATGGGGGAGCGATTTCCCCCATTATGAGACCAATTATTGTCAAACCCTTTCAAAAAAAAGACAAGAGTTTTGAAAATCGGTTCACAAAAGGCAGAGTTATGCATGGCGGGAGCAAATTCCCCCCTCCGGCTTTCGAAAAAAAATTAATGGACCAAACTGCAGGCAAACCCTTTCCAACAAAAAAAGAATTTTGAAAATCGGTTAAAAAAAGTTTAAAAAAAGAACATACAGACGAATTGATAAGCTTCTCCTTTTTTAACCGACTTCAAAAAAGAAGGAAGTTATCAATCCGTGTGTATGTTTTATTTTACTTTTTTATGTTTGTACACGCATAACTCTGTCATTTTTTAACCGATTTTCAAAATTATTTTTTTGTTGGAAAGGGGTTGCTTGTAGATTGGTCCCATAAATTTTCCATAAATTTTTTTTTCGAAAATCGGGTGGAAATTTTTCCCCCCAAAATATTCATTATCGCATAACTCCTCCATTTATGCACCGATTTTCAGAATTCTTTTTTTGTTGGAAAGGCCTTGCTTGCAGGCCTTCGAAAATCGGTGGGCATATTTACGTAAATGAAACAAAGCAAATCAGGAAATTTTTTCAACAAGCTGAACTAACCAAATTTTTTGTTATGTATTGTGAAAAAAAATTAACAATCACCATTGTTGATATAACAACCCAGCAAACCAAAACATTTGAAAATAATATCGCATTCGAATGTTGCGTACACATTTCTCGGACAAAAGGCTCGAGAACGGCTATCGATGTCGGAAATAGAAAAAAGCTGCTAAAGCCCACTCGTCGTTCAGTTTGTGGCAGCAAATCTTTCGATTTCGATGTTTGGCTGACAAATCAATAGCGAACCAATATCGAAGAAATATCGATACCACAAAAATGCAGGAAAAAGTAATTTTTCAATATTGTTATCTTTATTTTTTTTATTTATATATTTTAATCTAAATGGAATATTTATTTATTTAAAATTGTAACTTAGGCTGCAGTCAATCAGATTCGAACACGGTACCACCAGGCTAACAGATTAGCACACATCCACTAGGCTATCGTGGCAAACTTTTTTCTTTTCAATTATTGCACACATGAATGTAAATTACACATTCGATAAATTATCGAAAATAGTTCAATGCTGCGAACATTCACATTTTATGAAATTTGGCAATTGAGCTTATTGTCGCAACATTATCGACAAAAGCTCGCATTTGCGAACATTCGATTTTTTTATATTTGCGAATATTCGATTTTTTTTTATTTATCGAACAAATTTGTTTCGAAAATTCTTCGTTTTAGCGAACCTTCTTTTATTTCGAATCTCAGGTTTAGTGGGAAATGAATGCACACACGTACATATGTAGATGAAACTACCCACTAAACCTGAGATTCGAAATAAAAGAAGGTTCGCTAAAACGAAGAATTTTCGAAAGAAATTTGTTCGATAACAGCTCCTGAATCTAAAAAAAATCTAATGCTCGCAAATGCGAACAAATTTAGTGATCCCACTACCCCAGCTTTAAAATAACACTGCATTACAATAACTGAGCAAAGTAAGTATATTTTTGAGTATACATGAATTTGTTCTCTATTTTTTTTTTTGCAAATTGCAAAAATTTTTTTTAATTTGCCAAAACATTTTTATATTTATGATATAATTTTAAATGATCTATGACCTCCAAAATAAAATCATGTATGAATTTCGAACTATAAATACAAATATTCAAACAACACATTAATAACGATAATTTTCTTATATGAAAGGATTTTAGCGTATGAATGAGTCAAAATTATTCGTACTAAACTTGCCACTGATTTCCATTTCATGATTAGGAAAACAATTTTTGCTGCTGTTGTCTTTCCTGCCAATAAAATAAAAACCATTTTATTGCATTACACAAATATTTTTTATATGTACAATATATATGTATTTTTTTATTATAATTTGTTTAAATATATATAAAATAATTTTTATTGTGGTTGATATCATTGCTTTTGTTTGCAACTTGCAACGTTCAGCAAATTACAATAGTTTTGCTGAAATCATTTATAGTGTTTTTTATTTTTTCACTTTATTTTTTTCCTGTAAATTGTTTAAGTTCTGCATTTACAATTTACTGAATTTCGGAAACATTTGGTAGCAAACGTTTGCAACACCAGAGTCGAAGGTCAGTAGTATTTTGTATTTATAGTATTTTTATTTTATTGTTTGCGGTTGATTTGAATTTCGATTTGAATACTCGTATAGCATTTTCCCCCTTTTTTTGTAATTCATTTATTGTTATCTGCTTGCAATTACGAATGCATTAAAATTGCTTGGTTAAGTTTGCATTGTATGATGTAGTAAATAATTTGAAATAGCGAAGCTTAATTTATTAAATAGTCATTATAATTTATTGGAAACTAGTGGTATTTTCACAGATCATTATGGTAGTTTTTCTTCTAAGGTTTCGTTGTTGTCTTTTATTTGTTTCGGTTCTTTTTTTAGCTTCACTATACTATAGTTAGTTAGTTAGTTAGTTGGTGAAGTAATTGTACGTTTTATTAATTAATGCATTTTGTAATAGGTTCAAGGATCAATGTTATGCTTAATAATGAATCATTTCTAACTTATATTTTATCGCAAATTAGGCAAATTAATGACGAATTTAGAGATACATTTTACAATGTGTACTGTCGGTATTTGAATGTTGTTGCATTATGTACTTGTTTCTTAAGGCGAACTTGTTGTTAAGATGACTTAGATAAAGTTTTTTAACATTTAATAAATCGTAGAATTTGACAGGCATTAGTTTATCTGTTTATCTGAAAACTAACAAGATACTGATTGCAATTCTTTAATTATCTTTATACAAAAAAAATTAATCTATGAGGCAAAGACAATATATATTTTTAAATGACATAGACACATATTGTTAGTTAATTTTTTTTCCAAACATACATAGTATCCAGTGTTGCCACGGAGAGAATAAAAAAAGTTACGCCTTTCTTTCAAAAAAATTACGTTTTTCGTTAAAAGTTACATTTTGAAATATTCCTTGAATAAATATTAATTTGATGCCATTTATATAAAATAAATATTGTAGACCTTTTTGTTAAATACTATGTAGTTGGTTATTGTTCGGCTTAAGGTCCTTGTTGTATTAAATAAATTAATAAAATAGTTTTTTAATTAATTTATTTAATACAACAAGGACCTTAAGCCGAACAATAACCAACTACATGGTATAAAATAAATATTTGTATTCCATATTTCAGTGATAATCTAGTATGATATGGAATTCAATCGATTTCAAATCGCAAGATTTCTCCAAACAGATGTTCTGTAAATTGCGCGATACAGTGAAATCGAATCTAAGTTCGAATAAAGTAAGAATCGAAAAAAAATAAAAAAGCATCAATAAACTATCTTTCAGTAGAATTTGTTTTTCAAATCGCGTGATTTGAAGTCGATCGATTTCCATCACATAATCTAGGGATGGGCAAGTGAAAAAATATATCGATATATATCGATATCGATATATTTTTAAGTATCAATCGGCATCGATATATCGAATAAAAAATATGGATATATCGAAATATCAATATTTTTGCAACAATGATAATTAATATGTAGTCCACCATTTTTTTTAAATAAAACAAAAAAAATACCTTTCTTATAAATAATTAAGCTGGAAAGAGTTAATTTCCAAGATCCTTACTATTCCATCAATATTTCACAGAACATACATCAACAAAATTACACTCAAAGAATAATAATTTTTCGAATAGACAAAATATTATAAATAAAACAAAAGATTTTGTTAGTAACATTCTATTTGATGAAGACTGTGCCGAAATGTTTTTAAAATTTGCATGAAAAACAAAACCAAAGCTAAAAAAAAATCGAATTTGATACTGGCGATATATTAAAAATATCGACGATATATATCGATATATTTTTAAGAAAATATCGATCATTTTTTCCCCATCCCTAACATACACACAGAAAATTTTCATTGTAAAATCGTCGAAAACCAGGTTAATTTAACATTTTTCGGTAGTGATTTTGCTTCATAGGCGCTTCATGTTAAATCAACATGATTTACAATAATCTTGAAGGAATATTTATCCTTTTGAATTAACCATACATCATGTTGATTTAATATTGCAGTACAGTTAAATCAAAACGAAGTTGATACTGAAATAATACGAAAAATCATGTAGAATCCATGTTATTTCGAATTAACACAACGTGAATTTGTTATTGGAACAACACAAAGAACCATGTTTTTTTTGTAATTAATGTGTTACCTTCTTTGGGAAATGCATAGTGTAGAGAGAACAGGTGATGAAGTGCGAGAGAGATAGAAAGCTTAATTCATTTACAACCCTGCTATTGCGCGTTTTTTTTTTTTGGTTTGTAGAGCAGTGTTGCAAGCCCCTCTGGTGTCAAGTAGGGGAATTGACTTGTTTAAGCTGTATAGCCATTTTATTAGTTCGTTTACTTCGCCGACGGTTTTGCTACAATACCGACGAAGGAGGGTGCTGTGAAGTGCATTAGGATATGTTAGTATTACTCGCTGCCGGTACTGCCAAAGTGATCAGTGCTATGCCTTCATCACTTTAACAGTCCAACAACAACCAACACAATAACACACCAATGCACATGAGAAAAATGCACGATTTTGTTGGCTTGCCTGAAACTAGTCTCGAACTCAAGACCTCAGAGTTTGTAGTCAAACGCGCTAACTACTCAGTCAACAGCATCCTCAAAGTTATTACAAGTTAAAACAACGTGATTTTGATATTGAATCAACATTAAGAATCATTATAGTTATTATAGAATTATAGTTATATCAAGTTGAAACAACATGACTCTAATGTAGCTATTTCATTAATTTTACTTACGTGATTATTAGCATCGACATCAGAAAACTTCGTGTTGTAGTTGGCTGCCGCAGCCAAGATTTGAACTCGTGCCACTTGAATGATAGTCCACGCGCTAACCACTGCAGCCACAAAAGCTTTAAACTTTACTTTAGCTATACACTAAATAAATACCCATCGCATGTAAAATGAATTTTATTTTAATTCAACATGATTCAAATGATTATTTAACATAAAATGTATTTGAAATTAAAGCTATAGCCGTGTTAATTTGAAATGAAATGTAACGTTTATATCAAAATTGTTTCAACTGTGAAAATTTTTCAATCAAAGTGCTTTAAGATTAGATTAATAATTTTTCATTTAAAATTAATATGAAACAATGGTAATTTTAAGCCAGCAGCAGTAAATTTTCGCTGGTAATTCGTTTTTTGTCGTCTATATAGCCGACACATATAAGAATAAACAACAACAAGTCGCACAACTAAGCACAACAGTGAACTGTAGCAATGAAAAAAACAAATAAACACTAACACACTTAAACGAAAAAATATTTCTTGTAAATTTAATATGATTTCAAATCACAATTGCGTCATGTTTATTTTACATTCCCTTTTTTTCTGTGTGTACCAGAATAACAAGACAAAAAAAATCATTTATTGAACAAAAACATAACTTAGAATAAAATTGAAAAACCTTTTAGTTTTCAAATAGAGCTTTATTTGTTGAGGGTAAAGCAATGTCTACATGCATTTCATTAAGTGTTTTACCAAATTATCAGTAGACTTCAACCATACTTTTGAAAAAGTTTCAAACCTCTTATCTTATGCACAGGCTTTCAAAAACCATTTAGGAATTTACAAATAATTTTTTTGAAAATCACAAGAGAATAATTAAGCGCAGTAGGCTTAGAAACTTATACTACATGCACTCTATGACACTTTATAACATCGCAAGCAAACATGATAGTGTGTACTAGCGGCAACTTCCGATGTTTTTCGGTGTGTGGCAAACTGTTTGCGAGACTAATGTATACGGTTGTCACAATAATGCGAACATATTGCAGTCAAATCAAATCAAAATGACAGCATATTGTCATTTTGCTGCATTGAGCTGTTTATTTGAAATGTGACACCACAATATGACAACAAAAGAAATGTCCAATGTGTACGAAGCGTTATACACAACCTAACAAATGATATATGTATATTCGATATGAATCTATATAGACATTGCTTAAATTTGGGAGAATATCTCAAATAATACATTTTTTAAATGCCTTTTAGTTTTCTTTTTCATCTTCATAGCTAACTATTTTTTTGTATGAAATGTGACAACCCAGCAAAAATATCCGTCTAACAGAAGCAGGTTTGTAAGGGAGAGATTTCGGTACTATCCCTTACCAACCTGCTTCCGTATTACATGATTTTTGTATGGGATGTTTCACTTGGTAGGTCTGGAGGCCTCAGCTGCTTTTTGCGCATCTTAGATGCATTAACCTCATATCTTTTTTATAATTATGTATATAATTTAAAAAATTTTTGCTCTTTATATCAGAATTTCACCTACACTTGGATACATTTTTTTTATTTAAATTATTTAATGTTCTTTTTATATTTATTTATATATTAAGTGGTACAAATACAATTGGAAACTATATTACACTACAATTTACTTTTATTAAATACTTTTTGCTCGCTTATTGAATCAGGAATCGATCCCACGATCTCCGCATGGTAGGCTAGAACACTAACCACTAAGCTACCGAGGCACATTTATTTTCATACAGAATTCAATGGAAGAATAAAAAATCAAATTACGAAGTAAAAATAACACTCGCATCCATATTTGTATCCACGTAAGCGAGAGAGGATGCACTATAAAAAGTTTGAGTTGAAAGAAAAAAACTTCGGGTTTAAAAAACATGAAAAAAACATAAATAGCCGACCAAATTTCTCGTATGTGCGTTAAATTTCTTCATTCGCCTACTTTATTGCAACCTCGTAAGGCATAGGGGATGCACTATGTACTTTTGCGCATCTCCGAAGCCTTTCTATTTAATCTTAGTGCATCCTTTTACCAAGTTTATTTTTGCTGGGAACAAAGTTTATTTAATGACGTATGCAAGTGTAGGATTGTTATGTTATTTAAACCGAACGGGCAGTTCTTGCCTTAATTAATTAATTAAGTACTTTTTCAAAAATGTTGCTTCATTCTTTGCCATGTACCCAAAGTTACGAATATTTTGTCAAATATAACAAAATTATACATGTTACATTTGGCCTTCAAAAGTTATGACAAATGTAGCAAATATAACCAAACGGCATCACTGCTAGTATCCTTTCAGCTACACACACAAAAATTTCAATGTAAAATCGTTTGCTGCATGGGTGTTTCATGTTAATACAACATGATTTACATTAATCTTTACAGAACATTTATCCTTTTGAATTAACTATATTTCATGTACAGTTAAATCAAAATGAAGTTGATACTGAAATAATGCGAAAAATTAGGTTGAATCAAAGTTATTTCGAGTTGAAACAACGTGAATTTGATATTGGAAAGCAACGTGAATTCGATATTGGAACAACAAAAAGAATCATGCTGAATCAAAGTTATTTCAAGTTGAAACAATGTGAATTTGATTTTGAAACAACACGAAGAATCATGTTGAATTAAAGTTATATTAAGCTGAAAGAAGAACATGATTTTAATGTAGCTAATTTTTTTTCTTACGTGATGTGTATTAGCATAGGCATCAGAAACCACTTTGTTATAATTGGATGCACCAGTCCAGATATGAACACGTGCCACTTGCATGACTGTCCACGCGCTAACGACTACAGTCACAACAGTTTCAAACTTTATTTTAGATATCCAGATGATTGGTTTGGTTGTCAAAAGAAAAAATAAAATAAAAATATAAATAAATTTCATAAAATAAATAAAATAAAAAAGCTATAAACATTTAATTAAAACATAATTAAATTAAGATGAGTTACAATGAGTGGGAGATATTTATGTAAACTAAATGAACTCCTACTTTCCTTGGAACTATATCCGAAACCAATTTTATAGCAACTACTGCTGCCACGATTCTTTACATCAGTCTAGTGACCCATCACAAAATGTCTAAAAGGTCGGTACTGTTTGCAGAAATTTCCGTTTCCGTTATTTTGAATTCTATTGGCTGTTGAAAAGTGCTGCCCATGCTTTTATTTTGACACTTCATAGGCAGTGTTGCATTTAGTGTTACCAAATACAAATTGTAATTATAGCTGTCAGTTTATGTCGTTAAGTTTTTCATTTCGTAACAATATTATATCATGTTAAAGCAGTTTTCCTTTTCAAATTTATGTGTTTATTTTATGAAATATTTTACTAATACTTTCAGCGGACACGAAAAAAGCATTCGTAATGAGAATCACCCATGAAAACTTTTTTTACAAACTATTAATTTAAAAATCAAATTAATCAATCTTTCAAATTAAAGATTTCAAATGGCATAATTTTCCATAATTAACATAACATGAATTAACCAAAGACTCACATCAATTACATCTTTTTTTTATAATTTTCCTTTCTTTAATAAGAAGAATAACCAAAAATATAAAAAAAGACAACAAACAACTAGAATAATATAAATAAATAAATGTTTTAAACACCTGAATTACACACACCTTCATGGTATTTGATTACAAAAACGTGATCAATTTAATGTTGCATTAATGATCCCATTTAAAGCAGGCAATTAAAAACAAATTCTAAATTACAAACCTGTGCCAAAAACTGCAATAATACCAAAAATAATAACAGCAACATATACATTTCTGTATTTTTTTTCGCTTTTATATAAACAAATTTAAATATTTTTTTGGCCATTTGCGAGTGAATAGACGACAGACATTCAAACTAAACAAAAAAAAATAGCGAAACATATAAAAACATAAAAACCTAATTTTCCAAAAAAAAATAAAAAATATAAAAAACACATTAAATAATGGCAATATTCGTACTTAATACTAAAGTTAGTTACTTTAGTTTGTTAGTTGCTATTCAGATTTGAATTTGAATAAAAAAAATTTGTTCATAGAACTTGTAAAATAATGGAATATTTAACAATTTTGATGCAGAAAACATCGAACAACATGAGGTAAACTAACCAGATCAGCCTTAGTAATTGAATATATTTTCCAAGTTTCTCGTAAACTTTTTGAATTTTGGGGAGAGGAAAACACTACAATATATTATAAATTTCGAAGATGCTAAAACGCTACCAATGAGCAACTGAATTCTAACCTCTGTGAACATCATCATGCCAACTAACTACCAACAAATTTGTTTGCAGTAACAACTGCTCTAAAATATCGTTGCCTGATCATAAGTTTACTAAAAATGTTATAAGCTTAAACAATTTTTTTAGAACAAAAACACTAGTTTATACAGTGATTTGGATGGTATTTAGAGCATCGGTAAAAATAATAATAAACATCAGTCTCAAAAAATATCACAGAAAGTTTTTAATTTTTCTATTAACGCCTTTTGGATGTTTAGTGCATATTAAATTTTTAGCGCATTTGTATTTTTGCTGCTTTTGAATTTTTACCACATTTGGATTTTTACCGCATTCGGATATTCACCGCATTTGTATATTTACCGCATTGTGATTTTTAGCGCATTTGAATATTTACCGCATTTGGATTTTTACAGGATTTGGATTTTTACCGCTTTCGAATATTTACCGCATTTAAATTTTTACTGCGCTTCGCTTTTACCGCATTTCCATTTTTACCGCATACGGATATTTACCGCATTTGGATTTTTAGCGTATTCAAATATTTATCGCATTTGGGTTTTTATCGCACTTAGATTTTTATTTGGATTTGGATTCTTTCTGCATTTGCATTTTACCGCATTTGGATTTTCTCCACATTTGGATGTTTATCGCTTTCGTATGTTTACCGCATTTGGATTTTTATTGTATTGGGGGATTTTTACCGCATTTTGCTTTTTAACGCATTAGGAGGGGTATATTGTGCTGTTCTATCATTACTAAAATAGAGTGTGTTCTAATGACGTCAGGGAACTTGTTCACGAAAATCCCAACCACCCCACCCAATTCATGGTCGATACGCCAGTGAATTGCACTATACATTACAGAGAAAATTCATTCTTTAGAGCAGCGGTGCCCAAAAGTTCCTTATGGAAGAGCAAACACCAAAAAATTTAAAGAAACACTAATTTTTATTCAATATTTTTTGTTGTAAAAACTAATACATACAAAGAAAAAAGAAGAAAAATTTTTTCATATATTTATTTGTTGTTGCTTTGCACTTGCGTGTATACAGTGAAGAACGACAAAAAAACTAATAAGGCAAAATTGTTTATGTATTTCGTATTGCTAGTGCTGAGTGCTGTGTGTGTGTGTGTATTAAAACACACAGCATATAGCTGTGCTTTTACAAAAACAAATGAGCACCAACCGCATAGGGCTTGGGCAACGCTGCTTTAGAGAAACAAATCATAGGAAGGTCTTTCTTGTCACTTTCAATATTGCTCCTTCCTATAACTGGTCTTATATAAAAAAAACTATGAGCTCTAAAATGTTTTGCATACCAGAATCGACTGGTCGACTTTGAAGCACTGTAGCTCATTGTGTATTGCAACAGGTTGGTCAATGAATTCTGAAAGCTTAGGTTCACCTATTATGACTAATAAAGCAGTGAGCGTTTAAGCGCTAGTTTAGTTAAACTAAAGCAAAATTTAATTGTAGTTTAAACTCTACATCAATAAATCACTTCCAAATGTAGTATGCCTAGTTTAAACAATAACAATGTGGCAGCACTAAGGCAAATGGCAAAAATTTATGTTTTTCGGCAGGATATCGATCAAAAACATATGATTTGTATAGTTTAAACGCCCTATTTTATGCGTTTAGACGCCCAATTTTATGATATATAGACTTTCTGCTTTAAACACATTTTAGACCAAAAAGAGAGATAAACTTTCACTGATTTATTAGCCCTAAGGCATACATAATTTTGTTTAACGAATATTAGTTTAGAAGATACAGATTAAAATTCGCGTTATGACTATAATGTGTCTGTAAAATATAATAATATAACGTTCTTTATATATAATTTAAAGTTTCCGTTATGTAAAATAAACAGTGCTACCAACGTTAAAAAAATCTTTCTAATTACCAACAACATTTATTAGGGTATTTATTTGGTTAACCGTTAATCGGTTAACCGGCTAATTACTACCCGATTAACTAATCGGTTAATTTAAAATTGGTTATTTTCGATTAACGGTTGAACCGATTCATTTCGGTCGATTAGCCGATTAACCAACGTAACAAATTTTTTCATATTTTGTAGTATTATAACGTATTTTTTGTGTGTTTAATTGTTAGTTTCGTCTCATATACAAAACGTATGTGTGTAGAAAGTATTTTTCATACAAACAAACAAGTTTGTTCAGTGAATTTAACTTAAGTAAAAGATTAAAATCTTTGGACGTGGCTATAAAAGAGTTTAGTAAAGACTCTGCTACTCTAATTGAACTTGAGGGAATTACGTATTAAGTTTTTCTTGAACAGTTTTATAAAATCCAATAATACTGTTGCCACCGATTTAATTAAAAATATAAGGATTATATATAATGAGAGACGAATTCAATTATTTTATACCCACACTCAGGAATATTTCCTTCTAGTAACAGTTGTTTAAAATACAGTACAAAAACGGGAACTAAGGAATTCGGAAATGAACTTTTTTTGCAGAATATTCGCCGCTGAGCTTTGCTAGCATGAATTAGATGATGACCTTACAACAGAAGAAACTATCGATAGTAATACCAGAAATATTTTAACAGAATTAACCGAAACAATTAGAAGTGTTAAGAATTTGAAAAAAAAATTAAAACAGGACTCTAATGGCATAATGGAAAATTTTGTAAATTTAGAGAAATCTAGGAAAAGGAATGAGAAACTAAATATTCTGTATTATAGATTGCTTTCGATTTCTTCAACATCTATCATAAATGGAAGGATTTTTCCAAGTCAAGTTTATCAAAACTAAAGAAGAGAATCTCTTAAATCCTAAGCATTTAAAGCAAATTATTTTTCTGAAAGATTGTTTTAGAAGATCTCCTTAAACGATGGAAATAACTAATATAATGATCTCACAAACTTTTTAATTTTTTAATGAAAATGTACATATTTATGATTTTTTTTTCATGATTTAGTTCAAGAATTGTTATAATTGTTATGTTATTGTTTTTTTTTTTACTAATAAATACAAAATAATAGATACATAATTTATGCATTTTATTTGTTGAAATTACTTGATTTATGAAAAAACTTTATTAATTGGTTAACCGATTAATACCGAAATTAACCGACTATTAACCGATTAAGCTAAAACCTCGATTAATTAATCGAGCGATTAACCTATTAAAGCAGAAACCCGATTAAATGGATACCCTAACATTTATACATATTAGTAAAATAGGGTATATTTTCGTTTTTTTTTTTCTATTTTAACTTAAAAATGAGATATTTTATCACGGTAAAAAGTACCATAAGTTTGCATCAGGACTAGGGTATTCGTTTTAATCGACTTTTCATATGTTCGATTAATCAATTAATCGAAATTGAGATTTTTAAATTTCAATAACAATCGAGTAAAACTTTTATTTCGTTCGAGTTATTCGAATAAACTGTACTGCTAAGAATTAGTCGAGTTAATCGGAAAATTTTTAAATTTACTCGGTTTTTTGTAAATTTTTGTGGACAGAACTAAAACAAATCAAGTTTTTTCACGTTTTATATCTTTTAATAATAAAAACAAAAGAAAATATAATATTTCTACATAAATTAGATCATAAACTGATTAGATCATAAACTGATTAGATCATAAACTGATTAGATCATAAACTGATTAGATCATAAACTGATCTTAAGTAGAGTTTTACCTTTCGCAGAATTTTTTATTTGCCGAGAAATCATGTGCTATTTTGACATTTCTTCTGATCTTGCTAATTCCAGCTTAGAAATTATTATTTTCTTAACGAGGAAGAGATTTGTCACTACATTTTAATTTTCATGGCAGTGGTAATATATCACCATTTAAAATTCTTTGCCTACCACTGTTTCCTTAACATACTTTGTAGCAATGCACAAAAAGAGCACAGTCTAAATCGAAGGATCTCTATTGAATTGGCACACTTGTAGTTACTGACTACACACTCGTACTACGAAGATCGTGGTTGTTGTTTGTGATTGTAATAAATGTTCTCAAACTTGTTTAACGTAAAAACATTTATTGAAACATTAATCGTATAGAAATCACTTTCATTACATTCAACAACTATTTCATGATCATTTATAGTTGTTGTTCGCTCTGGTTTTTTATTCCTGTTTCTTTTCTAACATTTTCTTACCAAACTTTCTGACCAGTATTCCACATTTATGGCTAAAGGATTTTCCACTAAATTTTCATAGTAATTGCTGGTTCACATTTATTATTTTGCGGATAATTGAAATTTTATGTTTGCTAAAAGAGTGTCGACATAGCAAATCGTTTATTGTGCTTCAGACTTTTAAGCTGTATTTCACCTATTTTGCTTTGTTTGTTGCATAGTTTTTCTTTTTCTGGGTGGTGAACTTGTATCATGTTTTGTATCATGTTGTATTGCAATATGTGTATTTTAATGTTTTTGTTGCTGTTGCCTTGTTGCATATTCAAAGTATCAAGATGATCTTTGTTTATATTTGTTTATGTCTTTTGATATCGATATTAATGCTAACAAAAGTTTATGTTTCATGTTTCAGGCACAAGTGCAATTTGCAGTTATTTCTCTTTTAAGTGTCAATAATTTGTCCATAATGTGTGAAATTTTATTGAACTCTATATTATGTAATCGTTTCTTTTGCACCTACGATCAAATTCGATTGTCATTTGAGAAAAATAACTATTGACATTTTTTAAAGATAAGATTAGAAAACATTTTTGGTTAGAAAGCAATTCTAATACACCTGCAAATGTAAAGGTGTACACACAGAAAAATTTCCATGTAAAATCGTCGAAAACCAGGTTAACTTAACATTTTTCGGTAGTGATTTTGCTTCATAGGTGTTTCATGTTAAATCAACATGATTTACAATAATCTTGAAAGAACATTTTTCCTTTTGAATTAACTATATTTCATGTTGATTTAATATTCCAGTACAGTTAAATCAAAATGAAGTTGATACTGAAATAATACGAAAAATCATATTGAATCAAAGTAATTTCGAGTTGAAACAACGTGAATTTAATATTGGAACAACACGAAGAATCATGTTGAATCAAAGTTATTTCAAGTTGAAACAACGTTAGTTTGATATTGGAACAACACGAAGAATCATGTTGAATTAAAGTTATATCAAGCTTAAACAACATGACTTTAATGTAGCTATTTTATTAATTATTTTACTTACGTGATAGTCATCAGAAAACTTTTCGTTGTAGCTGACTGCCCCAGCCAAGATTTGAACTCGTGCCACCTGCATGATAGTCCACGCGCTAACCACTGCAGCCACAACAGCTTCAAACTTTTCTTTACTTATACACTAAATAAATACCATCGTATGTAAAATGCATTTCATTTTAATTCAACATGATTTAAATGATTATTTAACATAAAACTTATTTGAAATTAAAGTTATAGTCATGTCGATTGAAAATGAAACTTAACGTTTATAACAAAATTGTTTTAACGGTGATTTAAGGTTAGATTAATTATTTTCCGTTTAAAATTAATATGAAACAATGGTAATTTTAAACTAGCAGCAGTATATATTCGCTGGTAACTCGTTTTTTGTCGTATACATAGACGACACATGTAAAAATAAACAACAACAAGTCACACAACTAAGCAGAACAGTGAATTGTAGCAATGAACAAAGCAAGTAAACACTAACACACTCAAACGACAAATTATTTCTTGTAAATTTAATATGATTTGCAATCAAAATTGCGGCATGTGGATTTTACATTCCTTTTTTTCTGTGTATATGCACGCTAGGAACATATTTATTGTATGTATATAATTTAAAAACCGCTAGGATAATTGTGGAACTAAAAATCATATATCGTCATATAAAACGTAAAAGTATGCAAGGGACAAAAATTTCAAAATCGCGGTTTTAATCAATTTATTGTATGTTATATCGAAGCCCATGTCCCTACAAATTTTTAGGCTTCTACTGCCATGCTCCGCGACGTTATAATCGATAAGAAAACAACATAGCCACTATAACTTGGACTATTTCATAAACTGTTTGCCCTCTCCTGTAAAATTTAAAAAATTGTAGTTTCATGGTTTTACGTTTTATATGACGATATGTACATGGCTGATGATCATTCTAAGCGCACATTTGTTTTACCAATGTAACTAATAGAAATATGAGAAGGTAAAATTTGGTTTGTAAACAGACCGGTTTTGGCTAAGTGCCATCTTCAGTGTTCTATTGAAATAACATCATATTTTTCGATTTTTAATATTTTTGTGTATTGAGCGTTACATTTGCTTTCGCGATTGTTCTGGGAATGAAAAAATATACCATAAAAAATGAGTAGAGGTTTTGAAAGCACTATACATCTAGTCTCTAAAAACAATAAATTATAATAATGGCAGGACTAAATTAAAAGCTATGACCACTTTTTTAATTTTAACTTGGGTTCGCATGGAAAAATAAAAAAATGTTAACTTTTAAAATAATTCTTTACAAATATTTATACATGAGCAAACAGTAGGCTAACTCTTCTTTCAAATAAGACTCATTTTAATACGACCAACAATGTTAAAATTTATGTCAATTTTAATTAATTATTCGTACCAAAATACGCCCAACCTAATAAATACATTCTCGAAAATATAACAAGCCACGATGCGGTAGAAGCAAAATTTTTTCAAAGCAAATCAAACATTTCTAAAGGGATTATGTTATTTATATCGTTTATATCCTTCATTTGCTGTTAAGTTTTTTTTCCCGTCCTAAAATTTATAGATAAATTCTATTTAAGAATATTGTTAATTAACGTTACGCTCAATACATTTTTATATTAATTCAATATTTTGAATTTAAAGCAATTCAGTTGTCTAATCTTTCATGACTTTTAACATAATAAATTCTTTTAACAAATAAAATGACTTTCTTCACTAAAAAATTACAATTAAATTAAAAAATTAAGGATAATACTCAATACATATTTTTGGATACAAAGCATGATTGATTGATGAAACTTTTTGCAATATAACACTATTTAATAAAATTCAAAAAACTTTTAAATATTTAAAAGTACAAAGCTACGTTGTTATTATAGTGTATGTTGTTAATACAATTTAAAGAGTTAAAATAAGTAAGGAAGCGTACTAAAAAAGGATAAAGCTCAATCCACAAAACTGCGGACAACAATAGTTTATTAAAAAATATATATAATTAATATTATTTTCTAAAAATAAAAAATAAAAGAAGCAAATGCAAATATTCTAAAACCATTATATATAATAGCGTTTTTGCACAAATTCATACTTTCTTAATGTGGAAAATCAACGGACACGTCATTTTGTATGAACAGAATATAAACAGTTTTTTCGTTCTTTGTTTTGAATACATAATGGACAGTCTTAAATAAACAAAAAAAAAACGTATGTAGATTTATTTGTAACATATTAAATCATGCTAAAGCAATTTTTATTTTCAAATTTATGCGTTTATTTTATGAAATATTTTACTATACTTTCAACGGACACGACAAAAGCATTAGCAATGAGAATAACACATGAATGTAACTTAACAAAATCCATAATTTAATTTAAAAGTGTAATACTTAAGCATTAAAAATTCTCATTAAAATATACATACAATGTTTTAATGAGTATGACATCAAATACAAGATCAAATCATGTCGATTTCTTGAATCAAGTTCATATTTTTCTTTTTTTTTAATTAATTCAAATTTTTACCTCCTTAGCTCTGTTAAGAGAGAGGCACACCTTTTTGAAAATGTTTTAAAGTTTTACAAATGACACTAAATTAAGTATCCGTGTGTGTGTGTGTGTGTCTTTTTGCAAATGACACTCTTAACTAGGGATGTAACGATACGCCGTTTTGCCGATCCGATACCGATACCGATATTTAAAAATAAATATCGCCGATACCGATTCCGATACCGATACGAATATTGAAATTGAGTTCAATATTCGATCAACATATTTAGATCAACAAAACTCAAGTGCAATTTTTTTATTATACAAAATTACATTGTAAGAGAGAATATTTAAAATTGATTTTAACCCAGTATAAAAAATTGGAAGTAATTCTTAAGGAGCTACATTTTCTTTGCTTCCAAAAAATCTATATTTAAAATATGCGGATAATTAGTAGAAAAGCAAGAAAAAATTTTTAATTCCTTTATAATTTTAAAAAATACTCGCCATGCTTTTTAAAAAATCGATTTTTTAAAGGACATTTATCAACTAATATTCTTCTAAATAACTTAATAGCTTAATTATTAAAAGTCTTCTAAGTTTACATTTATTCACCTAAATTTACATGAAAATAAAGTTTTGAGTTTAACTTCGCATAAAAAAAATTGTAAAAATGGGTAACTTTTATCCTTTTTCCTTGAGGAAAAATCATTATAGAACACCGAAAAAGAAATTTGTCCTAGCATCGCTTCCGATTCGGTGATTGTTAATCGAAAAACAGAACTTCTTGCAATGGCAAGGATATGTAAAACTAATTAGAAATTGTCCAAATTCGCAAAACTTCCGGATCGCGAATTCTACATTTTCGTGACTTCTTTGAAGTGTCTTTTTGCTGAAATAAGATTTGAAAAACAACGACTTGAATTTGAATTCATGGTAAAATTAACAAAAAATAAATAATTTTTTTACAAAATAACAGCATCAAATATTATTAGTTTTTAAAATTGATATTAATAAGATTTTAAAAATAACGAACTGAATTTTATTCATGGTAAAATTGAATAAAAATAAATTATTTGTTAAAAAAAACTCTGAAAAAAATTTTTAAAGTATCGTCGTATCGACAGTAAAATATCGCCGATACCGATGTATCGGAAAATCTGAAGTAACGCCGATATATCGGTATCGGTATCGGTATTCGTTACATCCCTACTCTTAACAACAATTTTGAAATTTATGAATGAAATAAAATTAATTCATTTGTATGAACATTTAATTTTGTATTTGTTTGAATTTTATATGAACATATAAACGATCATGTATCTATTTTGTCATTTTAATAAATCAATAAGCTTTAGAAAACTACAAGAATCGTATACCTGTATGAGTATTTATACAAACTCATTTATGAATATTTATTCGTGTACTCGTTCGTAAAATGAAGTGTGTTCGATTACAACTTGGTGCAGACAATTATAATTTAACGTACGAGTCTGTTGACATGAAAACATGTAATTAAAATTAAAACAATCGTAAATAATAAAATTGTAATTAATATTGAGGCGTAATGCTGGGAAAAACTGTTGACAAATATGTACGTTTTTTAGGGTATTCATTTTAATCGACTTTTTAATTGTTCGATTAATCAATTAATCGAAATTGAGGTTTTTAAATTACTCGAACAATCGAGTAAAGCTTTTTCGGTTAAAAATTATTCGAGTTAATCGAAAGCCTTTTGAATGTACTCGTTTTTTCTAATTTTTGTTCGGAGAATTTTTAAAAATCAAGTTTTATTACCGTATTATATATTTTATTAATGAAAATAGTGGATCATCCAAAATAATACGCCATGCATCGATTTAAGAAGTTTTTGCTTTGGGAAAAATTTTGTGATCATATTTTCGTCCCACTTTATGCAGGGTAATTCATTAAATAACACTGGTTTTCAAATTTTTACTTTTGGAATGTTTAAAGTTTGTATTGCATTTTTTATTTTTTTATTTCGTTTCTTTTTTCGTTTCCATATAACCGCTAATTTGTGTTTTTCGATGTATGCTTCTCTTTAAAGCTCCATCCAGCGTCAAAGGATGGTTCGAATAAAATAAAGTCTGGTTTTAAAGGCTTTTAAATTACGCGTCCAATGGTCGCTTATTTGCTTCGATCGGATAAAAATTAGTGAGTTGCAGTAGATCGAAGTTAAAATTTAATGAAATTTTTAATGATTTTCAACAATTGTTGCCATTTCATAAGCTGTTTTGTATAATAAATAATAACAAAGTCCATAGTGTAATAATTTTATTGAAAATCCCATTCGATGTCCAACATTTAAAGCCATAAGGGACGCAAATCGGACAGAAACTGAAAATGATATAATAAAACAAACGAAAAAACTAGCATTTAAATTTACTATCTACCAACTAGGTACTTGGTATCGAAATATTTGCTTTATTTCAAATATGTAATTATTGCTCGATGCAAATATTTCCGAACTTTTCTACAAGGTAACAAAAATTGTTCTTTCGCCCCAATTGTTGCTGTATATTTCACTTAATTCGGTAATATCTACATCAAGCGGTACAATAGTATCTCATAACGATTTAATTGAATGCCAAATTTTATAATATTTAAATATTTTGCCAATTTTGATTAAGAGATCTTGAAAACTTCATTCGAAAAAAAGAAAATTTACATAAAACTTTTTACTCGAGTTATTCGATTAATCGACTTAAATTATTCGAACAAATTTTTACACGAAATTGGAAATTTTTGTTTGATAGAACATTATTTGACTTGAATTTTCGCATTAATCGATCAAACATTAATCAAGTGAATACCCTAACGCTTATACATATGTGCAGGGAAATCGGAAATATGCCCTAAAAAATTTGTTGTATGGGCATTAAATATGCACTAAAAACTTAAAACTATGCTCTCAAAATGTAAAAATATATGCTCTTAAAACTTTATCATTTCGTTTATAATTTATATACGGCCATGTCACAGAGTTCAATTCCGTTCGGAAACGGAATTCAACTTACCCCATTTTTGTAGCAGCTGGTGTCTAAAAAAGAAAACTAAAATACACAAATTTGTCAGGTGTGTCCAGATTGTTGGCGGCGCTATTATGGTGCGGTATGCTCCAGCTACGGATTGACATATTAGGGTTGATTCCGTTTCCGAACGGAATTGAACTCTGTGACATGGCCGATAATATTCATTTCTGACACCACGAATTGTGTACATATATTGGTGGCATGCAATAACGTCAAAGACGATAACGCCAACGGACATTAGTTCCACTTCAAAAAGGAAATAATTTCCAAGGGAATGTCGACTAGTGGGTTCGCTGAGTAAAGAGTTTCTGCCTAGTCAAAAATCGAATCTCTGTGAAGCCACTATTTGATATAACCAGTGAAGAAAACAATTAATCCCTTTCACTCTGCAATACCGTGTGCATGAACTTTATTTGCATTTTTTTATGATCATTATTTCCTTTTCAATGTGGAAATAACGCCTGTGAACATCATTTCATTGCACGTTATTGCATGCCACCTACTTATGTATTCTGGCTTCTTATGGATACTGGAGTCGATTTAATAATGCCAGCCTGGCCTTTCATCTGTCCGAATCATAAAATGTTGGCCGCCATGCCACCAAGACATATTTTGTGGTTCCTATTAGGAAACAAATCAACGAAATCGCATAAATATCTTAAAATTAAGACTTAAATATTCGCAAAACGCGACTATTATCGTCCTGCTATTTTTCGATGAAATCCAAATAAGCAACAAACAATTCGACAAAATTTAAATTGCTCAAAAATCCTCAATACTAAATAATTGATCATTTTTAAATCTGTGAATAAATCAATGGAATGAGGAAAATTTTTTAAGAAATTGGGGCAAAATTACAATAGAGTAAACTTAAAATCACAAAAGAAAAAAATTTTTTTGTGGCAAAATTTTTTAATTTTCGATGGCAAAAGACTTTTTTTGTAAATATGCATATTTACAAAAAAAGTCTTTTGCCATCGAAAAATGCATATTTACAAAAAGCCAAAATATGCAGGAAAACAGCCAAATATGCTACAAGAAATAGAAAAAATGCCATATATATGCAACTAAGTGTAAAATATGCAAAAACATGCTGTAAAGGGTAAAATATGCAAAAATATGCACTAACAAATCGATGCTGAAATTCTTAAAAAGTTCTGAAACATATAAATATCTTATTTGTGCCTATATACATCGCACAGGAAAAAACATTCAATTGCATATTTGCTGTTTCCCTGCATATGTATATATATATATACTGCTGAGACAATGTTTCTTCTATGCTGAACTTTTTTTGAAACACAGAAACTTTATAAAAGCCAAAAATATATTATGTACCATAGATTCAGAATCCTAAACCATTAGAACATATTAGAACAATAAAATGATATTGCATCGAATAACATTGTCGATGTAATTAAAATAATCGACTTTTAGTTGTTACTAACTAAAGATGGAATGGGATTTATACACGGCTGGTTCTACTTGCGAGTAGATGAACTGCCCAGATTGCTCTGTAGATATGTTATGAAGTCTCAATGTAGGCAACGTAAAATTGTTTATCGCCTGACAGTTTGTGCTGCTCATCCGATACCAAAAAAATGTCTAAGTAGCTGTACGAATTGGAAGGCGACTAAAAAAGGGCGGAAATGTCGATAATTAATATATGAACAGCCCCTAACCCTAAAGGGCCCCATACACTGCACCAGCATGCACGAGCAATCAAGTGTTGCCGACAGTGGTTTGGTCTCGGGATGAGCAAGTGAAAAAAAATATGTCGATATAATATCGATATATTTTTCAATATCGATCAGCATCGATATATATCGAATTAAGAATATCGATATTTCGATATATGTATATCGATATTTTTCAAGCACGGTTATTCATACATAGTCCCACACAAAAATGCACAAAAACTACTTTTCTTATAAACAACCAATCTGAAAAGAGTTAATTTCTAACATCCTTACTGTTTCACCAATATTCCATGGAATGTACATCAACAAAATTATACTCAAAGAAAAATAATTTTTCTTATACACAAGAAGTTATAAATAAATCAGGGACAGAAAATAAAGATTATTGCACAAATTTTTTTCCAAAAATATCATAATAATCCCAGAATATTAGTAACATGTTGTTGAACAATAAAATTACTATTTTTTTATATGCTTTCTATTTATGCAATACACTTTTATTTTCAATTTTTACTGAAAAAATCAATTAATAAGAATTATAATTGAGTTTTATTTTTTGATCGTAAAAGAAGTCTTATTTTTGAGTTTTATTGTTTAGTTCAAAAATAACGATTATTTTAAATTTTTATTTTTTTGCTCGAAAGTAAAGATTATTTCTTGATTTTTATTTTTTGCTTAAAAATAATTATTATTTTAGGTTTTAATTGTTACTTTGTTGATGTATTTTTTAGTCATATGCAACAAGCCATTTGAATGTCAATTCATAGTAATTCATAACTACTTTTTTAAATATTGCCTGGAAGATACTTAGGTGATACTTCTCAAGAATTTAGCCGAGACACCTATTGTTTAGCCGAGACACCTATTGTTTAGCCGAGACATCTGTTGTTTAGACGAGACACCTTCACTAAGCAAGAGCACTACTCTTAAGCGGCCCACCCACTTGCAATATAATTGTGCAATTTTCCGTATTGTACAATAATATCACCAATGTGTATGTCATATTCGAAGGTGGCACAATATATTGGCAAAAATCAAAATGCCTTTGATTTTTATTGTACAATAAGGAAAATTGTATAATATGGTGGCAACATTGTTCAGTGTTATATTTACTTTTTCACTGTCAGGAGAATTGGGCAATATTTTCTTTGAAAATATTGTGACATTTATTGCATAGTATAGGTCAGAACGACAATAATATGTACAATAACATATGCAATAATATTGTATAATGGATGAGCCGCTTAAGACACAAGACCGGTCTAAAAATTCCCCAAAATTGGGACAAAAATCTCCCCAAAATCTCAGAAGTACAATGTACACACTTGTACCATATTTACACTATGCAACTTTGTTGCATGCAATTTTCATTTTAAGTGAGAGTGCTGAAATAGAAATGTATACATTTTGTATTTCTTCTCTGTCTTTCTCACTGAAAAAAGAGAGTTGCATGCAACAAAGTTGCGTGGTATAAATATGGTATTATTTAATAATTTGCTGGTTTCCAGTAGAAATATAAAATTAGATTCATACGTGGCGTATGATTGATATTAATTCAGTTGAAAAAATATATAAAAAAATTCATTTTTGTTTGATTGGTATTGAAAATAGTGTAAAAATATGAAGGTCTTCATTTTCTTTGCGTGATAACAAACAACGTATTAAACTTTTGTTTGGAACATTTTATATAATTTTAAAGGCAGAGACCTGTAGATTAAGATTTTTTTATTTGTTTTTAGAGTTTCACAAAATTTGTGGGCACTTAAAGAAAAATATCAAAAATTTAGTAAAATTTAAGGTTTTTCGTTAATGTTTTTAATCTTTGACCCGCAATATCTTAAAAACTACTTGAGATACCGTTATGAAATTTTCAGCGTTTTAAGATGGTATAGTTACTAATAAAAGACAGTAGGAAGCTTGGACCAAATACAATTCGAAGTAAGTTTGTTTTAGTAATAACAAAAAGTCATATGAAAATCTGACTTTTTTCGGTATTTTTCCTCTCCTGACTATACTAGTCGTGGGGCCCATTATCGCCACATATGGAAAGTTGCTATCAAATATAGCTTTAAAAGTCCGGCTGCGAAGTTAAGATGGCAGCTTTGCAATTTTTGTACCACTCATGAAAACATGAAAAATATTTTTAAAAATTATCATATTCTAGGGGTTACTGTGGGCGAACTGTTATAGATAGAGCTAAGTTTTTTAGCTTGTTAGCTTGTTTTTTTTGTCCTCTATCCAAATCATGTTAGCTTAATTAAGGTCTTTGAAGAAACTTATTTTTTATAATCAAAATACTGATAGTAACTTTTTGACAAAAAAAATTTACAAAAAATCAACTTTTTTTAAGTGTAAAATTGAAACTGCTGCCATTTCTCACTCCATTAAGATAAATTGATTCGGTAAATTGGAAAATTTTTGTTGAATTGTGCAGATTATTATTAAATTTTTGGTATAATTTTGCGACTTAAGACAACTTTAGAGTTTAAAAAATACCAGAATAAGTTCGCCAAATTTGCAAAAAAAAATTTTTTTTTTTGCAAGGCCTGTAACTTTTGAACTATCGGAGAGAAATTCAAACCGTAAGTGAGGCAAATGTAGGCTTTTGATAGCAGATTCCAAAATGGGAAAGGGTTTGGAAATCGGACACGAAACTTAATTTTGGCGATTTTTTTAAAGTTTGACATACCCGAGGCTACCAATTTCGGGAACCCCTGGAGCCTCTCTCGAAGGAGCCAGCACCTCAAATTCTTCAAACTTAAGACGGACGTCACTGGCTTCAGCAGTTACGAAGATACTGAATTATTTCCATTTTTTTAGTTTTTTTGCCACAAACCACTATGCAGCGCCCATTTTATTTTTTGTATTAATGTTATTAGTAGGGATGTAACGATACGCCGTTTTGCCGATCCGATACCGATACCGATATTTAAAAATAAATATCGCCGATACCGATTCCGATACCGATACGAATATTGAAATTGAGTTCAAGTTTAGATTAACAAAACTCAAGTGCAATTTTTTTTTGTTATACAAAATTACAGTGTAAGAGATTATTAATATTTAAAAATGATATTAACCCAGTATAAAAAATTGGAAGTATTTTTTAAGGAGCTACATTTTCTTTGCTTACAAAATATCTGTATTAAAAATATGCAGATAATTAGTAGAAAAGCAAGAAAAAATTTTTAATTCCTTTATAATTTTAAAAAAATAATCTCTATGCTTTTTAAAAAATCGATTTTTAAAGGACATTTATCAACTAATATTCTTCTAAATAACTTAATAGCTTAATTATTAAAAGTCTTCTAAAAGTTTATATTGATTCACTTAAATTTACATGAAAATACAGTTTTCAATTTAAATTCGCATTGAAAAAAATTGTGAAAATGAGTAATTTTTTATCCTTTTTCCTAGAGGAAAAATCATTATAGAACACGGAAAAGAAATTTGTCCTAGCATCGCTTCCAATTGGGTGATTGGTAATCGAAAAACAGAATTTCTTGCAATGGCAAGGGTATGTAAAACTAATTAGAAATTGTCCAAATTCGCAAAACTTCCGGATCGCGAATTCTACATTTTCATGACTTCTTTGCAGTGTGTTTTTTTTTTTTTTGCTGGAATAAGATTTAAAAAACAACGAATTGAATTTGAATTCATGGTAAAATTAACAAAAAATAAATAATTTCCGAATCGCGAATTCTACACTTTCATGACTTCTTTGGAGCGTCTTTTTTTGCTGGAATAATATTTAAAACACAACGAATTGAATTTGAGTTCATGGTAAAATTAAAAAAATAAATAATTTTTTTACAAAATAACAGCATAAAATATTAATTAATTTTTAAAATTGATATTAATAAGATTTAAAAAATAACGAAATGAATTAACTTCATGGTAAAATTAACAAAAGATAAATAATTTGTCTGAAAAAAACTCTGAAATTTTTTTTAAAAGTATCGTCGTATCGACAGTAAAATATCGCCGATACCGATGTATCGGAAAATCTGAAGTATCGCCGATATATCGGTATCGGTATCGGTATTCGTTGCATCCCTAGTTATTAGTGCTCCTTATATAAATTTCCTAACATTTATTGACTTCACCTCGTATGCTCATACATACATATACTAATATCTAGTGCTATATAAATATGTATATATTATGTATGTACGTTACTCTTTTTTTCATCGTGTCCTTTTTTATCATTTTAAAAGTTTAATAAAATGAACTTTCAATGTATGAAAAGTCTATTAATCAAATTATTATTAATGAATTATTCATTCATATATTGACTTAATTTATAACATGAAATAAATGAAAACCGAAAAAATACTTATTATAACACTTTTTTGTAATATTTTTCCTCTCTTACTATTCCATTACAATCAAAATGCAATACACTTGACTCTATGCTCCAGCTTGGTCCGTAACTTGTAGTTTGGCCAAAAATTGTGCTCATATGAGCTAGTCTAGAGATTTCGCTTGTCTGAGTGTCTAAGGTAAATTAATAAAATTATAAAGCCATTTAAATCGAGACTATTAAAGTGTAACAAAACTTCTAATAAAATGGCAATAAATGATACATTTAGTTGCTTAAATTGGCATGATATTCGAACGTGTATGTTAATAGTTAAATTCGCTATTAAAATATGAGTAGTCAAACGTTAAATGGTAGAGCGTGTTGGAATCATACATCATTATTACACCATAAAAAAAATTTAGTAGTTGGAAGTTTTTTTAAACGTGATTTAGCACTAAATATTTGGTAGTTGTTTACACTAGCAATTGAGTATATATGAAAATGTAGTATTTTATATCTTAAGTTCTTTGCAATCATAAATTATATTGGGGAAACATATCGTTACCTAAAATGTAAAATGGCCTAACTAACGAAAAATTCGAAAACGATTTTTTTTTATACATTGCGATGTATTTCAGCAGCATACATCACTGCAAATAAAATATAAATTTAAAAAATCAACAACCCGACTGCGTAAAAGAACTAAAAGAAAAAAAACAAGTCCAGTATGCGGAACATAATGGTAGCTATTCGGGAATATGCGTCGACTAAGTGAAAAATACATGGAAAACATAAACAAAACTGCATAAATTTCAAAAAATTTGTTTTTTTTTATCATACAAAATTTACCTGTTTTAAAATTCTCACGTTTATTTGATTTTAGAAATGTATAGAAAGCAAAACAATGTTTGAAATATTGTTTTTGTTATCATGTAAATTTTGACTACTGCGACGCGTTTTCCCGAATAGCCGCCAATATCTTTGAAAATTGCTATTCCGAGAAATGTCTTATACAGGCGCGGATACAAGAGAGGAAAAAAAGGCTACTAAAAAAACATAGCACAATTATATTTGTATATGCTTTCAAATCAAATCATTGGCTCATCTAATAACATGCCTAAATATGAAATTTCTTTGCTAGTGTAAACATCCATAGACATGATATATGTTAGCATTGCACCAAAAATAAAAAGTAGTTTAAACATAAAAGCTTTTTAACACCTGGATAAATATTAATAAATACAACAAAATTGAGGAATTATTGCCAAAACTAAATCTCTTTTGCTTTACATAAAGTAATTTTTCACTTTTTTCTGCTGTGCAGGCTTATTAAAAACTTAATTTATTCTTTTAGTTTTTTCTTAAAGTTTTTGCAACCTAAACAAAAATTATGTTGTTGACATTAAACATTTGACATAATTGATTTATACTCCCTCTTAACAAAAAAAAGGTAAATAAATAAATAAATAAATAAATAAAAAGAACTCAAAAATTTCGAGCAACACCCAAAGTGTTTGTATTTTTATTTTTTCTTGGTGTTTAGGATAAAATAATCAACAAAAAAATATATATTTAACTAAACATTACAAGTGTCATGTTAAGAGTTTGACCTGTGTGTTAATAATGTTATTTTACTTGGCAAAATAACGCGAAAATAACATTGTGACAACATCAATACATATTGTTGTATGAGTATGTTTGTTTGATTTTTTTTTCTAATTTTATAGAAAACATGTAATATTTGTATGTTTAGTACCTAAATACCGATCGACGCAAGCATACATGAGTGATTCTCGTTTCAAGTAATTTTTTCAGTTCCATTGAAAGTATAGTAAAAATTTTTCCTAAAAGAAACGTATAAATTTTAAAATGAAAAATGCTTTAGCATGATTTAATATATTATAAATAAAGGTACATAAGTTTTTTTAAGAGAAGTAACACAATCAGACAACTAATGCCTACCAGTTAATTAATTAATGTGCTACCTTCTTTGGGAAAAGGATAGTGTAGAGAGAACAGGTGATGAAGTGGAAGAGAGAGATAGAAATCTTAATTCATTTAAGGCTCTGCTATTGCGCGTTTTTTGTAGAGCAGTATTGCAGTGCCTCTAGTATCAAGTAGAGGCTTTAATTTGTTTAACCTGTGTAGCCATTTATTAGTTCTTTTACTTCGCCGATGATTCTGCTATAATACCGACGAAGGAGGGTGCTGTGAAGTGCATCAGGATATGTTAGTATCACTCGCTGCTGGTACTGCCAAAGTAATCAGTGCTATGCCTTCATCATTTTAACAGTCCAACAACAACAAGCACCATAACTCACCAATGCACATCAGAAAAATTCATGATGTTGTTGGCTTGCCTGAAACTAGTCTTGAACTAAAGACCTCAGGGTTTGTAGTCAAACGCGCTAACCATTCAGCAACTGAATTAACAACGTTCACTAAAACAACAGCGTACGTTTGTACTTTTAAATCTTTCAAAGTTTTGTGAACTTTGTTAAACAGTATTATATTGCAAAACGTTTCATCAATCAATCATGGTTTGTATCCAAAAAAAAAAAACAGATGTGTTGAGTGTTATCCATATATTTTTAATATAATTGAAATTTTTTAGTGCAGAGTTCATGTAAAAAATCGTCGAAGATTATATATCTGAATTGTTTTAATTTCAAAATATCGTGTGTGTTCTGAAAAAAACATTGAATTCTTAAGAAAATGTATTGAGTGTTACATTAGCAAAGCTCTTAAATATAATTTATCCATAAATTTTATTAAAATTAGTCTTATTGAAAAGAAGATGTAGCCGGCTTTTTGCCTATGCATAAATGTTTGTGAGGAATTATTTTAAAAGATACAAGTTTTTTATTTTTCCATGTGAACCCTAGTCAAAGCTAAAAAATTGGTCATAACTATTAATTTCGTCCTGTGAATATTATAATTTTTTTGTTTTTAGAGAGTAAATGTATAGTAAATGTATAGTAAAGTTAAAAGTTATGACCACTTTTTCAATTTTAACTTGGGTTCACGTGGAAAAATAAAAAGTTTGTATGTTTTAAAATAACTCTAAAAAACGAAAAGTAGGCTAACTCTTCTCTCAAACAAGACTTATTTTAACAAAATCGACCAATAATATCAAAAGCTATGTCGATTTTAAATATTTTTTTTAGCAAAATACGACCTAACTAATACATTTTTCGAAAGTATAACAACCCACAGTGTGAAAGAAGCAACTTTTTTGCAAAGAAATCCAGAAATTTGTAAACAGATAATGTTTTCTATATCGTTTCTACCCATCAGCTGCTGTTAAGTTTTTTTTAACGTCCTAAACTTTTTAGATAAATTATATTTAAAACAATTTTTTACGTAACGCTCAATACATTTTTATACGAATGCAATACTTTTCAGAACACACACCATATTTTGAATTCAATACAATGCAGATGTATAATCTTTGATGTGTTTTAATATAAGCTCCTTAGTTATTCACTGAAAATTTGCAATTATATTAAAAAATATGGATAATACTCAATGCATTTTTTTGGATACAAACGATGATTGATTGATGAAACGTTTTGCAATATAATACTACAAAGTTTACAAAAGTTTGAAATATTTAGAAGTACAAACTTACGCTATTATTTTAGTGTAAGTTGTTAATGCAATTTTAATAATTGAACTGAGTATTGAAGCGTACTAAAACTCGTAACGTTCAATATACATGACTGCGGACACCAACAATATTTAAAAAAGTTATAATTGCTAATATTTTCGAAATTTGATGTATGAAATAACAGAACGAAATGCAAATATTCTACAACCGTTTTAGATTTAATCTCGATTTTGAAAAAATTCATAGTTTCTTAATGTGGAAAATCAACAACATGCATTACGGACACGTCATTTTGTATGAAGAGGGAAAAAACAGTATTTTTGTTCTTCGTTTTTAGCACACAATGGACACACAGAAAGTAAAATGAGTAAGACTAATTTAAGTACGAATAACACTAAAATGTACTTAAGTCAAGACGAAAACGGGATAATCACGTAAAAAAACTTGAATCAATAACAAAATACTTAAATTGTGTACAACAATTCTTGTTTTAAGTACTACTATTAGTATAAACTTTTTAACACTCGTAGTGTGTTGGTATTTGTTTGCTTGTTGATAGCTTCAGTCGCATGTTGTGCTTATGTTGTTGTCTTGTTGTTGGTGCACGAACAAACAGAAGTTCGTGCACTGCCGGCTAATAGCCTACAAACGTCGTATTACATGCTGCTGGATTTTAGCCGTCATTCTTTCTATACCGAGATAGCTGAGTTTTCTAAGGCGTTGGTTTACAAAACATGATGAGTTAAGTTCAATACCAGGAATGAACAAAAATAAATTTAAATTAAAACAAGTAAGTAAAAATATTAAATTTATATAAGTAGTAATAATACAAATTCTCAAGTCTCTTCCAGGATTAATTAATAAGTAAAAGTTAGCCTGATTCGGGCTTGATTCAAGTACGCGCGGGATTGATTAAAGTACGCAGTTTAGGATTGATTCAAGTACGCGGCGGATTGATTCAAGTATACAGCGGGCTTGAATCTACATGCAAGACGACGTGTATCAACTACTTGTCGGCTATGCCCGAGTAATTAGAATAAACAACAACAAGAGCAGAACACTGATTTGTGACCATCATCAAGCAAACAAGCACCAACACAGTACGAGTACGACTGTGTATAAAGTTTTTTACATGAATAAAGGCTAGTCAGGCTAAAATTAAGTATTTTGCACTTGTTTATTCCAACTTGAAACAATCTTTCTGTACTTCACTTCAGAAAAACCGGGATTACCGTACTTTTGACACCGCTTGGGATTAATGTAAGTACGGATCGACTGATTTTTCTTTTGAGTTCAGTCTTACAAAAAAATAAAACCCATATACATTTATTTACAATCTATTAAATCGTGCTAAGGCAGCCCAGCAAAAACTTTGGTTACTGATAGGCAAAAAAGTATATGAGGATTTAAGTCATAACTACTTACAATTTGACTCGATAACTACTTATTTTTGTTTGAAAAGTCTAGTTATTATTTGGCTTACTTGAGGCTAAGAGATAAGTAGTCAAATAAACAAATTAATATTAAAAAAAAAGTTATACACACATTATGTTTTATTTATATTTTTTCTATTTTACTTTATTTTTTTGACCCAGCTGGGATACGAACCTGTGCTCGTTCAGATATGAAGACATGTACTTTACCCTTTCAGCTATTGTTGACTTATAAGTTTAAGCGACAAAAATTAGTTTTCATACACAAATATATGTTGACTTAAAAACTGGTTGTCTACTTATTTTATTTATACATATCAACAAATTGTAACTACTTTCAGATAATGATAAAAAAACGTACTAATTTTATTAAAAACTAAGTAGTGGTTTTAATTTGAAGCATGGTAATAAGATAAATAAGTACCACTAATTACTTCGGAACCCATTAATAAAGTACTACCGATTACAAATGTAACAAAAGTTTTCGCTGGGAGTTTTCATTTGAAAATTTACGCGTTTATTTTATAAAATATTTTACTATACTTTCAACAAACACGAAAAAAGCATTTGAAATGAGAATGAGCCACATACATACATATATGTCTATGTATTTAAGAGTATGGTGTATCTAAGCTTTAGATCCTAAAGTGTGCTAAAACATGACAAATGACAAACAATTGTCAACCGGTATAACAATGGAGACGCAATAATGTTACATGTTAAATAGTGTGTATATTGCTGTTAGTAATGCTAACATAATATTTATTCAAATTTTAAAACAATAAAAAATAGTTAGTGCAGAAAAACTGACACCAAAATAAATACATATACACCAAATTCAAAAAATGGGACCAATACAGAACTACATATGTATATCGTTTTGGTTTAATAACTATTTTTAGATCTGCTTACAAAAAGGCAGAGAGATTAGTGGTCAGACAGGCATTGAGTCCAAAATAAAAATCATTGTATCAATCTGGAAGTATATAGAGTAGAAACTTGATTCTTTCTTCCAATGAAATCCGCTCGGGCTCGGTGCAAATTTATAGGTTATTGCATGTACCGAACATTTTCAAACAATTAAATTAAAAAGATTTTTTACATGTATATCCCTATGTGCATGTACCTAGAAAAAAATATTACTTATATCCAAGGAATTTATTCATAAATGCTATGAATCTAACATGATAATTTTTTTTCCAAATTATTTTCATTCCTGCTAGGAACTTTTACATAAATTAATTCATAAATTCTTTAAAAATTATTTTTAAAAATTCAGTATTGAACTTGTATAGTCTGTTGTACTAGGCACAACTATTTCCTTTCTGCCAAACAGACTATTTGGTATTAATTGTATTTTTACTTTATACACTGAAAATAATCCATGCAACATTTTACGAAAAAAACTTTCGTAGTGACTTTTTTCGTAAAATATACGAAACTTTCGTATATATTACGAAAAAACATTTAGGCAATATTTTTTTAAATTTACGAAAGTAACGAATACCTTTCGTAAACATTTTTCCTTGCTAAAAAATATATGTGAAATAAAAAAATATATTAAAATATTTTTTTATAAATTGACGTATTTTTCAGATTTAAGTAAATAAAACTAATTTTTAGCTCTAATAAAATAAGTAGAAAGTGGCTCAGTGGGTAGAGTACATGACTTGAAATATGAAGATTGCGAGTTCGTGCCCCGGTTCAGCCATACTTTTTTTACTTTTATTTTTTGATTATTTTCGTACATTTCGTATATTTTACGAAAGAGTTTCGTGGTGCGAAATTACGAAATATTTCGTAATATGTACGATCGTTTTCGTGCATATGTTGCATGGAATTTTTTCAGTGTATAAATAGAAAAGCATTTCAGAATTTGTTGACAAAAAAGTTAAAAAGTTTTTTCAAAGCAACTTTGATTTCATAAATTTATTTATTGAAAGCTAAATTCATACTGGGAATTAAAAAACTCCTGTATTTTATTTACAAATTACTAAAATATATGAACAAAAAATTATGAACTTTTTTCATACTATTTATGTTCAAACTTTTTTCTGTGTATGTATATTATGTATATATCTATGTGAAAATATATAATACTTTTTTTCAGATTCAAATTTTTTATTTTATATTTAATTTCAAAAATGTACAAATTTTTAGCTGGTGTCAATTTTTAATCAAAATATGATTAAGAAAACAACCTTTATATGGTTATTTAGAGCCATGTTATTTTTATATACAAATATAATATGATTAGTTTAAATCATAGTATATTTACATTAAATTAAAAATTATATTGAATGAATCAAATTGGTGTTATATAAGAGAGCAATATTATATTTAGAACAGATTTATTTTCATAATAGTATGATTAGACTCCAACCATATACATAATTGAATCATAGTATGTTGCTCTTAGTTTATGGTTGCCTCAACCATGTTTTTTCTTTGTGTGCACATGCGTTGTTAATTTTTAACATATTTCCGAAACATTTTTTGATTATTGTTTAGTTACCACAAACTTATAATTACATGTGCACAAGCATTTTTCATATAAAAACAAACTCAAGTCTGCTTGTGTGCTTGAATTAGTTCAATGTAAATAACTGTTATCGACATAACCTTTTTTCTGCACACACTTTTAGTGTCCTTAGCACATTGCTTTTTTAATTATTCTCTAGGATCTTACCCTTAAGGAATTTTTGTCTGAAACTTTTAAACAAACTTCTTATGACTCATTTGGACCATATGGAAACTGTAGCCAAGAAGCCACACTATTCGAGAATATAAGTCGCGTTCTTCAATTGTGTTTGTGAATTTTTTTTTTTACAAAAATTTTAAAATTGAACTTAAGTAAATTTTTGACGATCTCTGAGAGATTTTGTCCATGTTTGGGCAGATCTTTACTTGTAGCTCATTTGTGGATCATATGAAAATTGTAGCCAAGGATCCACACTATTCGAGAATATAAGTTGCATTTTTCAATTGTATTTGTGAAGTTTTTTACAAAACTTTGAAAAATGAGCTTAAGTAAATGTTTGACTATGTCTGAGAGATTTTGGCCATGATTTGGACCATATGAAAACTGTAGCCAAGGAACCACAATATTCGAGAATATAAGTCGTTTGATAAAAATAACACAGATTCTGCACTGTTAGTTTAAAAAAAAACTAAACAAAAGAGCAATTGAATCATTAAAAGTTCTGGGGATTTCAAAACACATTTCAAAGATGACAATGGCATCTCTAAAATGGTTTATCCACACTTTACGTAAAATATAATATTTCCTATTTTAAGCCTGGTACACAGTTCTGCCCGAATTTTAGGTTAAAATTTTGCATTTATTTCTACACGTAAAAACAGTTTATGCAAATACAAATTTGCTTTTATTCACAAAAATGTATTTATTTATATAAATTAACACGTACCATTTGAAAGATAGAAAATGTCAAAAATTCCATGTACAAACATTAATTATTGTTTTACTTGACGGAAAAAACTCTCCAGAAATTGATGTGCCATCCCTGCATTAAACAAAAATTGTGCTCATTTTCCATTTCAGCTGCGTACTACCAAACGAAAAGTTGCCAGAACATTTTTCAAGTCTGAATTTCAGTCTGTTTTTTACATATAGCACCCTGAATTTCAGGCAGAGGTGCGTAATAGGCATTACACACAAAAAAGTTTTAAATTTCTTTTCAGACAAGCATTTTTGTTTGCGATTCGCTTTAAATTCAATAAATTATTTATCTGATTCAATAACTGCTTTATTTTGAGCTCTTATTTTGCACTAAAAAGCAGCAACAAAAAGCAGTTTAATTTTAAAAATTTATCTGAATTAATAAATTTTTTTTTACAACTTTTGGACAATTATTTTATCTGATTCAGTAAACTATTTTGTTTGAATTTGGCTTATTCATAATGGAATGCAACAACAAATTTTCATAATTTTTTTTTAATTATTTAAAAATTTTGTCTGAATTTACAAATATTTTATAGGGCCTAATTAATTTTTTTAGTAAAAACATTTGGACAAATGTTTTGTCTAAATCTACAAATTGATTTATAGGACCTAATTCAATGAAGTTTAATATTTTATGTGTATAAAAAAAAGGAAAAACACGCTATATTAGCAACACTGTATAAGTTTTCCTATGAAAATGTCAATTTAGCAAATATTTCCCATAAGCTTGGCGCCAAAATACAACAAACAAACATAATAAAATGTTAAAGTTTTTTAAAGAGCAAAAATCACAAAAAGTTAATACTCCGTACTCGTATGACAATTGTTCGCAACAACGAGTCCGTCTAATGGAACAAAGTTCAGCATGTTTAAAGAATGACTCACTCCTATATTCAATTTGTTTTTTCAATTTAAATACAGAGCTAAGACACCAAACCGAACAACAAAAAAATCCTATAGCCGTAATATAATCGTATGTCAGAGTAATTCGTTTTCATATGCAAGTGAGTTAAGTAAAGATAGAATATGAAACAGGCGTCTGGTAAATTTACCAACACCTACACTGGGTCGACAATATTTTCGGCAATATTTAAAATTTTTATGAATTGCTGTTTATACGATCTTTGTGGTGACACTCTATATTGAATACAATTATTCTTTTCAATACTGCCTGCAGAAACTAAATGATGCAGTCAGTATTCATTTTAGCTTCATTTATGATTTACAAAAAAAATAAAATTGAATATAAACATTTTTATTCTCTCAATTAAAATATCTATGTTTTAGAGAATGAATCTATGCACCCATTGTTGTTGTTAATGTATGTTGCATATGCGCGTGGATATTTTCGATTTTTTTTTTGTCATATTTGCATGCATAAACTATAGATTAATTATTACTTGCAACAAAGGTTTATTGAATTTTATTATAGTTTTTAAAATTTATTACAAATTGCTTAAAAACTTGCTTGTAAAAGATATTAAATACAGTTATAATGGGATGAAAAATATTATACAGACAGAACAATAGTTTGGAAGGTAAAAGATAACAGAAAATGTTAATTCATTGGTTCGTATTGCATTATTTAGCTACACCAAAAACAGGACTTTCTCGCTTCTTCTATAATCAGCACTGCATAATCTACTCTATTAACGCAATTACTACAAACTTTTCACTTAATTCAGCTATTTGCCGAATTTGAATTTTTAAAATGTTGCTTTTTTTTAATATCTTCACCTTTAGTGTAAGGTTGGCAAATTATCATATTTCATCACATTCAGAGATGACTTTTCAGCCATAACAGCGATAACCAATGCCAATGAAATTCAAATAAGCTGCATATTAATTTTTCAATCAGTAAATATCTTGATAAACAATATACTGCTAACAAGCCAAAATAATTTTTTATTCCTTTGAAGAAAAATAAACAAAAAAAAAAGCTACCAAATTAAAAAATTGACAGTGATATGCAAATGTCATAACGTTCCCTCTGCAAATATCAAGCTTCATTCAAAACTTATAACAACAACAAAATCAAAATATGCAATTTTAAATTTGACAACTTCTAGTTGCAATAAAAACTTGTTTAAAAATATTCACAATTCAAGCTTCTATAAAGAGAGCCCTTTTAAAGTATGCAAACGAAATAAGTTGGTCGATATGATAATGCAGTGGAGAGATAATATTTTGAAAATTATTGATTTGATTAGATTTTTAGGGTATTATAACAAATTAAAATTGTAATCTACATAATTAATAGACAAAAACGTTTTTTTATATCCCTTTTACGACCGTAATACTGAACCGATTTTAATAAAACTTATACCATTATAAACATATTTTTTTCAGAGCGGTGTACAATTCATATTTTGTTAAAATCGGTTCGGTATGTTAGGACCTAAAAGCGTTTAAAGTTGCTACTAATACATACGCACATAGTACACATGCATGTGTTAGCTTATAGTTAAAAAACAAACAAAGGATATATGTACGTGTGTTTGTTGGTTTTGCTTTTGCAAATATAATAACAATACAAAAGTTTTTCTCTTCTTCATGTTGTTATTGTAATGGTATCAGACTAAAAGGGAAGAAAGAGACTTAATAAATTGAGATTTAGCATATTTGAAGGAATTTTGTTTTCGTATATTGCTATTATTTTTTAATTTTAGTATAGGAAAGTTACTATTTATCACTAATTTTTACCCGACTACGCGACGCAAAGAAGCGTGTTGTATTTATCACCCTATGTATGTATGTATGTATGTATGTATGTATGTATGTATGTATGTATGTATGTATGTATGTATGTATGTATGTATGTATGTATGTATGTATGTATGTATGTATGTATGTATGTATGTATGTATGTATGTATGTATGTATGTATGTATGTATGTATGTATGTATGTATGTATGTATGTATGTATGTATGTATGTATGTATGTATGTATGTATGTATGTATGTATGTATGTATGTATGTATGTATGTATGTATGTATGTATGTTTTTTTTTTTTTTTTTTTTTTTTTTTTTTTATTTGTGGGATGAAAATCATCGAAAGACTCTGGCAGTGGTGGTGTTTGCCAGAAGTGCGAGACTTTAACACGCTAAAAAACACCCCTTCACACTGACCCAAATGCTCCCCGTGGTACTACCGCAAGGCTATACGTCTCGGGGTGGGAAAGGTCCTAGACCCTAAATCTAAACTACATGGATTCTTCTGCGAATCTCTTCTAACCTACGAAGTTCCAACAGAACCAATTTTATAAAATTACATACATACGTCCAGTTATACAAAGATTCCAACATGATTGGAACGATGTTGTCCGGCCTAATACTACGCCCTAAGACTACTTCTAAATACGCTCTACCACTATCAAATCGTGGACAGATGAAGAACACATGTTCGGCATCTTCCACGACATTGCCACCACAACTCGGACAAAACGGAACACTGTCATGTCCGAAACGGTACAAGTACGACCTAAAACAACCATGTCCAGTCAAAAACTGTGTAATGTAGAAGTTCAAGTCGCCGTGTCTTCTTGATAACCATACCCTAATGTCAGGTATCAGTAAGTAAGTCCATCTTCCCTTGTCAGTCGCTGTCCATCGTTCTTGCCACTTCCGTAGACACATATCAGTCACACCATTCGTACTGTCCGAAACGGCTTCTAGCTCAATGGGTATCATGCCGGCAATGACAAAGGCGGCCTCGTCCGATACAGTTCGGAATGCGCTACATACTCGCAGGGCGGCCAGCCTATACACAGGGGATATCAGATTCACATATGTAGAGTATTTCAGTGAGCCTGACCATATAGGGGATGCATATAAGATAATGCTTCTTACTACACTGGTTAGCAATCTCCTCTGCAGATATTTTGGACCTCTTGTATTCGGCATGATCCGGCATAGCGCTGAGCAGGTTTTTGATGCCTTAGAACCTATATACTTCAAGTGCTCATGAAAAGACAGACGAGTGTCAATCATGACTCCAAGGTATTTTAAACATTCCTTGGATTCTATGCTACACGTGCCAATATTTAGCCTAATGGTTTCCCTATTTTTCCGACTACTAATCAGAATCGCTTCTGTTTTATGGTCAGCTAGAGCTAGACCCATTGATCTCAACCAAGACCTTACGATCTGAATACTGGCGTTTGCAATGGTTTCCGCCTCTAGTAACTCTTTTGCTTCACATACTAACGCTATGTCGTCTGCGAATCCAACTATCTTTACCTTCTCCGGCAGGTTTAACCTTAATACTCCATCGTACATGACGTTCCACAGTAGTGGACCAAGTACTGATCCTTGAGGCACCCCCCAATGATCTTTCGTCTTCTAGTACCCTTATCAGTATCATAAACTAGCTCTCTATTTCGGAAATAGTCCTGTATAATTGCCAGTAGATATCCTGGGATGTCTAAACTGGCTAAGGCATCAACAATATGCTCCCAGTTTGCCGTGTTGAAGGCATTCTTTACGTCTAGCGTTACAACTACACAATACACTTTTGCTCCATTTCTCCACCTCTTCCCTTGGATAGCCTGAGCAGCAGTTTCTACTACAACTTTGATAGCATCTACTGTTGACCTTGCTTTCCTGAAGCCAAATTGGTTATCTGATAAACCGCGGTTAGCTTCAACACAACTTTCCAATCTTCTACAGATTATACTTTCTAGCAATTTCCCACTTGTATCTATCATACACAGCGGCCTATAAGAGGAAGGGTCGTCTGGTGGCTTATTATCCTTAGGTAACAATACTAACTTTTGTGTCTTCCACATTGTTGGAAAAATGCCCTGGCTCAAGCATGCGCTTATTACTTTCAAAAAATAGTCAGGATGGAGTTTAACAGCTTCTTTTAGTATCATATTCGGAATGCAGTCTAAACCTGGTGCCTTCTTGTCTTTAAATTTTGAGACAGCACCTTCTATCTCGGCAATCGTAACCGGAGGAATGTCGAAAAATTCAGCCGGGTAGCTGTGTTGCCATGTCGGAGTTTCCTGTTGGGGAAAGAGATGATCTACAATTCCCTTGAGGAGAGGCTCCTCTCTTGGCGGCGATGGACCAAGACATTTAAGTTTCTTGGTTACCAATTTATATGCAAAGCCCCAAGGATTACTATCTACTTCATCACAAACATTAAGAAAACACCTACGCTTGCTCCTACGAATTGCAATCTTCAACGCTTTCCTTTTATCCTTATATATTTGATGGTGTACACTATTCTCTAACCTACCTCTCGTTCGTGTATACTGCCTTCGGGCACTTATACACTCCGATCGCAAGCTAGCAATTTCATCATTCCACCAGTACACCGGGGGCTTATTTGGTGACCTTTTACGCTTTATCATAGCTACGTTACAGGCATTAGTGATATGACTTACTAATTGCACTGCCATATCTTCAGCTGAACCACTCAGTTCCATGTTCTCCATACAAGCTGCGAAGATATCCTTATCAAAGGTATTTACCTTCCATCCTGTCAAACCTCGTGCTTGTGCAATCACACGGGGCTGTTCATCTTGTACATCTATGATTATAGCGCTATGATCGCTATGAGTATAGATGTCGGATATTCTCCAGTTAACTTGGCTTGTGATGCTGCTACTGACAAATGTAATGTCAATTACCGATCCAGCATCACCCCTTCTGAAAGTTTGTTCAACTCCATTATTAATGAGTACAACACCCAATACAGAAAAGGCTTCCAAGAGTACTCTACCTCTTGTGTTTGTCAAGGGGCAGCCCCATTCAACAGCCCACGCATTGAAGTCACCCGCTATTATGACAGGATTTCTTGTAACTGCATCTGTTACTATATTGTCAACTATTACTCGAAAGTCCTCTATAGAATACCTAGGGGGAATATAGCAACTGTATAGTGTGATGCCAGAGACAGTGGCTCGGGCATATCCACATTCTGATGTTATTTTATCTCGTATTGTTAGCGTGCTGGTGTTCCATATCGCCGATGTGTCCGTATTATCGGAAACCCAATTTACAGATCCCATGTTCCGATATGGCTCACTCAGCACAGCGACATCTACATTTAAATCTCGAACGCTTTGCTTAAGAAGCTCTTGAGCTGCCTGGCAATGGCTGAGATTTAACTGTAATATACGCATTTTGATGCCTTAAGTTTTGCTTTAAACCCTAAGTTTCTGTAGAGCTCTTCTGTAGTATGGACAAACTGCACATCCGGTGACATGGTCACTAGCGGTGTTTGTTCCATTCCTACAAAGCAAGCACGACGGTTTATTGGAACAAGTTCCAATTTTGTGGCCAGTTTTGCCACACCGTAAGCAGTTTTTAGAAAGGTCCTGCCCCCTACAGTTTGCTGCTCTATGTCCATAATCAAGACATTTATAGCACCGTCTTGGTGTTACCTTTTCGCGTATTCTGCAAACAACCCAACCAATACGTATCTTCGCCATCTCTATAAGACGGCAAGCTAAGACAGCACTTACGCCAATGGTGGCAGTTTGCGTTCCTCCGTACGCTCTCCTTAACGATTTAACTGCAGCAGGCTGCAGGGATTTAAAATCGGATTCTCTAATGAGGGCTTCATAGACGTCCTCCTTTGTGGTTACCTCATCTATATCTCTAATCTCGATCCTAATCTCATGGGATAGTGCTCTAACTTCTGCGACCTCACCTAATACCTCTTCTACCGTCGACCTGAACTCACTTGTATTCTGATGCGAGGGTTTACTCAACTCTAACAATAATTCACCTTTCTCAGTCTTCCTGATATTTTTTACGTTTTGGCCCAGATTATCCAGCTTAGGGTCTTTCTTCACTTGTCTGAGAATATCAGCATAGGAAGCATCCCCACAAGTTTTAATAATCAAAGCATCTGGTCGTATTGTCTTTTTTCTATTTCTAGCTCTTGGACCAACTTTAACCCAGTCAGGATCTTTAACATTCGGATCTTGTTTACCAGCCGTGTTTATACCTGTCTCCCTGGGTACAGCATTTTCACTTTTCTTCAATGCCCTATTGGGGGTTGTGCCCTTCTTCCTCTTAGATTTGTTACCCTTTGGGCTAAGAATGTTATCATCTCTTCTGCGCTTTGGGGTTCCACCTATCACAAGGTTTACCCTTGCCGGTTCGTCTGTCTGCGTTTCTCTGCTAGTCCGCGATTTCTCGTCACTACTAACACCTTTGCTACTCAATTCATCTGAAACCTGCATATACAACGCCTGTATCTCACGGGACATTGTCACTATGTCCCTGTGCACGTTTGAGCGTGTCTTCAGAAAATCTAACAACTCTCCTATTTTCACTCCTAATCTCTTCACACTGTTACTGTGGCCCTCATTACTATTGTCGACGGTATTTGACACTGTAACAGGTCTACTACTAACTGCTGTAGGAGGCGATCTCGTGATCACCGACTTCCTTGCAAATGGGTTTTCAACATCTCCCATATTTAACTCATTGTTACTTCGATTTTTATTTTCAAAATTCATTCTAATGGGTCCAAACTCAAAGCCGCTATCTCCGTTCGATGTGCAGTCACGTTAAGACCCCATGGGTCCCTTTGCAAGCAGTGAGGTCCATGCGAGGGTTGACGAAAAGATCTTATGGATCATCCCGCCAGAGCCAGATCCGTGCTAACCGGGGAACGACATCCGAACCTGCACCAACAACCTAATGATGACGAACTTCAAACGTACTTTGAGACTTGCCAAGTTTTAATAGGACGGAGGCAGTTGTGGCATTAGCCTGAGAGCCATTTCTGTAAAATTTCACTCTTACATACTCAAGTCCCAGAATACCACAACCGTCAGCCCAGGGTTCTAACAATTCAAATTCGTATGTCCAGAAATGCCATAATTAAGACCGTGCTGGACTTGATCTTAATGCTTTTCAGCGGTGCGGAATCACAGGTTTTTTAAGGATTTCTACCTAGAATGCCTTCAAACCTGTGATAACTCAGGGCCCGCGGGGTCGTCAATCCCGTTATCCTCATAAGAAGATACCCTTGCGTATATGTATGTATGTATGTATGTATGTATGTATGTATGTATGTATGTATGTATGTATGTATGTATGTATGTATGTATGTATGTATGTATGTATGTATGTATGTATGTATGTATGTATGTATGTATGTATGTATGTATGTATGTATGTATGTATGTATGTATGTATGTATGTATGTATGTATGTATGTATGTATGTATGTATGTATGTATGTATGTATGTATGTATGTATGTATGTATGTATGTATGTATGTATGTATGTATGTATGTATGTATGTATGTATGTATGTATGTATGTATGTATGTATGTATGTATGTATGTATGTATGTATGTATGTATGTATGTATGTATGTATGTATGTATGTATGTATGTATGTATGTATGTATGTATGTATGTATGTATGTATGTATGTATGTATGTATGTATGTATGTATGTATGTATGTATGTATGTATGTATGTATGTATGTATGTATGTATGTATGTATGTATGTATGTATGTATGTATGTATGTATGTATGTATGTATGTATGTATGTATGTATGTATGTATGTATGTATGTATGTATGTATGTATGTATGTATGTATGTATGTATGTATGTATGTATGTATGTATGTATGTATGTATGTATGTATGTATGTATGTATGTATGTATGTATGTATGTATGTATGTATGTATGTATGTATGTATGTATGTATGTATGTATGTATGTATGTATGTATGTATGTATGTATGTATGTATGTATGTATGTATGTATGTATGTATGTATGTATGTATGTATGTATGTATGTATGTATGTATGTATGTATGTATGTATGTATGTATGTATGTATGTATGTATGTATGTATGTATGTATGTATGTATGTATGTATGTATGTATGTATGTATGTATGTATGTATGTATGTATGTATGTATGTATGTATGTATGTATGTATGTATGTATGTATGTATGTATGTATGTATGTATGTATGTATGTATGTATGTATGTATGTATGTATGTATGTATGTATGTATGTATGTATGTATGTATGTATGTATGTATGTATGTATGTATGTATGTATGTATGTATGTATGTATGTATGTATGTATGTATGTATGTATGTATGTATGTATGTATGTATGTATGTATGTATGTATGTATGTATGTATGTATGTATGTATGTATGTATGTATGTATGTATGTATGTATGTATGTATGTATGTATGTATGTATGTATGTATGTATGTATGTATGTATGTATGTATGTATGTATGTATGTATGTATGTATGTATGTATGTATGTATGTATGTATGTATGTATGTATGTATGTATGTATGTATGTATGTATGTATGTATGTATGTATGTATGTATGTATGGATGTATGTGTGTTCCTTTGCGGCACTATATAAACCGACTTTGACCGATTTTGACGATTCTTACGTCAATCGATTCGTCTTAATCCGGGGAGTGTCACTAAAGATATAACAATAGTCAAAATTCAATATAGCGGCCAACAGACGCCATTTTGTTTATAGGGAAAAAATAAAAAGTAGGCGAACTATATCAAAATGAGTATGAATCGACAGGTATTTGGAAATCATCTTTAGGTTTCTCTTATGATTTTTAATTTCGAATGACCATTTAGGATCTGTGACGGTTTAAAGTTGTTTTCTTTTATTTTTGTTTTTACGCAGTCGGTTTTTTTTTATTTTTTAAATTTATGTCTTGTTTATACACATGGATGCATTATATATTGTGTGGCTATTTTTTAGGGTTCCGTATACCAAAAGTGTAAAAGAACCCCATTGTTTTCACTACGTTGTCCGTCTGTCTGTCTGTCACAGGCTGTTTTCTCGGGAACCGTTAGAGCTACGGACCTGAAATTTACACATAGTATGTAAAACTTATGACAGTTAAAAATTAAGGGTGTTCTAAAGCAAGCAACGAAACATGTTGAAATACTAATGTAATATTCAGACACTTATATACATACATATGGACAATTTATGTCGAATTTACTAAATCAAACAAAAAAATTTACTGGATTTTCTGAAAAATATCAAACAATAGTTTTGTCTGAATTTATAAAACAATGAGTCTAAAATTACTAACAAATATTAAACAAAACAAAGAACTCTGATGAGATTAGCGGGAGCTATTGAAACATCAGTTCAACCCTCCGCGCAGTCAAAATTTTCTTTGTCACACAAAAATATTTACTGGATATTTTGTAATATATCAAACAAAATCTTTGTCTGGGTCATTATTAGGGTATTAATTTTAATCGATTTTTCAATTGTTCGATTAATCAATTAATCAAAATTGTGGTTTTTAAATTACTCCAACAATCGAGTAAAGCTTTTATTTCGTTCGAGTTATTCGAGTAACTTTTTCGGTTAAAAATTATTCGAGTTAATCGAAAACCTTTTGAATTGACAGGTTTTTTCTAATTTTTGTTGCGAAAAATTTTTTAAATCAAGTTTTATTGCCGTGTTATATATTTTATTAATGAAAATAGTAGATCATCTAAAATAATACGCCATGCATCGCTTTTAGAAGTTTTTGCTTTGGGAAAAATTTTATGATCATATTTTCGTCCCACTTTATGCAGGGTAATTCATTAAATATAGCACTGGTTTACAAATTTTTACTTTTGGAATGTTTAAAGTTTGTATTGCATTTTTTAGGTCATTAGCATGTGCTGAACATTAGAAAAATTATTATTTTTTTATTTCGGCCATTATCCACACTCTAAAACACTTTTGTTGAATATTACGTCGATAATAGTCGGCAACACTTTACAGATTATTATCGACCTAAAATTACACACGCGTTATTTTTCAACAAAATGTTTTTACTAAAAAAAAGCGATTGACTGCGTGCAGGGTTGAGCCGCGACCTCCTGACTGATAGTCTGACGTATCTACCATTAAGCCATAGCCGTGTTATAATTTATGTTATATTTTTTCCACTTGGACTAAATATGTTTAATTTGAAAGGTTTTTGCTTTAATAAAATAACTACAAAATCGATCTAATTTTAGACAAGGAGAAATTTTCAACACAAATTTAGACAATATATGATCGTAAATTTGAAGTAATGCTTTAGAGTGCATATAACCGCTAATTTGTCTTTTTCGATGTATGCTTCTCTTTAAAGCTCCAGCGTAAAAGGATGGTTCGAATAAAATAAAATCTTGTTTTAAAGGCTCTTAAATGACGCGTCTAATAGTTGCTTATTTGTTTCGATCGGATAAAAATGACTGATTTGCAATGGCTCGAAGCTAAAATTTAATGAAATTTTTAATTATTTTCAACAATTGTTGTCATTTCAGAAGCTATTTTGTATAATAAATAATAACAAAGTCCATAGAGTAATAATTTTATTAAAAAGCCCATTCGATGTCCAACATTTTAAGCCATAAGGAACGCATATCGGACAGAAACTGAAAATGCTATAATAAAACAAACGAAAAAACTAGCATTTAAATTTACTATCTACCAACTAGGTACTTGGTATCGAAATATTTTCTTTATTTCATATATGTAATTATTGATCCATGCAAATATATCCGAACTTTTCTACAAGGTAACAAAAATGGTTCTTTCGCCCCCATTGTTGCTGTATATTGCACTTAATTCGTTAATATCTACATAAAGCGGTACAATAGTATCTCATAACGATTGAATTGAATGGTAAATTTTATAAAATTAAAATATTTTGCCAATTTTGGTTAAGAAATCTTAAAAGATTCATTCAAAAAAAAGAAAATTTCCATACAACTTTTTACTCGAGTTATTCGATTAATCGACTCAAATTACTGGAACAAATTTTTACTCGAAATTGGAAATTTTTGTTTAATTCAATTTTCCGATTAATCGATCCAACATGAATCGCGTAAATACCCTACTCATTATCATCTACCATTAAGTCTTTATGAAATTTCACTTTGTTATATTTGTTCAAGTCCGTATGTTTGTCTAAAGACTCTAAAATGAATGAGAATTGACGCAACGAAACTAACGAATTGATTCACTCAAAAATCTTCGGTAAACGAAATTGGTACAATCGCATTTCTTTTGTTATCATTGTTGTTGTTGTTATGTCGTCATCGGGGTTGTTTTTTACCACACAGTTTTCTTGTTTTTTTTTTTGTGTTTGCGTCCTAAATAAGAGTCAAACAAACAATTCATTGATGCAGTAAAGAACATTTACTGAGAATAAAACTTATTTTTAGAAAAACTTTTGTTTGAAAATTTTTTGGTGATAATTTTTTCTGTGTTTAAGTAGGCAATGATGAACTTCATTACCACATACATATACATACATCAAAATTGAGCAATAAAAAAATATCCTATTCAGGGCAATCAGTAGCAGGCTTTTTAGTCTTGCTTTAAAACAAACCTGCGGGAAATTCTGTACTGATTGTCTTCAACCGCTGTGACTGGTGAAAATGGTGGTGGTACAATATGTTCCCGATGCGTGAGCGATAAATATAGAACACTACACTTAACTAGAATAAAAAAAAGTTAACAAGCAGTTTGAGAAATCAAATCAAAAATTTAACTATTATTAAAGAAATCCCCACAGGAGAAGTACCGAAGTTTGGCTTTAGAACCTATCACTGAGTGAGTATCGTAACTATGCCAATTGACGCCCATCCAGATGACTCATATAAAGTTCTAGAAGTCGAACCGTTTGCTAGTCTTTGGGAACCAGTCATATGACTTGTGCTGTAACAGGATATCTCCCCTCTAGGGAAAAAATTAATTTGCCTCTGACCAAATCATTTCGTAAACATATTTTACCCTTGCATATTGTAAAGAATGATTTAAACTTTAAACCATAAAAAGCCCTTTTAAGGAAAAAGATGCCCAACCTTAATATTTAATGTAGAACCTCATGAGCATAACAAACTAAAAAAAAATCTCCACAAAAAGGTGTTTTATAAAACACAAATTCCAACACTAAACACGAGTATGGGACGCTCATACCACTTACTAACTTACTCACTCCTTGTCTGGAGGTAAGTTTAATTTTTTTGGTATTTATCATCTTAACAGCATTTTAGTTTCAGTTGTCAAGTATTTTACCAAAATAAATAAAAATGTTACAAAAAAAACGTAGTTTTAGTTTACTTTTAAAAGTTAAGCTTATGAACTACGAAATTTTTTTGCCTGTTTTTTCTTCTTTTTTTGTAAAATCAGTAAATATGTCCCATCCAATATTCAATTTCTAAAGGTTATTATCGTTTTTGCTCAATCTTGGTTCATTTTTTGCTTGAAATATTTTTGTAACCTGTACTTGAACTTTGTTAATTTTTTTTTATTATTATTATATTTTTGGATAAAATTTTAAAATAAGTGACAATATGTTGGCTGTCAGATTTTATTGGTAATATACCATTAAACTGTAAATAATACAATGCAGTGCCAAATTTGAGTTATCGAAAAGCCAACGGAATAAAATGAAGAAAGAGAGAGAGAGAGGGGCATGTGCGCTTTCATATTCATGGACTAGTTGAGTCAATCTTTTTTAGAATATAAATATGTACATATATCTTTTATTACTTTCGATGATAAAACTTATAAATTTAATTTTTCTAAACAAAACATAAATAACACTGTACAAAAAATAAAAATTTTTTCAAAATTACAATGTTCTAACTACTGATTCTGATAGAGGGCACCGATAAAATATACGTATATCGTCATTTTGAAAGTTTACATCTGGGATTCATTTTAGGGGCAGTTAAATTTCCCCCAGTTTGCACATTGTTATAGTAAATCGGCATAGAAAAACTTGTAATCCTTACGCTGAAGCTATAAGATGTGTTTAGCACTTTTATGTAAAGCAACACGAGAAACATTTTTGTAGAACAGTTTAACCCTCTAACTTTTCGCTGTATGTTTTTGACCCTTGTTAAAAAGTGCCAAAAACTCCACTTTAATGGCCATACAGCGGACTAAAATATCCTACAGAAATATGTTTTCATTAAATTCTACTTTAACTGCCAGTTTTTGTAAATTAAATAAAAATTTTATTATTTGGGCTTGAGTTCGGTTTTAATTAAATTATATTTTTATTTAAAGATAAATGAGGAGCATGTAGACAAAGAAACATTTGACTGCGCGTAGGGTTGAACTAACATGTTTCGATAGCTCCCACTATTCTCGTCAGAGTTCTTTACCGTGTAGACCAGTCTACCAAAGTCGGTGGTTTGCAGTCAAGAGTTGAATATCATTTACATTTTTTAATCAATTCATAATGTCACTCTTAGAGCTGTATTTCATTTGATAGTTATTGATCATTTAATTCAAAAATTAAATTAAAACCGAACTCAAGCCAAAATAATTAAATTTCTTTGGATATAAGCCCATACATTTCGACAAAAACTCATAACTTAATTCAGAATGGTTATCCTTGGCATTTTTCGTGATGCATAGAGTAAAATTATCATAAATCATTTAATTTTTCCTTTTATGTATCTCTTAAATTATTTTTAAAGAACACAATTAGATGTGGTTTGAATACCAGTTTTTAGATTTCTATACATAAAACATCGTCATCAAATTATAAAACTAAATAAGTTTAAATTAAATACAGTTTTTCGCTTTCATTTGTTATTGTATATAAAATGAACTTAAAGACATTCACATTGTAAAGTTCAATGATTCATCACAATAATAACAATAGCCAAAAACATTAAATGGATTTCTTTTTAATTTTTATCGAAATTTTCATAAATCCTTGAAATAATTTATTCGAGTCAATATACTCGAAAAAATATCAAAATCAAAACACCAGCTCACAAATTACGATTAACATTTCGTATATAGTAAATGCCAATAAACTCTAACTCTATTACGTTTTCGCATACAACATGCGGTGTTTTTAAATTCTTTAAAAAAAACTACAGCAATATTGATGTATTAAAGCTCGCGCCAAAATTCATTATACATAAAGAAGAAAATTCTTCCGCACTTATTTGAATACAAGATGATAAGACTTAGACTTCTAAGACTTTAATATGTTATTGCTGTTGTCGTTACTTCAAAAACAATTCTATCTAAATATGTATCTAAAATCATAAACTTGTGGTCAATGCCCTCAATGTGAATTTCTTAGGGTGAAAAAATCACACGATAAATAGGAATAGACCGTGTGTAGTAGTAGGCTTTTAAGATTTCATATACAAATAAAGCAAAAGCTCTACTGGAATAATTTTATATGTATTTCGCAAATATGTAAATGAATAACAACAAAAGAAAATAAAAAACACCTTGTACACAAGATGGTACAAAATTGTAGAGTAGTGAAAAAATAACATACGTAAATGCTATTATTATAATCAGCAAAAGAAGTAAACAAGCAACTGTGAAGAGAGATGGATAATTTTACACCATCTTTTCACGATTTCTATTTATTTCTACTTAATATCGGAAGTTTGTACATTTTTTACATACTTCTGTAAACACGGAATGGCATTTCCTTGTCATTTTTACAACTTTAAATCAGCCATAGTATTGGTTTTTAGCTGTGCTAAGACGGAAGTTGACTTCGCCTTCATTTTAGTAAAGCCACACAACAAGATTTTTAAATGATTAACTTTCGCTCTAGTTGTACTAGAAACCGGCAAAAGGAAACACTAGAATTGAAGTAGTAATGAAACAAACAGTTTATCCAATGTGGCCAGATGGCCTTTGTTAACCCTACGTCTTCACGAGCCATCGACTTGAACATGCCATGAACATGACGCCAGCAGAGCAACTGTAAAAATTTTATAAAGTTCTTTGTGTGGTGAATACGTGCGATGTTCATGTTCTGCCTTATCAATGTAATTTGGGATAGTGCAATAGACATAGAATACTTACCAATTTTGTTCTGTCTCTTTTCTTTCTATTGAAAATGGTTGTTGACGGCGAATCTCATGGCGAACATTGATGCTCAACCGGGTATCGATGTCAGAGCATGGACGAAACGTAGACATGAGCGGTCTACATTAACCATATTCGTTGTCCGACATGATGTTCATACCGCGTTCATGGCTAATGTAGAACCCCGGTAAGGAAAGAGACGAGATTGATTGTAATGCGGGGTTCGGAAAAATTTTGTGAAGATAACGGGACTAATAACAATGTTGCGAAAAAGCGAGATGTTTTTTTTTAATATACATACTGTAATAAATACAGTTACAACATACATACAATACATAATAAATTGCTATCCAATGGATTTCTAATTGTATAAATGTGTAGAAAAATAAAAATAGATTCATATCGAATAAAAAATTATTTGCTGGGTTTTACATAAGTTTCAAAGCCTACTATGCTTATTTTTGAAAATCATTTATTTATAAATTCTCAAATGTTTTTTTGGAAATTTGTACATAAGATAAGAGGTTTGTTACTGTTCAAAAGTGTGGTTGAAGTCTACTTACGATTTGGTAAAGCACCAATTAGCCCTCAGCAAATAAATTTAATTTAAAACTAATAATAATCAAAATATAATACGTGTCTTTGCGTACTTTTCGATTTTAACATTTTTTTCAATTTGAAAAAAATCAAACAAAATTATTTATAAATTGAAATTTTCGATTATTTTTTTACGGATATATCTTGTACAATTTGAACATTGTTGTGAACTTTTTTATTACATATATCTAAGCTATGTCCGCGGCCCTATGTTCCTAAGAGGAATGACGGGAATTTATTATTATTATAAGCTATGTCCAAAGTTTCGAGAACTCGAGTATGTAGGCTTCAACGAAACCCCACACATCTGATGAAGTATATAGTTGCAACACAGAAAATACATATTTCATTCTACTGGTTAGATCTATAGTCCAGAAACTCTGCTTTGCTACCGCCAAAATAGACAATATGTAATTGCAATTTGTTAGTTGCTTTAAAGAAGCATTCTTCTTACTTTTGTTTCTAAGCTAATAGCTGTGAATAGTAAAGGTTATGTACATATTTATAAAAACTTCTGCTAAGTTTAAATTTGTTCAACAAAATTATTTTTTTAACAAAAGTACATGCAGCAGCATGCGCACCAAATTTTGTAGAATTATTCATTACGGTGTTTGAGAGATAAGGTTTAATTTTTGCTCTCATTTTATATGGATGCTAACAGTTGGGGTAATTCAGCTACGCTAATAGGTTTATCTGCTTAATTCTGTCTTGGCCTTAACGTTTAAAAATCTGGAAACTAAAAAATGAAGGTGACAGGTAATAAGGTCAATGGAAATAATGTCAATTGACTTTATTTTTCACCATAAAGGGAAATAAAGTCAATTGACCTTACTGCTTTTTCAAAAATGAAATAAAGTCGATTGAAGTCGCTTTTCGATATACTGAGAGAAAACCCTTAAGCCCGACATACTTTATGCATTTTTGACGTTATTTTCATTTGAGTATGGAAATAAAGTCAATTGCTTTATTTCCCAATTGTTGCTGACTTTATTACACTTTTAAAAATGCAATAAGGTTATTGACTTTATTTCCCACCATGGATGAAAAATTTGCCATTTTCGCAACTTATTTCTTTTTATGCCAATTTAGACGCAAATCTGTGTTTTCGTGTAATTTTAAGTGAATAAATATACTTTTGGAAGAATTTTAACAATTAAGCTATTAAGTTATTTAGAAGAATATTAGTTGATAAATAATAAATATCTTTTAAAAATCGGTTTTTTTTAATTAAATAAAATTTTACTTGCTTTTCTATTAATTATCTGAATATTTTTAATATAGATTTTTTGAAAATGTAGTTCCTTAAAAACTACTTCCAATTTTGTTTAAGGCTATCATCAATTTTAAATAGTAATAATCTCTTACACTGTAATTTTGTATAATAAAAAAATTACCCTACTTGAGTTTTGCTAATTTAAACTTGGGCACAGATTCAATGTGCGTATCGGTATCGTATCGGCAAAAAGGCATATCATCACTTCTCTACTTAATATTGATGTATCTAGCACCTACTTATTATACCATGATCTACAACTGCTGACATTTTACAGCAGTTTTCCGTTTTTACGAACCAATAAGTTACCAGGCCTATTACTAAAAAGTTCGTTATACACAGTGATTTAATTTTGGCTTCATTCTTTTGTAGTATGTTCTTTAATTTATGATTTCTTAACTAATTTCAGTCAAAATTATCCTTACAAAGCAATCCTTAGAAAGTAAAAAAGGAATACTCATTCATAACATATTGGACACCAATAATGGACTTAAAAAATCCCAATAGTCTATTGAATAATTCGCTTCTTTGGACTGCTATATTTTAGCTTAAGGGCAATATACACCATCAAAATGCTTGATATCAAAATCATGCACGTGTGTTTGACGATAAATCAAAACCAAGTCGATTTTCCATCAAGCCTCGTCTGTGTCACACATGCTAACGAATTTTCACTCATACTATTAACATGCTTGTCAAGCATTTTGATTGTGTATTTTGGCCTTTAGTCTGGCTTATTTAAATAAATTATCAAAGAAAGATTCGAAAACTAGGTTTAGCCAACCATCCTACAAAAACCAAAAAATACTCTAACCAAATTTCATAGGAAGCCAACAGTGGCAACGCTGACAGGAACAAAACTGCAGGTTGGGTTTGCGGCTAGGCTGAAGCTATCAATTGTTTCAAATATCTTATCAATATATTATATGTATGTATGTAAATTATTTGCAATACACAAGTTATTTCGTAAACATCTAACAATTGCATTTTATTTCACACTAACTTGGCCTAAACGTGAACTTAAAATTTATATATAACGGATTATTTTCATAAAATTCATATTATTCCACTACAGTTTTTGCAACTCTGTAGCATAAGCAACACTTAAAAAACGTAACTCGCAACCCATATGGACTTACGTCTTTTTTTGCATTAACGTAATGGAAATGTCGCACACGAATAGTACAAGAATGCAAGAAACAGATAAATGCTAAGAATTAAATAATCTACAAGAATTGAACGGATGAAAAAGTTTTTTCAGAAAAATTCTAAAAAAAATTGTTTAAGGAGACAAAAAAAAATATTTTCATTAAAATTGATTTTAACTTTAGTTGGAGGGTATAAAAAATAAGTACGACTGCCTAAAAACACTTGAAAAATATTAAACACAGCAACTTGTGCCGAGATTCTCTTGGAAAAGTGAAAGAAGAAATAAAGAAGTCACGAAAATGTGCGGAGTAAAAAAATGCTTGAAGAAAACCAAGTTTTAAAAAAGTTTAAAGAAAAATACATATATTAAACAATAAATAAAACTTTTAAAAATGAGTTAAAATACTGAATTATTGGAAAAAAATGAATATAAAATTTATGTGAAAAGAAAAAATCTATTATGGAGAAATGTGTTATTAACAAAATTCAACGTAATTTATAAAATTTAAGAAAATAAATTTAATTACATACCTTTTGCCAATTGTTAATGCCATTTCTTTTTGGAAAATTTTTGCAAAATTTTGTGTTAAGCAGTGTGTATGTGGCTGGCTTAGGTTCTCGTTGCGTATACGTACTCAAGAAGCCTTTTTTGTTGGTGTTTTTGTTGAAAGAAGCCGCCGCCTTCTGCGCTTCGTTGTAGTCATCGTCTTCGGAAGTTTGGAAGGGACTTTTCAACGAACAAGAAAACTGACACTCTTCTGCCCCTCTTAACATCGTTGATCGATAAAACGATAACGCTTACGATATTATAACATCAAGAATTCACCATACGTTATATCGTAATCATATTTAAAACTTATTAGAAGCAATCAAAAATTTACCAACAAAAAGTAACGCCTTAAATGGACATCAATTTGATTCCCTGTTTCTTTTATTTTTGCTGCAAATATTTTTGTGCATATTGTCTACTAAGGAAGCAAAGGTATGTATAACTTTTTTCTTTAACTTTCTTAAAATTTTAAATTAATTACTCAATTTTGTTTGACTTCTAATATTTTTTAGATATTAATTTACTTTAAATACAGCATACATTCATATAAATATCTTTGAGGTAATTATTTTTTTGATTTGTTTTATTGTTTAACTTTATCTACTGTTACTTTAATTTAAAAATTGCATAATAGGCTGAGAGGACCATCAAGGTCTTAAATACAGGAAGGAAGTACTTTTAGTTTTATATCAATTTGACCTTACATACAAAACGCATTCAATCCAAAAGAAAATATGGTATCCTCTCAGCTTAATAAATATGTATGTATGTAATTGATATTTGGTTTTAGGAAATTAAATGCGTGGACGAGTAAAAAAGTTGTAGAATTTTCTTCTATATACTGCATAATTGTATACATATTTGCTAAATTACTTTACTTTAATAATTTTACATACTGCTCTTTGTCGGGTTCCTATACTCCCTTTATAAGACTGTCAATTGAAATAATACCATCATATCTTCCAATATTTACTGACTCCATGATCTTGCCCAATGCTTGTTTCAATGAAATCCAAGTATAAAATACGTTTTTTTTCTGCTATCGTTTAGTTGTAAAACCAAACATAATTACCCAGCAAAATCTTCCGTGACAAGAAAGTAGTTTAATCACGTGTTTGAATGACGACGAAGTGGTTCGATTTAGGTGAAACATGCATGATTTTAACACAGGCGTGACATTGGAGATCATGTGTTTACATGAAAATTTAAATAAATTGATATTCTTTAAAATGAATGAATTGAACCCAAGCAATTTCCCTGATTCGATGACGTTTTTTCATTTAAATATAAAAAAATTAAAATAAAACAAATATTGCCGCAGCTGGGATACGAATCATGCTCTTCTGACTGTTAAGACATGCTCTCTACCACTGAGCTATTGTATTCTTATTTTTTGGTGAAGCTAAGACTTGTTTTATGAAAATGTGCCAGTGTAATGATATATGTAATTCCGTTTTTGCATGCGTTTTTAATGAGTTCAAAAAATATAGCTTTATTTACGATTTACGATGGCATTTAGAATGCATTCGAAGAAACAAGTGCTCAAGAAACCATGAAACACTATTTCATTTTGAACGCATTCATTTATATTTTGCTGGGTAATAGCTGCAATTACCGATTGCAAATTGTTAAGGAATATAACATCAACGGCCATGTCACAGAGTTCAATTCCGTTCGGAAACGGAATTCAATCAACCCTAATATGTCAAGTCCTAGCTGGAGCATGCCGCACCATAATAGCGCCGCCAACAGTCTGGGTAGGTTGAATTCCGTTTCCGAACGGAATTGAACTCTGTGACATGACCCTAAATTTAAAATTTTAAGAACCCAAGAAAATAAATTCGGTAAAGTGCGACTTTAACTCGACTTAACATATTATGTATATCTATCCCTTTTTTCGCTTTTGCGATTTTAATTTTTTTGGGGACATTTTTATTTTAGTGTGATTTTTTTTTTTCGTTTTGGCGAACTATATCGTTTTTGTTAGTTTTCTCGATTTTTTCGTAATGGCAATTTCAGTTTTTGACGATATTTTTAGTTTTGTGCGCTTTTATTTCTTTTTGCCAATTTTTTTGTTTTGTCTGCTACTGGCAAGTTGAAGATCGTTAGTACTTTCAAATTACATTTGCTGAAGTGAAGTTCAAACCAAGTATTTTGCAACAATGAGTCAAAAAAGAAAGTAAATAAGCTTAGAACAAAAACTGGACATTTTGAAACGTTTTAAAAAATTTTAAAAAGTATTTTTTATTGAAAAATCTATTTTTCTGCTTAAATTATGAATCTCGGAACCAATTAGAAGCAAATCAACACGAATGTATGGAAAATCATTCTTCGGTTTGCGTCGCATTTCTCTAAAAGCACCCTCATTTCTAGCGCCCTGTTTGGCACTTAAAATTACAGATGCAGAATACTCTCCACAGTATTTATTTAAGGCTGAACCCACACCAACAAAAGATAAAACATTTTTATCTTTCAAGTCAAATATAATTGTTTGATGCCAACCCTCACCAAAAAAATACGTCTTTCAAGTTTTTGTCTTAAAAGACAATCGGTAATCAGACAGCAATGCGACTATGTTTTTAGTATTTTTTCGTTTTTTTTTTTCACTTGTCTTAATTGGTGTGGGTTACATCATAAGAAAGCACACAATTGTGTGCAACGAGGTTCGTTTCAGTCTGTTTTTTCTTACTCTGTGTGGGTATGGTTTATGAGACCACATGTATTTTCTGCAACCAATGTTTTTCCGCAGTAAGTCAAGGAGACAGTATTGCGGTTGTTGTTTTTGTTGTTGTAAGGGGCTGTTCACACATTACGTAACGCTCCATGGGGGGGGGGGGGGGGGGGGGGGGTGGTTTAGGATTTGTTACCGACTACATAATTTATACTGAAAATTTTTGCAAAAAGCGTTACGAAGGGGGGGGGGGGTGGGTTGTATATCTCTAGAGCTGATAAAAAATTCTAATTATATATTTAAAATCTGCATAACATATGTAGTCGGTAACGGCTAAAATTTTTCCGGAACGCGAAACATGTGCAATTCAATAAAAAAATTTTGCATGTATCTGCTTTATAGTATTACCTTTCAGATAGGTATAAATATGTGGTAAGTTTTATTGCAAAAATTTTTTATAACTACGAAATAATTAACGTCCTTTTTTCTGGAAAAACGGGAAAATCGACTTTTTCAAAATTTTAATTTAAACAGCGTATAACTTTTGACTGAGTAGCTATTTTTGAACAAAATTTTGTCACAATATTAATAATTTTGTTAGTAATCAACGAAAAAAAGTGTTTGCGAATCGGAAAAGATTTGACTTTCCCATTAGCAAACCCTTAGACAAGCTGTAGGCGGAAACCCATAAATGTAGTAGATTTTTTACCCCTTATATAGGAGAATCTACGTGCAAAAGTAGTTTATCAGATCAAAAATATCAGCTTGGCATGGTTTAAATTTTTCATAATAAGTCCAAGGTGACCAATTTTGGGTTGTTGTGGCTCCGCCCCCTTTAGAGATATAAAGTCGAAACTCCGAACATAAGCTCAGCAACACCTCATCTCTTTAAATGTCGTATGAAATTTCATAAGAATCGTAAACTGCAGATTTATTTCTAGTTTTTCCGAAAATCGCCCACTGTGCGCACCTACGCTAGACTCTTTCTAGCTCCGGTTTCGATGGTTTTGCTTGAGTAAATCACATTAAGTTTTAGGATCTGGCGCAATCTATGGCTTGGGTAACTTGTCTGATTGATTTTTAACCGACTTTAAAAAAATGAGAAAGGTTATCAATTCGTCATGTATTTTTTCATGTATGTTCCCACAAACTCCGCCATTTATAAAACGATTTCGGATTTTATAAAATGATATATGTACTTCCAGATTGGTTCCGTTAAAAAATGGGCAGGATCACGCCTATACGAAGTTAAAACGCATTCCTTTTCAACTACTTCAACTCAACCGATTCCTGTGAAACTGTGCACACACATTAAGCTTCTGTTTGAATACTACATCATGATTAAAAAAGAGGGCAGTGTCACACCCATGCAACACACACATTTACTTGTCGTTACACAACGGGACCTATAGGGACCCAAGTGGGCTGGTTTTTTTTAATCTTTAAACTGCCAACCTGTACAACCTAACCTACAATAAAAAATAATGGCTAGAAAAATGGGCAGAGCCACGGTAAATATTCATTTGAACTTCTTCTACTTAACCGATTCTTATGAAACTTCACACACAAGTAGTTCTCGTGAAAGTACCAGATTATGAGCAATTCGCGACCTTAGTATTGTTTTGGCCCATATGGCAAAAAGTCTGAATGGAAGAAGATTTGCATAAAGTTTTCTCAAAATATATCCGATAGAATTTTTTGTATACTCTCCACTGCTTCCGGCATATGTTTGGAGGAAAGATAGTTCTCGCATTGTGAGATATTTTACGATGCGAGAAACGGGTACTGGGAGAGTAATTTTGTAAATTTCTGCTAACTGTCTCGTTGCTAGTTTCTGCTAGGAAAGTTAATAAACAAACCTATTACATAAACAGTATTCAAAAATACAAGATACTGCTATATGCGAAAATTGCATTACTTGTATAGCCTCGCCCTTTAATATTTAATCTAATTAGTTAAGTCAAAATCAAGTTGCAGTCATATTCTGGTTCGTCTTTTTGAAATTCACATTTGGGTCCAATCCGTTTTCAAATACTCCGATTTTCGAAAAAGTTATAACGGTTTATATTTTAACTTTCTAGAACACCCAACACAATAGATTTAACATTAAATCGTTAATATCTTCAAACAAAATTTTTAGATTATGATAAAACTACACAGATATTATGTGAAATTTTCAAGTGTCTACCTAAGGTAAAAAAAGGTTTGACAAGCAACCGGACATCGCAGTAAAAAGAGTACGAAACCTCAAAAATACATATTTTTTAATAAGCTTTCTTATATATTAAAAAACAAAATTTAATATGCATAAATAAAGATAAATATCGCATATACATAAATATATACTTATTTGTTTTTTTTACATTTCAGCATCAAATGCACATTCAAACAAAACGACTTCGCACAAATCTTCAAGTTAGCTTGTGCTAATCTTGCAAGTATTTCAGGGAAAATATTTCTGAAATACATACTTGCTAATTAATTAGACATCTCTATAAGTTTGAAAGAGAATGTTTACACCCATTAAGAACTTCATAACATACATACAAAAGAATGCAAGTAGTAATTCAATATTTGGTGGAAATAGCACAACAGAAGAATCAGCAAAAATGGAAACAGAAAATATAAAAACAGAAGCAGTTAAAGCAGAACACATGCAAACTGAAAGTGAAATTACAGAAATCGAGAAAGAAGAAAATGTTGCGAAAAAAGAAGAGGAGGAAGTCATGTGTGAACAAAGGAAGGACTCTAGCTCAGACATTAATGATTCTGAAACTAAGACTGCCACTTTGGCAACAACGTCGACAGAATCCATAGAAAATGCCAGTGAACTTGAAGATGATGACATTGAGGAGCAAATAGATAGTAGTATTATGTTGAAAAAACCAGTTAAAGTTACAGCCACAAATAGTAGAGAAATTTTAGAATTAAAAAAGTCATCAAATGCAAGCGCCAATATTGTTATCGCTCATGATGTTAGTCGTAATGAGGCTTTAAGTCCAATAGATGATGAATTGGAAGATTTTAGACATGACCCCATGGAAGTATTTGATACAACTGCGTCTCCTTGTACTAATCAACCTGATGGTGAGCTTTGTTCAGTGGAAAGTAAAGAAGATGCTTTAGAAAAAGATTTGAAAAGTTTAGACGATTATCCAATCGAAGATGAAGTGGAAGAAGTAGACGACGTCAAAACGGATGATGATCAAAAAAGAATGCTTGAGTCAGATCTGGAAGTTGAAGAAGATAAAGATATTGAACAAAATAGTGTGCTCGAAGTTGAAGATGAAGAAGAGACATTTTTAGATTTGGATAATTTTAAAAGTAAGTATAAATAAATGTTTATAATTTTAAAGAATAATACATAATAGAAAAGACAAAATCAATGGGTTTACTACAAAAAATAATAGAGTAATTCCATTTAGGCGGGAGTGACGATTTTACACACATTTTTTTATAAATCAAGAGTATAAAATTTGTTACTTAAAGATGCGACTCGAAAGGCCGTTAAGCTTAAAGTCCTTGCATAACGGGTAGACTCTGAAATAACACGATTTCTCCTCAGAATTGTCGTCAGAAAGCTACAACGGGTGTGACCTTACAAATTTTGTTTTTAAAAGAATTATGACTTAGGATAAATTCTGTAAAATTTCAAGTGCACAATCATTTTGGCGTAGTTAATTGATCAGTGTTTTTGGTTATATTGTGTATTTAATGTTTGATAAAAAAAATGTTTCTTTAAAAAAACTATTTTTAAAATACGACGGTGTGACTGACCTAGTACGATATTTTAAAAATTCGAAGAAATAAAACTTATTGATTTCGTTAATATAAATAACTGGGGTATTTAAAAGGTAGTCATAAAGTCATATGTTTTAAATTAATAACACGAAAAAATATGACTGCTGTGAGCAACCCCTCATAATATTGTGTGCCATGTACACAGCCGACAATTTACATGTACACAACACGAACAAACAATATAAACAACAGCAAGCGCACAACAGTCATTTGTACCTATCAACAATGCAATTAAACACCAACCCACTTAAACAACAAATTTTTTCTCATATATTTAGTTTTCTCTTTGCCTGGCTCTGACATACATGTACTATCATCGGCTCGACTAGAGTTTCGGCCGTTCGGCTCAGATTTATGCTGTAGTTATGACAAACAATAAACACAGCACACAAAGTTTTATTATTTTAAGACTTTTTTGTTTGAAGCACAACAACAATATTTTTAATCTATTGTAAAATATTAGGACATTATGACAATATGACTTAATAACACACCGTTTGAATCCCCCAAATGTAAAGATAAACTCATAAGAAAATAATAGAACATTAAATTATTTGCTATCTGTGCTATTATAGACAGTAGAATACTCTACCGAGAATTTTTTTAATTCAATAAAAAGCAAAATAAAAAATAAATTAAAAAAATCAAAAAACTAATAAAAACAAAGTCCAGTGTGCGACTTTTACATCCGGAAACCATTATTGCGAAAATTTGAAGATTCGATTCTTAATGCTTTCCGACTAGAAATGAGCGATACCGTGATTTTTAAAGAACATCGTGAACAGTAAACGTGATTTAAAAATCACTGTTACTTAAAACTGTGACTGTGATCACTGTTTCCAGTTCTCTTATAGCAATATAATTATCAAGTACACACATGCATCTCTGCAACAAAAACGTTGGTTCTGTTTTTTCTCTTCTTCTGAAGAAATATACCAAGGCAGATTTAAATACACCTTAAAATATAACTTGAATTTTAAAAAGAACTACTAATAAGGAAGAAGAGAACCCAAGAAATAGCAACATTATTCGTTTATAATTATTGTACGAAAAAAATTTTTAATACCGACACAAACAGTGAATATCATAATTTTGTGTATGTAACAAATAGAAAAGAACGACTTTGCAAGTAGCAGTTACTTGACAAATTTCGTCACAACTGTGATTCGTGATTTTTCAGTAACAGCGATTAAATCACAGGTACAGAAATATCGCTCATATATATTTCCGACTGTAAAAGTCGCTGTCTTCTGCACACTGGACTTGTTTGTTTTTTATTTTAGTTTTATTGCGCAGTCGGGGTTTTTGATTTTTTAAATTTATTTTTTATTTGTTTTCCTTTTAGTTTTCGTATACAGTTTAGTTTTAGATTTTTTATTAAAAGTTCACTTTTTACGCAATTGGGGGTTTTTTTTTTTGTTGTTAACCAACTTTAAACCCTCAAAGATCCTAACAGGTCATTCGAAATTAAAAATCATAAGAGAAACCTAAAGATGATTTTCAAGTACCTGTCGAATGATACCCATTTTGATATAGTTTGCCGGTTTTTTAATTTTTCGTATTCACAAAATGGCATCTGTTGGCCGCCATATTAAATTTTGACTACTATCATATCTTTAATGACACTCCCAAAATTAAGACAAACCGATTGACATAAGAATCATCAAAATCGGCGTACGCGTTCGGCTTATATAATACCGCAAAGGAACACACATACAAAGCAAAATTTTTACATATGTACATAAAAAACATGTTATTGGTGTGCCTTAATCTTTTTTAGTATAAAACTATTTTTATTTAAAATTAAAAATTTTCAGATAGAAGCGTCATCGTTTTGGATGAAGTGGACCTGAATGTCTCTACCGCTTCTCTTGATACGAACAACACATCTGATGACCCCTTAGCAATAGCTTGCGAAGAACAAGAAGCATTTGCTTCTGCTAAAGTTGCAGCTTTAGAAGAACTGAATTTACTGAATAATCCGCAAACTTCTCAGGATGAAGATACCAGAACAACCACAGATGAAGATTTACAGTGGCTAAAAGCCGATCCCGAGAATAACCAACCAGCTTCAGAAGTCACGCCTGAAAAAGAAGAGCGTAATGGCGACGGTTCAGATTCTGGTTTAGGTAGTGAAACATCAATCCTACACACCACCACAACAAGTATTACAGATACTAGCCAATTAAACATAACCACAGCAACTCCAGCACAAAGTCCTACTCATATAAAAGAAAAAGACAGTGAAGACATAGTAAGGTCGAATGTTTTACGACTACCAAAGTCACCAACAAAAGATCCCCCCAAACCATATCGATCAAATTTAAAACGACATTTGGAAGTAGACGACGATACGGTCGAAAGCTTGGATCCTCTAATATCCACAGCATCTTCGCTTACTGAACACAGTTCTTTAAACGGCAGCCTGCAAAAGAAACCAAAGCGCTCAATTAATTTCGATGCTGTAGACATTTTTTACTTTCCCCGGCAACAGGGCTATGGTTGCGTGCCCTCCGCCGGTGGTTGTACTTTAGGTATGGGAGCCAGGCATATTGCCTTTAAAACGTTAACTTTAGCCGAGCATGCAGCCGAACTTCGAAGAGCTCATCGCATGCAGCTACAAGAAATCAATCCTAGAGGCAGCTCTAGTGACGATAGTGAAGAGTCTGAAGAAGACTATTTAAGTGAGGGTAGTGGTTCTGATCTAGATGGGGAATCAAACGGTTTCCTACAACCTGTTTCTCCCAAGCAACGAAGAGCTTTGCTCAAAGCAGCTGGCATACGGAAAATAGATCCCAGTGAGAAGGCTGAATGCCGCAATATACGCAATAGTAGAGAGGTTTGTGGCTGTACTTGTCGGGATTTTTGTGATCCCGAAACGTGTGCTTGTTATCAATCCGGCATTAAATGCCAAGTTGATCGCGATATGTTTCCTTGCGGCTGCTCCCGGGATGCCTGCGGAAATACAATTGGGCGTGTCGAATTTAATCCGACTCGTGTACGCACACACTACATACATACCCTAATGCGTTTGGAGATGGAGAACCGCCAACAACAAAATCCTTATTCGTCTACCGTTGTCTCACCCATGCAACCAACATCTTCCGCGTATTACCAAACCCATTTGCAACCACAATCAAATTATAGTTCAGGTTATGCATCACCGGCTTACAATACTGCCTCCGAATTACATCAACAATCGGCTGCCAGTTCATACTATCAACCGCAAAACCCTTCCACATCAAGTACTCTATATGGACAACAAAGCTCTTTAGAAATGACACACAATGGCAGTACGCACGCGACTACAACACAATCGCATTACGGTATCGATAGTTTGGATACTAGTCTATTTGGTGGCAGCACTGCACTAACTTCTCCATATGGGGAACTGATGTCTGTGCCCTCGTATCATTATGGAAATATGCAAACACATGTAAGTTTAAATTAGCTACATATTTATTCAAAGGGATAAATAAAGTTATATTGCCACATTTTACAGGCATCACCATTCAATACGTACCACAGCAGCCCCTACATAAACGGTGTGAACAATAACACTACATCCCTTAGCACATCGAATACATACAGTTCATGTGCTGTTCCCTCTATACCACCTTTTGGCACAGCTACAACTACTGAAGCTACAGGAGTTTATCACAGCGTAAGCAGTCTGACTAGTTTAGAGACTACCACAGCGCCCTCTTGCAGTGTTAATGGTACAACATCATTGGAAAATGATGCCAGTGCTAGTTTTATAAGTCTTTCAACGCCGCTTGCCAGTTCGTCAAGACTATCACAAATAAATGATTTACTGCAACATAATCGCAATACGGCAACAGCCCTAGTAGCCGTTTCCCAAAACGTTGAAGCCTCAGAAAACAAATCAGCCTCGGCTGCATGCTTTTCAGCAGTCAATGGTAGTACTTTGAAAACAGCTAGCTCATCTTTATATTCATCGCTTAATACACCCTCTGCAGAAAATGCCCATAAAAGCTGTATTGCATTTGAAGTACTAGAGACACCTTTGAAGATAGAGCCCCGAGTGACTGTTAATAAGGATTGCCACAAAAATGGACCAGTTAAACCAGCAACGCTAATACTCCCAGCCGCAGCAGAAACTTTAACTGAAAAAATAGAAGAATCACCATCGTTGTTAAATTCATTGCATAAGGATGACAAGAAAGATAGCACCACCGTTGCTGTAAGTGCAACTACTGAACCTTCAACTATTTTTGAAGTGGCAGCTGGCAATTAAATTGGGCCGTTAGATTTTCAAAGCAAAGCAAAGAATTAAACTGTGAGTAAGACACAAGTAAAGTAAATAAATCAAGTATTTTAATGAGTACCGATTTTAATTAATAAAAATACCCGTACATATTGAAAAAATTAGCGTTTAAACATACACACATACACTTATATATGACAAAAAATTGCAGCAACTTAAAAAATACATCCCAACTGATTTAAGCAAAAAATTATCAAACCAACTTATAGTGTTTTTGAAACAAGATCTAAAACTTAAAATATCTTATTGTATACATACTTATATACATATATTCAGATTATTACATTCTTAAGATACTTTAAAACTGCATATATCAGTTAAACAATTAAGAAGCACACAGGGTGTGTAAACAATTTTTAGATTAATATTTTAACTTAGAAGAAATATATTGTAAAGTTTTCGTAATTTCATTTCATTAACGGTCCTCAATTAACGCTTAAATGCGTCGCAAACTGTGCAGTTTTCCATATTTGAAAATTAATTTGCTCAATCTCTTTACTACATGAATATGCGTGACAACTTCGATTCATGAACTTCCACCGTTTAATTGCTAATTTGTAGAATCTGCTGATTTTGTTTCATTTTGTTAAATAATTCTTAAAAAAAACAGAGACGGATTAACGGATGAATAATAAAGGTTAAATAAAAATTAAAAAAAAACGGGACCAATATGAAAGCTGCTTCCCCTTTTTTGACGTTGATTAAAAATAGAAGTGATATACACCGAACTGATATAAACCTAAAAAAAATGTTTGTGCTCATTATTTTCGTTTTGTAAATACATATATATCGTTACAGTCGCTGTCTGGCATTCGCCGCAATAACATCGTTTTTGCTCTGATAGTGTGTTAATCTGGTTGTTTTTTTTTTCGCGCTCTTTTTTTTGTGTTTAAATCGCAGTAAGAAGGCGAAGAGATAAAGAAAGGAAAAAATTTTACAGATTTTATCGGTCAAATAAATTAATTTTTGTCTGCATTTTTCCACAAACACAAACTATAGTGCACATCCTTACGCCATGAACGGGGTTCATCCCCCAAATTATAATAGGTTCAGGGAACTGGGTTCCTTGGCCGAAAAAGGCAAACCAAACAAAAGTAAACGCCCACGCCCCGATGATTTCATTCCTCTACCAGAAATTTCCAGTAATGAGCAGCATCTTCCGAGGTACCTGGTTGCGTCCACTGTACCAACTAAACCAGAAGTTGAAACGCGCCCTCTAGCATCCTATAACGTTTTCCAAGTCGAGCGAGGTCTGAATTATATAAGCAAGGAACGTTTGGAAGTCACGGAGATGAGAAGTGGCGACCTCTTAATAAAAGTACCAAATAGAAGAGTTGCTGACCAATATCTAAAAGCAAATTATATTGACTGCATTCCGGTAAAAATCATTCTCCATAAAACGTTAAACACAATTCAAGGTCGCATATTCTCTAGAAATATTATCTCTATAAGTGAAGAAGAGCTTCTTGATTCACTGAAACCTCAAAAAGTAGTCGAAGTAAGAAAAATGATGAGATTTGAAGGTAATGAAATGAAAGCTACAGGCGCTGCAGTTTTGACTTTTGATCTCATATATCGACCAGAAAATCTTAAACTTGGGTGGGAAAAGGTCACAGTTGATGAGTTTATCCCAAATCCTATGAAATGCCAAAATTGCCAGAAACTGGGTCATACCAAAAAACGTTGTCGAAATGTAGAGATATGTAAAGAATGCGGGACACCAACACCACATAACCCATGTGGACGTAAGTATTGCGTCAATTGTCAACTAGAGTCTCATACATCGAATGATCCAGACTGTCCAACATTCTGGAAGCATAAGTCAGTAAACTATCTCAGAATATCAAGACGATGCACTAATCGTGAAGCTTGGGAAATCTTTAATGACAATCCAACACTCAACACCCTAAAGCCCATAAAAAGAAATGCAAGAAATACACAAACTTACGCACAAATATTAGGTGGACAACCAGCAAAAAATCTACCGACTACAACCAAACAAATAAAACAAAATAAGAAAGACAATGTAATATCAGAAACAATCACCAATACAAACAAACATACAAATCCTCTCACAACAGAAGCAACTGAAAAAACCACAGATTTTCTTTTTAACAATACATCAAATTTATCTGCCTCACCAATATTACCAGAAAACATAACTTTTACTACTCCAACAACACAAATAACCACAGATAAATGTATGCAACCCGCTGTTCAAGATAATCAGAGTACACAAGCAAAAAACTCAGAAAACAACATATTCTCAACTCAACAAATATCAATAGCGAATAATAACCAGGAAGAATTAGAAACACTCAAGGCTTTTAGTGCAAATGCACAAAACAAAACACTCCACACAAGTAATGATACCAACACAAGCAAAGATTATAGTCATGAAAATGACTCAATTTTCAGTGATGACAATGCATCAGATTATGACATGAACTTAAATATCGATAAAAACATAACTGAAGAGATTATTATTGATGAAATAAACAATGGTTTGGGTCTAGAATCTCCATCTAGATCAGACTCAAATAGCACATCACCAACATCTAAATTGTACAAATCTTTTCCAGAACTTAATGTAATAATAACACCTAACACCTACAAGAAAGTAAAAAATACCAAAACAGTTAGCAAAAAATAACTTATAAATTTTTATGAATATCGAACTTAATATTTTGCAGTGGAACATACAAGGGTTTATTAACCACAAATACGCCCTTGAGCTTCTAATCGCATCGCATAAACCGAATATAATAGCCCTACAAGAGACGCACATCGTAGACAAGAATAAACATCTTCTTCATATACCTGGATATAAGATGTATCACCATAACAAGGATTTCGCGTATGCAAAATCTGGCATTGCACTACTTGTTAAAAACAATATAAATGTAACGCAGCATATAACATCAGCTGGCGATATTCTTTTTCAGACAATAATAATAAAATCTAATGTGAAAATTCGTATAACCAACATATACAAAGAATGCGACATAAGATTAACAACATCAATGTTGGATAATATATTTCCGGCTGAGGAGGTGCATCATTTGATAATGGGAGACCTAAATTCGCAGAACACTTTATGGGGATCAAGTACTAACTCCACTAGTGGGAGGATTTGGGAAAACTTTGCCGATGACAATAATTTGGTTATCATGAACAACGGATCGCCAACGTTGTTCAACACCAGGAACACCCTCACCGCCGTCGATGTAACGATGGCTAGCGTAGATTTAGCACCTACACTGGTATGGAGTGTTTTACCTATACCCGAAGTTAGTGATCATTTTCCTATAAGGATTACCAATAACACAGATAATATAAAAAAAAAATTCTCTCCGCGATTTAATGACGTCAGAGCAAATTGGCCTCTTTTTGTTGATAAAGTATCTCAAGTAAGTAATCAGTTTCCATCATCGACAAACATAAACCGAGAAGCGGCACAAATAAAACGCATTATTAGAAAGTCGGCAAATGAAAGCATACCTTTGAGTAGAAGACCTAAACAAAAAAATAACCCTGTTTGGTTTAATTCCCATATTGCAAAATTGATTCGATTAAGACAGATAGCATGGAGAAATTTTAAGAGATGTCGCAACCAGTTCAACTGCTTGGAGTACAGAAAAATATGCGCCAAAGTAAAAAGAGAATGTAAAATTGCGAAAAAGACAACCTGGGATAATTTTTTAAACTCCTTAAAACCATCAATGGACATTCGCTACTTGTGGAAAAAGGTCAATAACTTAAGGTCTGAGAAGATGAATAATTTTCCCCCAATATTTGCTGATAACAGCAGCTATACACATCCTCGGGAAATTGCTGAGAAATTTGCTGAATACTGGACTTCAATTAGCTCTGACAGTACACTGGATCGGGACATAGTAACATCAAAGAAAAATTTATGTATTGAGAATCTTACGCAGTGTTGTGAGGAACGGAATTTCTTGTCTTTCAAAATAAGTGTTTCGGAGCTAAACGGCATTATGATGACATTAAAAGGATCAACACCGGCTCAAGACAAAATAACGTATTCAATGATAAAAAATCTTCCTGGCAAATTAAAATTCCGCCTGTGTGAATTGTATAATAACATATTGTCAAAAAGTGTATTTCCCCAGGATTGGAAAATTGCTATTTTGGCACCAATTCCTAAGCCCGGAAAGGATCCCAGTCGACTTTATGGATACCGTCCAATATCTTTGTTACCAGTTCTTTCTAAAATTTTGGAAAAAATATTGGCTAGAAGATTCTGGAGAATAGCAGAATTTCATGTTTCAACAATACAGCACGCTTTCATACCTCGACACGGTGTCCATAGTATATGTCATCAGATGGAGGAAGTACTGCAGTATAACCTGAAGAATCGTATTCATAGTTTAGTTATTTCTGAGGATGTGGAGAAAGCTTTTGACAAGGTAGTGCTTACTTTTATAATACATGAGATGAATGAATGGGGAATACCTAAGACCATTATGGAACTGATCAGATCTTTTCTTTCCAATCGGAGAGTTACTGTCAGAATAGATGGATTTTTTTCCGGAAATTATACTATTGATAATGGGGTTCCACAGGGGTCACCATTGTCTGTGGTTTTGTATACAATTTACGCAAACTCTTTGGCAAAGGCTATTGAGGCTGTGCCGGGCATGGACTACGTTGGTATTTATGCAGATAATATATTCGCAATTGCTGGAGGAGATTATGATGATGTTTGCTTGAAACTAGAAAATCTGGATGAAGCCATCCACCAGTGGGCAAAAGACAGAGGCGCCGTTATACCAATTGAGAAGGCAGAGATTCTACATGTTTGCAGAAAAAGGGAATGTGTTATTGACAGAATTAACATCAGGGGTTTTGACATTGCCATTAATGATCAGATGAGAATTTTGGGAATATTATTCACGAGAAATTTGCTATGGAATGCCCATGTAAAACACGTATCATCAAAACTTAGCAAAATAAACAACCTCCTGAAACTAATATGCTCACGAAACAAGGGCCCTCATTTTAATACTGCACTTGGAATATGTCAGTCGCTTGTCACTGGCACGCTGTTACACTGTATTACGATCTACGGATGGACTTCAAAGAAAAATGTCAGAACTTTGGACACTGTTATGAATAACTGTTACAGAACTTCATCTGGACTATTAAGAACTACTCCATTGGAAAAGCTTAGACAAGAGGCCGGATATCCAAATTTCCAATTTTTGTTGGAAAAGACTGCTGTCAATATGGCATCGAGGGCTATAACAATCCCCTCCGATGGGCTCCATAAAATTTTTTGGAGCCACATTGGACGCAACGAAATACGTTTACCTTCTGCCATCAGGGAAATTGTAATGTTATTTGCGAAACATCGTATATCATTACCAGATAGGCCTGACTTAATTCCTCAAAGATCTGACTGTGTTATGACTGATATAAGCCTAAGCGTTCATAGCAAAAACAATATAAACCCCATTATTTTTAAAAAGAGTTTGCAAACTAAATTAACATCTTTTAGTCCTGAAATGGTAATCTATACCGACGGCTCAGTCAACAGTGGTGTAACAACATACTCAGTTATTCAACAAACCGGTCCAGCACATTTTACTAGTGTTTTTAGAGAACGCTTACCTGATGAGGCAGGGGTTTTTTCTGCAGAATTGGGTGCCATCAAAGCCGCCATTTCATACGCTATTCAAAAAAAGGTCAAAACAATTATTTGTACGGACAGCCTTAGTGCTACCAAAACTTTATCTAAGAATCATAATGGAACTTACGACAACATCGTCAATTTACCACATGGAAACCCGAAGATATTAATATTATGGATTCCATCACATATTGGTATTGAGGGGAACGAATACGCTGATAAGGCAGCCAAAGATGCACAGAGCATACCTGAGATAACAGACATTCCATGCATTTCAAATGTTATTTCGAACCAATTCCGTAGCCTGCAAAAACAACTTCATCCTATCCATCAAAGACCCAGATATAATTGTTGCTTTACGAGAAGCGACTGTGTGATGCTGAGTCGATTGAGAGTTGGTAAAGCAATTTTTAATACTCAGCATTATTTCGACCGAACTGATCCGGTAAAATGCTCCCATTGCAATGTTATACTATCCGTTTCACACATTTTAACAGAATGCCCAATATCCAGGATTGGTGAACACTTGGAGGAAATAATAGACTGCACAACGATAGCAAATTTATCATCTATCAGGCAAGGCCTCCTGAGCCATGGCATTCAAGATGTATAGATTAAGTTCGATATTCTTTTGTACATATTTATAAAAATTTCTTTTCTTTTGATATTTACTTTTGATTTTCGTAGACTCAATCTGAGGAAAAAGGGGAAAAAACGATTTTTTTTCTTTTTCTTTTTCTTCATTTATTTCTCTATATGAATTTATTTTTTACTTTTATTTATTATTTTATTGGATTATAACGAAACAACAATAATTTTTAGTTTTTGAGCGCATATGGTCTAGTCACCCGGCGCCTTCTGTATATTTTAGAAATTAATTTTTAAGGTATATTATTATAAATAAATAAATAAATATATATCGTTATAGAAAATGCAAAAACCCCTATCTAACATTTTGAAAGTCTTACAGGAGAAGCATAAAAACTTGTTTGAATAAAAAATATATAGTACAAAATCTTACAATACAAGTAAAAAAGGGCCCACAAATTTTTATATATATTGTTAAATTTTGCACTAATTGTTAATATATTTTTTCATTTAAACGAGTTGTGCTCCTATTAAACTTTTAAGGATAAATATCTTTTTATATTTTCGATCCAGCAAAAAACTTCAAAACTAAGAGAAATCTTCACATATGGTAACACTGGTTTTACAGCATTTTCGTCTGAAATTCTAAATATTAGAGTAATTTTGATAATATAATGGACTAATGATGGCTTTCGTCACCCAGAATTTTTTTATCGATTTCTAGCTACGCCAATGCTTTCTTTGGTAAAAATTATGTAAAAAACATAGGAAAACTCACAGCAAAAAATAAAATTTGAATGTATGTATGTATTGGTAAAATATAATAGTTTTACTGTCAAACTTTATATGAAGAAAATAAACAACGTTTTTGTATCTGTGGAGTTTGACAATGCGTTGTACCCCAGCTAGCATTTGGATGATTGTTTTAGCAAAAAACACCAAACTGAGTCTTTTAAGACCATCTTAGATGATCAAAAACTGATTAATCAGTTGTGCGCTTAAAAAAAGGGTCGAAAATGACTCCCACAAATGATTACAAAACGACTTGTTTAAAAAGCAACAACAAAATGTATAGAATGTGCGCAATCACAAATTGATCATGCAGATGCTCGAAATTTTACTCATTTAAGTCTCGAAAATGAGTCGTAATTGATTAGAAACGCGAGTCATAAAAGACTCTTTGTCAAGAGTCGCGGCTAGGCTAACAGAAGAGTCATGAAAGACTCGAAAATGATCAATAATTTCATAAAATACTGACTGGTTAGGAGTAAGTTTGTATTAACTTTATACTACCGTTTTTGTATACAGTGCTTTAGCTGAGTGGTTGGTACGTGGGACTGCAAATGGAAAGGAGCTTGGTTCGATTCCCAGTAGATTTAAAATACAAACAGTAAGTAAAAATATAAAATCAGTCATTAAAATACCAAATAATATATATATTTAACATGACGTAAGCGCATTTGGAATACATCCATCCATCATCCTCTCAATCCACATTGGATAACTTTTTACTCGCAATGATTAAAAATATGACTTAAATATGATTCGAAAATTATTACAAAAAGGCTTAAATATGGCACGAAGAAGATTCGCAACTGATGAAAGAACGAACCATAAATGACTCTTCCAGAAGGGTCGCGGGTAGGGTACAATTTTCTCCCGACGAAAGTATCATTTATGATCAGAAAAAGAGCGCATATTCTGGTTTTTTAATCGCGCCGATGTATCGAAAAAGACTCGAATTTGATTACAAATTTCAAAAAATGCTAACTGGGACCCCAGCTAGCAATTTATGAAATTATTGATTATATTAGAGTCTTTATTGATTCCTAAGCTCGATTAAAATAATCATTTATGCGCTCATTTTCTGATCATAAAAGATACTTTTGTCGGTAGAAAATGGTACCCTACATATGACTCCTCTTGAAGAGTTTTTTATTACCCGCTTTTAAATCAGTATTGACTAATTTTTTAGTAATTTTTAAACATATTTGTGATCATTTCTGAGTCAATTACTACTCATTTTCGAGAAAGTAAAATAAAAAAACCACCCAGCTAAGTTGCTGCCTACAATATCGACAGCACAAAGCTAACATAAACTTACTTTTATAACAATACTCAAAACAGTCACATTTCGAGCATATACTTGATCAATTTATGATTAAGCACAAGTCTTTTTCTAAGCATTTATGGGACTCATTTTCGAGTCGTTTTTTGAACGCGCAACTGCTTAATCACTTTTTGATCGTCTAAGTTAGTCTTAAAAGATTAAATTTCGAACATATGCATGATAAATTTATGATTGCGTACAAGTCGTTTTCTAGCCATTTGTAGGGATAATTTTTGAGTATTGTTTTAAGTCCGCAACTGATTAATCACTTTTTGACCATCTAAGGTAGTTTAAAAAGATTCCGTTTGCTAATTTTTGGTAAAACAATATTCCAAATGCTATGTGGGACAAGACCATTTGCATGAGATTGTGATTAGGGGTAATATACTGTACCATTTTGTACATCGTATGATGCAACAATTCGTATCGTCTATCTTGTAGGAAATATACTTTTTTTTTTTTGTTTGTGAACTCTAAAGGTGGATTCATTCACCCATTTCTTCCGGACAAAATTTTTGTCTGGAAAAAACTTTTTTTACTGAGAGTTTTTTGCAACACGATTCAACCATTTCGGACAATTTGTCTGGAAGATCAAAGCTACCTACCATATGTTATATGTAAATAAAAAATAAACATCCGGACAAATTGTTTTAACAATTAGATAAAATACAAGTGTTTATGTTAATAACTATTAAACTAAATACTATGATATTACTTGCATGGCACATTTATAGAAATAAAACAAGAAATGTAAAGCTGAAAGTCCATAACACGCGTTTTCGCGTCAACGCTTTCAAACGTTTTATCAATGGCTATAAAAAGCAGCTAACCTGTTAGCACGCCGCTGATGAGGCTTACAAAAGTAGACCTACCTTTTGCGTTGGACGCGTCATGCTCTGTTACTTGATACATACAACTACACCGATTCAACTTTTTTGACAGCTGCGTATGGCGCCAAAAAGCGTGTAACGCGTGTTATGGACTTTCAGCTTAAGAATTGCAATAAAAACACTCCTTGATGTGTGGAATTCAATTTAACTTTGTCCGGACAAAAATTAAAATTAAACCAATTCAAGCTGAAAATGTTCCGAACAAAATTATTTCTCTGCTTTTCTCTCTCTCTCAAGAAGAGAGACGCAAACTACACATAAAAAAAATTGGTTCGGAAACAATGGGTGGGTGAATCCACCTTTAAGCATGTATTGTACTGATAGACTAAAGAATAAAGGAAGAACAAGATACAACAAATACTCTCTGAGAGTACTCTAAAGACGACTTTTTTCAAAACATATGAAATAGAGTTGTTTGTGTATGTGTATTCAATGTTCATATCGTCACCTAAAACGCAAACCGCCCTAACTTACAAAGAGATTGAAATCGACTTTTTTTATAAATTCAGATGTATTTCATCAAAATACATCACCACAAAAAAATCAGGGCCCGAATTACGCATGCGGATTACGGCATACGATAACGAGTGTGCAATCGGGTAACAGCTGCTTAAATTCCACTCGTTAGCACTGCAGCGATCGAAAACATTTTTTCTATTATTATGTTTGTGTTGTAAAACAGCATGGAACATTGCCAATAAACCTTATTACTATTGTCAAATCGAGCTAGTGCAACAATAGCTTAAAGAAAGACCATATTTGTCTTCAATCCATTACAAACTCTTAGTCGATTCAACAACCCATGTAAAATAGATATTGCACTTTTTAAAAATATCGATACGCTAGCTATCGAATGCAGTAATCCATCCATTCGATACGTGACGAAATTTTATTCGATACGAATGCGGTAATTCGGCCCAGAGTTCCCGGAACTAAAATGTCGATTTTGTTGAGAAAATAGAACACCAAAAAGAGCTGATGAATTGCATTATTTTTCTATTCGCCATTTAATTTTTAATTTTATTTTATTTTCCTATAGCAGGCATAGGTGTACACATCCTCTGACAATTTCAAGTGTATAGCTATCATGGTTCACAAGATACAGCCCAATGTCAAAATTACACTACTTCCTTTGGGAAATCTTTTAAATATTAGGTTTTATTTAATTTTTGTTATTTATTATTATAGCGGCCATAGTAACACATACCATGTGATAATTTCAAGTGCCTGCCTATTACGGTTTGCAAGATAGAGCCAAATGCCAAAATTACAATACGTGCTTTAATTTGCAACTTTCTATTATTTTTAGTATTTGCTGTTAAAGCAAAGATAGAGCGGTGTGAAAAAATCTATTTTTACTAATAAAACATTATTTGGAACGATTTTCCGTCATCCCACGTCAAATTTGGTTTGTAAACAGACCGGTTTCGGCTATGTGCCATGTTCAGTGTTATATTCAATAGAACACTGAAGATGGCACATAGCCGAAACCGGTCTGTTTACAAACCAAATTTGACGTGGGATGACGGAAAATCGTTCCAAATTCAAAAAAAACCCCGTCGGAAGAAAAACACAACACTCAATAAAACATTACATTGCATACACTTTCAGTGGCGATAGGGCTTTTGGTTTCAGAAAAACATAAAGCAAAAAGGCCCTAACTAACATAGCTCTTAAAATATTACAAATATATAAAAAGAAAATCAAGCATAAATGAACTGTTCGTGGGCTTTTTATTATATTGGAGAAATTTGCATTGAAGATTTTAATATTTTTAGTTTTGACATGTTTTTGCTTCTCTTGAACAATTTTCAAAATGTTAGATAGGGCCGTTTGCGTTTTAGGTGACGACATGAAAGTTATAAACAAAAAGTTTACACTATTATTGTATTTAATACAATAATACACTCGATACAAAGATACAAGTGAAATAAGCATATATTCTTCTTCAGGTTAGGTTATCAGGTTGCCGGTGAAAATATTTGAAGAAAGGATCCCTTTGTGATACCTGTAAAGAAAAGGAAAAAGAAGAGAGGACAGGACAGAGTAGTATATAGGGTGAAAGGAGAGAAATTAATAAAGAGATTAGAAGTTAGTTAGAAGAGAGGAGGGAGAGGTAAGGCGTACGGGGTTCCGTGCAGGAAGGGTCGTTCGTAAATTAAAACGCTATTTGGGTAGTCAGCGAGTGAACCACCAGCTGCTCCTGATGAAGGAACTTATGCTCTGGAGCTCTATTTCTGAGAACTCGGAGAGGCTACCGAAGAATATTTTGCCCAGGAGGCGAAGGCGGTGGTCCTCCAGAGCTGGGCAAGGGCATAAAAGGTGCTTTAATCTAGTAGTATTTCACCAATACACTTGAATTTTTCTTTTCGCTCTGGGGCCGAATTACCGCATTCGTTATCCAGTAGGCTTTCGTATCGAATAAAATTTCGTCACGTATCGAATGGATGGATTACCGCATTCGATAGCTAACGTATGGAAATGTTTAAAAAGTGTACCAAGTTTATATTATACCGGTTGTTGAATCGACTAAGAATTTGTAATACACTAAAGACCAATTTTGTCTTTCTAGTAGCTAGTACAACAACCAAGTCGATTGGCCAACTGTAATAAGGTTTATAGGTAATTTTCCATGTTTTTTTCCCAACATACCATGTGATAATTTCAAGTGCCTGCCTATTACGGTTTGCAAGATAGAGCCAAATGCCAAAATTACAATACATGCTATATGACACCCTTTAATTTGCAACTTTCTATTATTTTTAGTATTTGCTGTTAAAGCAAAGATAGAGCGGTGTGAAAAAATCTATTTTTACTAATAAAACATTATTTGGAACGATTTTCCGTCATCCCACGTCAAATTTGGTTTGTAAACAGACCGGTTTCGGCTATGTGCCATCTTCAGTGTTCTATTCAATAGAACACTGAAGATGGCACATAGCCGAAACCGGTCTGTTTACAAACCAAATTTGACGTGGGATGACGGAAAATCGTTCCAAATTCAAAAAAAACCCCGTCGGAAGAAAAACACAACACTCAATAAAACATTACATTGCATACACTTTCAGTGGAGATAGGGCTTTTGGTTTCAGAAAAACATAAAGCAAAAGGCCCTAACTAACATAGCTCTTAAAATATTACAAATATATAAAAAGAAAATCAAGCATATATGAACTGTTCGTGGGCTTTTTATTATATTGGAGAAATTTGCATTGAAGATTTTAATATTTTTAGTTTTGACATGTTTTTGCTTCTCTTGAACAATTTTCAAAATGTTAGATAGGGCCGTTTGCGTTTTAGGTGACGACATGAAAGTTATAAACAAAAAGTTTACACTATTATTGTATTTAATACAATAATACAATCGATAGAAAGATACAAGTGAAATAAGCCTATATTCTTCTTTAGGTTAGGTTAGGTTATCAGGTTGCCGGTGAAAATATTTGAAGAAAGGATCCCTTTGTGATACCTGTAAAGAAAAGGAAAAAGAAAAGAGGACAGGACAGAGTAGTATATAGGGTGAAAGGAGAGAAATTAATAAAGAGATTAGAAGTTAGTTAGAAGAGTGGAGAGAGAGGTAAGGCGTACGGGGTTCCGTGCAGGAAGGGTCGTTCGTAAATTAAAACGCTATTTGGGTAGTCAGCGAGTGAACCACCAGCTGCTCCTGATGAAGGAACTTATGCTCTTGAGCTCTATTTCTGAGAACTCGGAGAGGCTACCGAAGAATCCTTTGCCCAGGAGGCGAAGGCGGTGGTCCTCCAGAGCTGGGCAAGGGCATAAAAGGTGCATTATATTCTTCTTTAATCTAGAAGTATTTCACCAATACACTTGAATTTTTCTTTTCGCTCTGGCGCCGAATTACCGCATTCGTTATCGAGTAGGCTTTCGTATCGAATAAAATTTCGTCACGTATCGAATGGATGGACTACCGCATTCGATAGCTAACGTATGGAAATGTTTTAAAAGTGTACCAAGTTTATATTATACCGGTTGTTGAATCGACTAAGAATTTGTAATACATTAAAGAACAATTTTGTCTTTCTAGTAGCTAGTACAACAACCAAGTCGATTGGCCAACTGTAATAAGGTTTATAGGTAATGTTCCATGGTTTTTTGCACAACATACAAAATATAAAAAAAATATTGTATTCGATCGCTCTAGTGCTAACGAGTGGAATTTAAACAACAGCTACCCGATTATCGTATGCCGTAATCCCAAAAAGAAAACTTTCGAACAATTTTACTCGATCACGTATGCGATAATTCGGCCCCTGGTTTTTGTCTCTGCTTTTTTATATTACGTTTACCAAAAAAGTTGCTGTGGTGTAATGAACTTGCCACAAGTATTCCTTGATATTAACTTAAATTTCGAATTCTAGTCCTCCAAAAAGAGTCGTGTTTTTTATTAAAGGAAAAGAAAATTTTCAAATGCATAATATGAAATGCACTTTATTAAACACTGACATACTTGTGTATTATGTGTAATATAATTGCTTAATTCACAACAATTTGTATCGCCGATCTTGTATCAAATACACTTTTTGTTTATTTGTTTGTGAACACCCAGTGTATATTGTATCGGCTTGTATTGATAGACAAAAGAAGAACAAGCACCATACAAATACTCTGAGAGTATATTGAAATACTCTCTGAGTATCGAATGAAATACGATTTTTGCAAAGTATATGAAAGAAAAGTGTAAAAGTATATATAATTTTTATATGGAAATTACCAACAACAAATTTTACACCACTGTATTTAATACTATAATACAATCGATACAAAGATACAAGAAGTTTTGTGAATTAAGCAAATATGAAGAAATGGACTACATATTATATCATTGGTGAAAATGAGTACGAATAAATGTATGTTGCAGGTTCCACTGTGCACTTGATATCGAAATTTGAAACAAAACGGTGTTTTAGTTTGTAATCCAACAAAATAAATTCTGTTCTATCTGTTAGAAATAGTATTTGCTTCTGATTTTCTTCAAACTGGTTTGCTTCGCATACTTGGCGTGATATACATATATTACATAAGTTTTGAGTTTAAATTATATTTTTTAATTTCATTATTTAAAGTCTTCTTTTTGAAAATGTGACCCCAATTTTTTAATTTAATTCTATTATTTGTATAGCAAGAACATTTTTTAATAAGACGGACTTACAAAGTGGTACTTTTTCTTTCTGTTATGAACAAAACTGAATTTTTTCTAATCAGTTTGATGCGCTAAAAAAACTGTGTCCTCAGTTTTTTTCCTATTACTTCGGAATATTTTTTATGGGCGTATCTAATACTTCCATTAGGTGCAGAAGTATATTTCACCTTACCTCGAGAACAGTGTTTTTAATGCCGACAAAAATCTAATTATAATAAGTTTATAGTTATTCTATATTTTTTACTTTATAAGTATATTTATTTGAGTCTTCACTAGATCTCTTTTTTATAAAAACAATAATCAAACAATTGTATTTAAAGCTCAATATTTCGCTACTCAGTAACGAAATATTAAGCTTTAAATACAATTGTTTGATTATTGTTTTTATAGAAAAGAAACCTTGTGCTTAATTATATTGAAAACTAAAATAAATATGATATTTTTATTGTGTGACTATTGTTTTATTGAGTATGGGTGAATTCCAAAACATCAAAATACATTGTAGTGATGCGACTTTACTTTGTTTACAAAAACAAAGCAAGTAAGATTTTGTGTCACTACAATGTATTTGAATGTTTTGGAACTCAGCCTATTTGACAATTTTTCGGTCCACATGTACTTCACTGATATACAAGCATGTTCTGAAAATCATTTTTTTGTAAAAGTGATTTCAAATCACAAAAAGGTGTTATTGTACAAAATTTTTTGAAAATATGTGATTTCAAACCAGATAGTTAAGTGGCTGCCGATTTCAAATCACTTGCTTATTTTTGCGACAACTTGTTCATGAAAAAAAATGCCGAAATTAATAATTTGATGTGTTCTTTATAAAGTTTAATGATTATTTTAGAAATTCTTCATGAATTTCACTACGAAAGCGACTTTTTCGAGTTTTAACTATTTTTACAAGTTCAATAATTTTAAACCAATGTTGTTTTTTTTAGTTTTTTCAATTTTTGTGAAGTTTTCCATTCCCGACATAATAATTGTTTCGTGTTTCAACATTTTTACAGTTTCGGCCCTTTTTAACCAATTTTGATTTTTTTCGATATTAACAACTTTTTGCGAGTTTTTGCAACACATTATGCATTTTTTTGTTTACAAAACTAATTATTTGCCACTTTTTTTAAGAAATGTCACCAAATCAAAACAAAAAATCAGCTGTTTTCGAAAAGATAAAATCACACCGAAAAGTAAAAAATTTTGTGGTTTTCAGAACACCATCAAATCACAAGTGATTTGAAATCATGTGATTTTCAGAACATGCCTGATACATAAAAACATTTAAAATCACTGATGCAGCGCAATGATGCATTTCCGAATATGCTTTATGTACACTGAAAATAATCCATGCAACATTTTACGAAAAAAACTTTCGTAATGACTTTTTTCGTAGAATATACGAAACTTTCGTATATATTATGAAAAAATATTTAGGCAATATTTTTTGAATTTACGAAAGTAACGAAAACCTTTCGTAAATATTTTTCCTTGTTAAAAAATATATTTGAAATAAAAAAATTAATTTCAATAATTTTTTATAAATTGACGTATTTTTCAGATGTAAGTAAATAAAACAAATTTTAAGCTCTTATAAAATAAGTAGAAAGTGGCTCAGTGGGTAGAGTACCTGCCTTGCAATATGAAGTTTGCGAGTTCGTGCCCCGCTTGAGCCATACTTTTTTTTACTCCTATTTTTTAATTATTTTCATACATTTCGTATATTTTACGAACGAATTTCGTGGTGCGAAATTACGAAATATTTCGTAATATGTACGAGCGTTTTCGTGCATATATTGCATGGCATTTTTTCAGTGTACTATTTCGACCAACAAAGCACCAACAGATGGATGATAAAATTACCTTCAAACTATCTAAATACAGTTACGTGAACAAATCAGTGGTTTCTTAGTTATTCAAAAATTGTTATCGATAAATAGTGATTTTTTATGAAAAATTAAAAAAAAATTCGAAAAGCTCTCATGTAGCACGGTCGGCAAAAACTAAAATGTTTAAATATATGTGCTAAGGACAGGTGTCTTAGAAACAGAAAAAGACATAAATTAGTGAAATCGATCAACAGATATTGATTTTATTCACAATTAAGTGAAGGAACTCAATGGATAAAAAAAATTAAAATGTTCATACAATAGAAAATTTTAAATGTGTGCGGATGGGTGTATGTGTGTTGTATGAAAATTGTGATTTTTGTCTACTGAATTCCTTCACTTAATTGTGAATTAATTCAACAGTTGACCGTCGGTTTTCATGATTTATGGTTTATTTTGTTCGTAAGACACCTGTGCTTAAGAACATTGCATAAAACTTTAAATTGTTGCAGTTTTAAATTTTATAAGAACTTTTAGAAAAAAAAAATTTTTTTTAAATCCATTATTTTTTTTATAGTAGTTTGTAAGAAACCATTGATTTTTTTTATGTAATTTTATCGTTCATCTGCTGGTGGTTTGTTGATTGAAATCGGGCGTACTGTTCCTGAGTTAGGGTAAAATATACTAGTGTAGATAGTGGAAATATTAGATACGCCCATAAAAAAATTTCGAAATAGTAAGAAAAAAACTGAGGACACAGTTTGTTTTAGCGCATCGAACTGATTAGAATTTTACTTTTCTTCAAAACGGAATTTCATTGTAAGTCTTTGTAATTTGACATAATTTAATAATTAATTAACAACTCTTCATATTATTTTAATTAACTAACGTTTATAAATTCTGTACGCACTCCTCAATATGAAATATATATAACTCTTAGTATAATTAATGTTAGATGCATCAAACCAATCATGAAGTTTTTAAAAAGTCATCGATGCGCTTCATTTAAAATGATTTATTATTTAAGTAATAGATGTATGTATTTCTCTTTCAATATACTCCAAAAAACACAACTTAACTTTATAATTAAACAACTTTAATGTAAAAATTAGCTTTACTTGTTTTTAATATTATTTGAATGATTCACTTCTATGAATTTCCTTTTATGTTATACACTTTATTTCATTATTTTTTATTATTCATAAACTAATATATATGTAATTTAGTAATAAGTCCATGTTTCTATTTTTATTATACATCTAATCCTTTAAGCTTTTTGTTATCCAAATCGTTTTCCTATATAAAACATATAAATATCAATAAATAACATTAAATTAAAAATTTTAAAAACTCCCGAAAAAAATATATGATAACTTCAAAGCAAGCGGCTGGACCAATTTGCTTCAAACATAGCTTAAAAGATTTTGGATCAAATCAACTTTCAATCAAAATTTACTAAATTAAAATCGTTCTAGCGGTTTGGGAGCTACGGTGTCAAAGACATGAATTCAACAGGATGCATCTAAAAAGATGTGATATCTCCAAAACGGCTGGATCGATTTTCTTCAAACATAGCTAAGAACACTCTCGATCAATTCACCTTTCACACAGAAAAAATCGGTCCAGCCGTTTGGGCTGTACGATGACTTGTATAGACACACAGATACACAGACACACACCACAAACTTAAAACACCCCTCTTTTTTGGTCGGGGGTTAAAAGGGAAAATTCAATTAACAAGAACCAGAAAAAAGTCTTGATAATAAAATATATGTATATACATACATATAAACAAATGTAGTTTATTAAATCAAATATAATTTATTAAATTTTTAAATAAAAAAAACATACTGAAAATATTTGCAAAACTTATAAAAACTAGCCTGCCTGTTCTGTAAATCGAGTCGATTTAAAAACACTTGATGTAGAGAAATGAAATCCACTAATACTAAACTTTTTTGGAGTTTAAAATATCATATCTGTAATTAATTTGCTATATGTATATGATTTAAGATACATCAATTGGTGCATTATTTATTACCTAGTTTATACGCAGAGCTTATTTGCAAATAAAAACGTAAAATGCTGCCAAGTCCTTTTTTATTGTAACTTATTAAATCACTGATTATTCGTCTATTTGTGAATATATTTATCTATTTATTATTTTTTAATAAAAAACATATGTAAAGGTGGCAACCCAAACTTCTTATTTGCAAATAGCGCGTTAATCAGTAGTTGTTTTCGTGAGTTAGTAAATTACAATAAAAATACATACTTGGTAGCACTACGTTTTTATTTGCAAATAACTCGCGCGTATAAACGTACTATATATTTGGAAAACGAGAAATCTACTCGGAATCGGTTTACAGAACAAGGCCGTATATTTGTATAACTATTATGTGTATTATTCGAATGATTACCATCTTGGTTTATAAAGGCCCTTTTCACAATGTATGATTAGGAGTTAATGTGGACTTTAACCGCAAGTTTTGTATGCCGAACCCATCCATAAAACAGTTTTAGATCGTTGTAATTGGGTAAGTATGTACTTGCAAAGTTGCAGCATAATTTTTAAATAGCGTTCAATTTTAAACAATTGAAAGATGGCAACTCCGTTAAGGTATTACTGTCGCCATCTTTTGTAAACAGAAATCAGCATGAATGAAGTTGACTTTGATCGAGCCGTATTTAAGCTGTTTTTAGACTATTATACAAGCTGTTCGACTTCTGCACAAAATGCTACCCTGATATAACGTGCTGTTGCTTTTTTAAAACTTTCCATAAACTCATTAGATCAGGCTTGCATTTTCTACAGAAGTCGATCGGCTTGTGAGATAGTGTAAAACAGCTATTACTAGGGATGTAAATTACCACAAAATACTTTGATAAGAGACAGGACTTGGACATATCACGTATTAGGCACGACAAACGGGACTGGTTTTTGTAAATCCCGGCATTTCGGGATCCCGGGATTTTTCGGGACTTTTATTTTTTAATGAAACACTCAATTTATAAGTTAAATTTTTTCATTATGTGTATTCATAATAACAACTAGAAAACATTAACAAAGAATAGCAAATTTTAATGTATTTTACTACAAATTTTAAGTTTTTACTGAATAATAAAATACAAATTTTGGGAAAGAGAACGTTACAAAATTAAAAGTTAATTTATTGAACTAGAATTATAGAAAATTATTAGATATAACAATTCGCTCTGTCCTGCAAACCGAGTCGATTTTATGGCATTCGCTATCGAATAATATAAACACATTGTTCGATATCGAATGTCATAATCTCAAACTATGACAACTCGATCGAATCAGCTCGATATCGAAAGCGGCGATTCGGCCCCAGGTTTGTTTACTCGATTTTAAAACGAATAAAACTATGTGAATTCGGTTTAGAGAACACGAAAAATTTTAATTCGTTTTGAAAACGAGAAATTTACTCGGATTCGGTTTACAGAACAGGGTCGAATATTTAATCATATTGCTCCCTTAGCGATCGAAATTTTATTTCCCCTTATTAGTGAGTTATCCGTTGACCAAATGACGCCACAAAAATGCTCTGAGCCCATAAAGAAGTAGCAGCAGTCCAATTAGATAGATATCCCCTTTGACCAAGTATTCAGTAAATTAAAATTTTGTTACCTATTTATAGCTTTAGTTAGTCAAAGTAGAGATTTCAGAGCTGCTTGGCATATTGGAAAAGGTAGCTTTATGTGAGCCCTTAGGACTTTTATTTAAAATAATACCGTAGGCCATTTGCGCATGGAAACTGATGTTTTAACATTGTGTCCAAAGGCTAACGCAGCCATAGCCACCATAAATTTCTGGAATCCACATTTGGACCAACATCACATGTAGCCTTGAGGCGGAAAGTTGGCATAATATTTTCAGAAACTCATTTCATAGTTTATGGTGTCATTCGGCATACCTCATAGTTGACTATAAGATATTGTACTCAGGAGCGATGAATGATCGCTGCCAGCACCATACACAGATTCTCCAAGACCCACCCTGTAAGCGAGCGGCCACTGCTTCAGAGGATCTTATAAAGATCTAAATAGGTGTTAGAGTAATTAAAGCCTGAATCGGCAAGGGTGGACATATCTTCCTTACACCGATAGGAAGAAGATATGCCAACATCTGGACCTTGCATAGTTTGGTAGTCTCTGCCACCTGCCGAGTTCTCGGACACCATATAACTGCGACGTACGTGATAAACGGTCTCATAATTTTATAAATCCACATGATCATTTTACGGCTCATACTCCAGGTGCATATAGTACAACTCCAGAGGCTTTCTGTATAAAGAATTCTACACAGGGATTTCAAGTCAGCCTCCTACCAGGAAAATCACATAAATACTTGACATCCATAGCATAAGGGATATTGTATCCATTTAAATATACTATACCAAAATCAAGCTTTTTCATAAGAGTGAAACAGTGCACAAAGCATCTTTCATGATGCCTGAGAGAACACAGCCGAATTTTCCAGTTAGGATAACCACCGAGCTATCGGCGTGTCCAGTCTTTTCATGCCCACTGTCATTAAGAACGTGGAGAAGTGCGTCTATCACCACCGACCAAGGGAGTGGGGATAGAGGATACCCTTTGACTGATAAAAAGCATTTAAATACAAAAATTAGTGTTACAATTGTTTCTTTTCATTACGAGTTTTTTGTATAAGAATTTTACTTAAGAAACGTAATTTAAATATTTCGTGATTTCCTGGGAATTTTTAGACAAATCCCGGGATTCGGGATTTGTCTAAAAAATCGGGACTGGCATTCCTAGCACGTATACACAACAAAGAAGTTGAACGAACTTTTGACACGTGAAGACGTGGGGCTATAGAGCCCCGCGGCAGCTGATTATGCATCGTGCCGGAAACTGTCAAAATCCATATATAACAACTGGTATGTACTTAAATTACTCACCATAAATATCAGTTTCTGTATTGTTGCTCCAATTTTTCTATTAAAAAATTATCAAATGCCGACTTCCCGATTTTAGGGAAAAATTTCCGTTTTTATCAAACCATTGACAACACGCTAACTCCGATTTCTAACCACATTTTTGTGATTTGGCAATAACAATCTGGTATGTGATGGAAATCGATCGATTTCAAATGGCGCGATTTTACAAAACTTGTTCTGTAAATCGACGATACAGTGAAATCGAGTATTTTATAATTTTATAAAACTAAAAACACTGGCTTAAAGATAAACACCGCTAAAAGTAAGAGCATGAGATGTAACACCATAAAGTAACATTAAATTAAACATTTTAAAAACCCCCGAAGAAAATAGATGATAATTTTAAAATGGCTGGACCAATTATCTTCAAACATAGGTTAGAAGATTTTGGATCAAGTAACCTTTCAAACAAAATTTACTAAATTAAAATCGATAGACCCGTTTTGGAGCTACCGCGTCAAAGACTTACAGATTCAACAGAATACATATAGAAAAGATGTAATATCTTCTAAATGGCTGGACTGATTTTCTTTAAACATACATACATACATATGTAGCTAAGAACACTCTCGATCAAGTCACCTTTCAAACAGAAAAAACTAAATCAAAACCGGTTCAGCCGTTTTGTTTGTACGTAGACTCGTACAGATACGCTGACACACTATACAAACGTATAACATCCCTTTTTGGCTTTTTTTGGTCGGGGGTTAAAAAGGTAAGCCTGCTTGGGCGCCATATTGACGCTAATTAGCCTTGACAAGAAAATTATTAAATCTAGCACTGGCAATCTAATAATAAAAAACGGTTAATCTTTAACCATATTAAGCAAAAATTTATAATTGTATGGTATATTTATTTAAAATACAAAAGTTGTTTAAAAAAATAACAAATTTTAAATAACCTATTCTTTGTCTTCAGAGTAGATTACCCCAACTTGAGATCGAATTTCATCTTCAATTTGAGCGAATAATAAACTGTCGTTGTGGCTAACATGTTCATGTTGCAGTTTACCAGACAGTATACATTGTCTAGCAGCCTCAGCTTCATAACGCAATCCTTCAGAATTAATGAAGTTAATGGGATATTTACCTTTAGGTAAAACCCACTCCTTTTCCTGGCCGTCAATGTCAATAATTTTGGTTGGACACCAAAATTGTTTGAGCTTAAAATATTCCAATATTTGTCTCAATTAACGTTGCATAATTATGTATATTTTGTACCAGTAAATACTCACTGTTATTTGCCCCTTCGTGCCTTTAATAATTGCATTATTGTTCAGAACACCGTTGGCACTAAAATGCATTTTCGATATCCTTTTACCAGTATAATGTAATTCTGCATTTACTTCCACATCCACACCTTCTGCATTTAAAGAACCTTTTGCTATAATTTCCTGTGGTGGCTCCTGAAAGGCCCATTGTGACACTTGTATCGTATAAATTCCTAAGTCTAAGCAAGTACCACCTCCTAAATCTCGTTTTCTAAAATAGATTTTAACAGCATGAAAATTTAATATGGATTTTATTTAGAATATTGCTTACTGCAAGCGATCAACTTCGTTTAAGGGAAAACCAAATTGTACGTCAACTTCTTGAATTTCTCCTAGCACACCAGTATCAATTTGTTTGCGTAAATATTGATAGGCTGGGAAAAATCTTGACCATACACCTTCCATTAAAAATAGTTTTTTCATTTCAGCATATTTTATGACTTTTTTAGCTTGTTTGTGGTTCATGCATAGAGGTTTTTCGCACAGTACATGTTTTCCATGTTCCAGCATTATCATAGTTATCTCAAAATGTTGTGGGTTAAGAGAACCAACATAAACGATATCTGTATAAAAGAATGGTTAAAAAAATATCAAATATGTACCATCATTCACCAGCGACTTCGCCAGCGAGCTGCTGAAATCCCAGAGCAGACGCGAGGAAAAAAGTACCAAAAGCAGCAACTTAACCGTTTTTATCCCTTAAAAAGTATCCTATATTTTAATCTGGGCAATATGCTATACGTCGCGTTATATTGCATTAAGCATATAAACTTTCTCAGTTATAATCATCCTGTTCACAGAATCCAATACGGATTGGTTTTGTATCGATTTCTCTACAAAACTGGTTGATTGCGTTCATGAAATCCGTTTGTACTTGGATTTGCGAAATTTCCGTTGAGACACGGAAGTAAATGTTCATGAATTGGAGTTCAGAAGCCCTTTAATTTATGCATTTATAAGGTATAACAAATTTTTCCTAGCCTCATTACTAAATAAGCAACTTAATAAACGATATTTTGAATGAAAATAAATACTTTTTGAACAAAGAAATTTCGTTACATTTTCATGAACGTATTAACAATTGGAATTGGATTGGAATTCCGTTTCCAATCCAATTCCGTATCGGATCCTGTGAACAGGCAGAATATTAGTAACATACTTTCAGAAATTCTGACCTAGTTTTCGGGAAATCAGTTGAAACTTTTTTTAAATTAAAATTTATGTTTTATAGGTTTTAACCGTTAAAAATCGTTTTTGACCAAATTTCATCATAAGAACTAGAATCACCCGTACATAATAAATGTTTACCTCCGTGTCCTCTACTATGCCTCCAAAAGTTTGTTTAAATCCGTAATTTCTTCTCAGTGCAAACTAAATCAAATAGGGACTCGTCATGGTGGCTATGCAAATAAAGTAATTACAAATTACTTTGAATGGGGGTGTGTAAGTCTCCGCTCCTCCTATACCACCAGGCTTTTGTTGAAACGCGCAATTTGTTCTGAGTTTAAATTACAAAAATATTAGAATCTCGCTTTGGTGATTGGTTCTCCAGATATAGGAAAATTAATAATTGTTTTCTATGGGAGATACCCGCCTGTCCCTAATACACCACCATCGCAGGAAATTGCATTTTATTCCAAGAGCTACCTACTAGGGATGGGCAAAAAAACCGATATATCGATATTTTGTCAAAAATATATCGATATATTCAGCCTGTTTATAGAATCCGATACGGAATTGGATTGGAAATGGAATTCCAATCCAATTCTGAATGGAATTGGATTGGTGACGAAATTGGTTTGTCCAAAAAGTGTTTATTTTCGTTAAAAATTCAGAATATCGTTTACAAAGTTGTATATTTAGTGATTAGAAGATGGGGAAAATATGTTCTAGCTGTTTAATGCCTCCTTGAACTCCAATTCTGACATTAATTCCGTTTCTGAACCGGAAATTTCCTAAATTCAAGCCCAAAGGGGTTTCATGGCAATCTACCGGTTTTGTGGAGCAATTGATGCCAAACCAATCCGTATTGCATTCTATGAACAGGCTGATTATGTCGTCGATATTTTTAATTGCAATATATCGATATATGTATGTATCGTTGATTTTAAAAAAAATTCGACAGTATCAAATTCGAAATTTTTTAGCTTTGGTTTGGTTTCTCGTATATTTTTAAACAATTTCGACACAATTTTTATCAAATAGAATATTACCAATAAAAATCTTTTGTTTTATTTATAATCTTCTGTGTATAAGAAAAATTATCTTTTTTTGAATACAATTTTGTTGATGTACGTTCCATTAAATATTGATGAAACAGTAAAGATGTTGGAAATTAACTCTTTTCAGCTTAATTACACTCCACAAAAATGAAAAAGTTTCGGAGATCAAAATAGTTAATTCTTATAAACTTTCATCTGGAGAATTCAGAAATCACCATAAAAATTTTCGATTAGCTCTAGTTCTAAAGATATAGCGACTAGTGAATGGTAAGTCGATTTCGATTGTAGTCGAAAATCGATTTTCAATGCCAAAAAACGATTTTTTGTAATCGATTTTTAGGTTGTCAACTTTATACTGAAATCGACTTTTGGCTTCGATTAATCGAAATTATAAAAACGATGAAGTCTAGAAAGAAAGGTTTTGTGAACCATATACATTTCTATGGTACAATATAGAAGAGGCGTTTCTCGAGTTTTAGTTACTTTACATTAAAAAGGAAAAACTAAATAAAACCTAATTTTTAGATGACTTTGGTCAATTTTCTTTACTCCATTTGCGTTTCAACAAATATTTCGTGTAAATTTAGTATGAGAAATAAAACGGGAAAAAACGAATACTAAATTTACGCTATGAAATAGCTATTTCATGAAATTTTCTTCATGAAACTTTTTTTAGTTGCTTATTGCAAGTTCGGAAAAGCAAATGGTGTGAAGAAAATTTACAAAAACCACATGAAATTTTATTTCTTACTACTTTTTCAACCAAACTTGTTTTCCAGTCCAATCTATTAGCAAATAAAGAAAGTTGCATGCCACAAATATTTCATCGTGCAAATTTAGTCTAGTTAAAATAAATACAAATAAATAAAAATCGATTAAAGAACAACCAATTTTTACCTACGATTAATCGGAATGGAAAATGGTTGATCGAAAAGTCGAAAATTGATTTCTTGCCTCGTTTACCATTCACTAAAAGTGACTACTTACTATTTTCATAAATTGCCGGAAGGGCTCTAAAATCATAAAACAATTTATGGATTATTAATCTACCCAAAATATCTTGCTTTTGAGTGTAATTTTGTTTTAGGATACCTTACGGGGATCGCTCTACATGGTTTTGGAACTGGGGGTTTACTCTGTAATTCGAAGCGAAAGAAATGCTTTCGCATTGCAATGTAAATAACATACAAACGCGAACAGTTTTCCTTTCGCATCACATTACAGAGTAACCCCCCAGGATTATGTCGCCACAAAAATTCATACCCTCACGTATAGTATTTGCCAGTACCACGTCTACACAGTCCTAGATTCTTTTAAATAACTCAATGATTAAAAAAATCAATTCTGATTTATTTTAAATAATCAAGATGTACTTACCCACCTCCTCGCACTCAGCCAACTCTGCATATGTACCAAATGCGTTTGGAATCTCATGTTTTTTAGCAAATTCATCGGCACGTCTTTGATCTCGGGCAGCCACAGCAACAATTTGATGTTCATCAAATGCCAAGGTACTCAACGCAACACAAAAATCATGGCTTATTTTACCAGCCGAAGCAATACCCCAGCGTAAAGCACTTGGCATCTTCAATCAACAAACTAACAATGATGCAACAATTAAATTTTCAATATTGTTTAACCTGCGGGTTGCAATTTAATTATATAAAATTGCAGTATGTAAATACATATACAATAAAAAATTTAATTAAGAGATAAGCTTTATGTGGTGTAAGCAAATGTAAATATTTATTCAAATGTTGACTAGCCAAGAATCTCAAGTAGCAATTTTAATTATGCAATTAAAGTTGCTTACTTATTTAAATACATACATATATACGTACCTATTTTTGGTGTCTTAATAATTATCGATTTGTTAGGAAGAATTGTTAATTAATATAGTTTGAATAATTGTGAACTAAAACTGTTTTCAAAATCTCTGCTGCTTGAAGTATACTAGCTGCACCGGCTGAAAATGCATTCAATTAAATTAATGGTACTACGGAATAAAGAATAACCACTTTGATAGTCGACTACTTTTGTAGGTTTAAAACATTTACATTATGACTTTATCGCCTGGCTTTAAAGGCAGGCTTTTTTAGTTTGAGCGAGATAGGTGGTGAGAAGCTAGCGGGGTAAGAAAAAAGTCACAAATTGAAATTTGAGGGTTTTTTCATATTTCTCTTTGTCATTTACGTACTCTCAGCATTAATCATGTGTATAATCGTCAAAAAAGGCATGGAAGTATGTAATGTGTACATGCCTGTGACTTTTCGTAGGGTTTAACACAAAATTGATTTACAATAATACTGAATACACTTAATCCCATTGTCATCATATTAATCGGCCAACACGAAGGGAGTAAAGTTGCAATTACTACACTTGCCCCAAACAAGACACAAACAATGCTAGCTTAGTATTACTTTTTATGGGCGTGACACAGCCTACTCTTCTAGAAACGAAATCATATTATCAAAAGTAAAGGGAATTACTAACTTTCAAATCAAACGATCAACAGGAAGGGAGTAAAACTAAATATTACTTTTTATGGGCGTGGCCTATCCCACTTTTCTAATCTCTAAATTGTATTGCCAGAGCAATCAGTTAACAGGAAGGGGATAAAACTAAATGTTACTTTTTATGGGCGTATCGCAGCTCACTTTTCTAGTCACAAAATTGTATTGTCATCAAAGGTAAATGCACATACCAAATTTTTGATCAATCGGTTAACAGGAAGGGGGTATATTACCAATAAAATACCGTCAGCCCATCTTTGAGGGTAAGCACACGAGCACAATTTTTCGGTTGGCCAACTCGTCGTAGAGGACATTTTCATATAATTTCGTTACAACAATAACACTACTCTTCGTATATGTACCAGCAAATGAACTTCTTGTGGACATTGTCGCTCAGTCTGTCACCAGTTTGAATCATTTTGATATACTCCTGCTTGCTACAATTGAGCTGATGAAAAGTTCTTTTATAATGTCTATTAAAACTTCTCGTTATTGTAGACAACGTGTAAAAAGGTAACAAACGAAAAAATGGGGACATTTCTGAGGATGTCATTTACATGGTCATTAATGAAAAGATAGGTGACAGTGTCGCTCTTGTTGTCATGTATGAACTTAGCGGCCATTTGTTCGAAAATGTTCACACTGATCTGTTTGAGCTGTCACCAACAGGTCATTTTCTTATAGTATGGTTCCACCGGCATGATTTCGACAAATCATGGTGATTGGAGCAAATCATGTTGATTTATACATGATTTATCATACATTTTGCATACAAGCAAATTACCTGAAAGTGGGTGATTTATTTTAAATTATGTCGAAAATACTATTTTCCGAACTGTATTTATCTATACAACCCTGCGTTACTTTTAAAATTACAAACTTCATCCCTAGGTCATCCATCAATTGTGATTGACAATTTCGAAATAATGACATTAAAGAATATTTAATTAATTTTAAATGTCAAACTATATATGGAAAAAATTTAATTACAGCTGCTGCGCACACCTTATAAAGTTAGTGCATCATTTGACTACGAAAATTCGGTACACCAAATCACTCACAAGCTCGGTGGAAACATTTCGAAGTTATTTACCTAAATCTACGTAATTTACAGTTGGTGGAAACATAACATTAGACTAACTAAAAGCTAACTACAATGTAATCCAGAAAATCAATTATAATAGTATGTTTCCACCGGCATGATTTCGAGGAATCATGGTGATTTGAGCAAATCATGTTGATTTATACATGATTTATCATACACATACTAGAAAATTACCTCAAAGTAGTTGATTTATTTTATAGTGCGTTTCCATATACGTAAATTCGGCCGAAATATTTGATTTGCCCAAATGAGGTGATTTGCGACATGATTTCCCATGTATTTTTCATATTGGCAAGTTATCTCAAACGACTAATAGTATGTTTCCACCAACTTTAAATTACGTAGATTTAAGTAAGTTAAAAGAATTTAATTACAGCTGCTCACACCTTATAAAGTTAGTGCATCATTTGACTACGAAAATTCGAACACCAAATCACTCACAAGCGTAGTGGAAACACTTCGAAGTAAATTCCCAAATCTACGTAATTTGCTCATAACATAGCGTCTTCACGAGTCATTGATTTGTCTTGACAAAAGTCAAAGTCGATATGAAAATATAGCACTAACATTTTTCTGATGAAGTTTCTGCATGAAGTTTGACAAATGTTACAATAAAATTATGTCTCGTGAAGACAGGGTGTAATAGAAACGTACTATAATGCACACATTCTCAAATTTACTAAAACAGCTGCTCTCGTAGAGGTACCTGTTCTTTCTACCTTGAAACAGCTGCATTTGTTTTGGTTATTTCTTCATTGTCCGCACTTTCGTAATCAACGTTGCCGCTGAAATAATAAATTTAATGAAATTATTCTCAAAATATCTGTAGGTACGAGGTGAACTACACCAAGCTCAATTTTAAAAATTTTTTAAGTTCTATGCTTTAAAGGACAGTAGTACTGGTCCAAACTATCTGCAGGGTAGACAACACTAAGTCCTTTTTAATAAGTAACGCTAGTACTATATGACGTAATTTTATTACGGATATCGCGACCTGATTATTGGCTTAGCCCATATGTCAAAAAGTCGGAATGGAGAAAACCAACAAAGAAGATATACATAAAGTTTTCTCAAAATATACCCGAAAGAATTTTTTGTATTCTCACCACTGCTCCGGCATATGTTTGGAAGAAAAATGTAAATTTTTGTGAACTTTCATCAATCCGGTTAGAAATTAATATACTTTTACTGAAAGTAAAAAATCTTGTTTTGTGCTCCAGTAGCCACTTTTTTATTTTATTTTTAGAAGTAGCTTTTTGTGCTCCATGTCTATACTAGCTGCTGTGCATTGAGTAACTTGTTATTGAGATGAAATTTTCTACTTTTTATTGAAAAGAAGCGTATAAATGTAATTAAAAAAGATATTTACGTGACATAAAAAGTTAATATTGATGAAAATTGGTATTTTACTTGATTTCTAATTTTTTTTTTAAATTTTTTTAACCAAAAATGTATGATATCGAGCACAATGAATGTTTGATATCTCAGAAACTAGGAACAATTTCGCGAAACAATTTTCAGATTTTGAAAGACGGTATTCAAAATATATATACCCCATCCCTAACTCCATTTTTTTAGTGGTCGGTGGGCCAAAACTGGACTGAGGTTGCGATACGTTAGATTTAAAAATATAATATTACAGTTATATAAAATATTTGGCGTAAGTGAAATTAAATTGTTAATCCTACAGAAATATAACAATTTGCTATTTTAAAGATGTTTTTGCGGTTTCCTGTAAAACTATTAAACTGTTACTTGGTGTAGTTTACCTCTCACACACAGATATTAATATCTTAAAATTGTTCATTGTGTTTTTTGAAGCATTCTGATAGTCCAGCTTGAAATCAACCTTCTTTAATAAAATTAGGAATACAAAAAGTTCGTTTAAAAAAAAACCATTAAAAATACTTCCTCAGAACTATACGCAGCATTTTATATGGATATGAATATTTGTTTAATGGCGTTTTTTGTAGAAGATTCAAAATCGTTTACCCTTTTCAGTGAAAATTTGCATTAGCGAATTTATTACAAGTATTTGTATACACCCTTACGACAGTAAACTGTTGTCTCAGAAAAACGCCGAACTGCAATGTTTTTATAAAAAGTTAAAAATCATTACTTATTTTTTAAAAAAGAAAACGCCTTAAGCTAAAGTATGTATTTTATATGCAAATTTTATATGCAATTTTTGCAAAGTTCACCGAGACTTTTTTGATTTAACACATGCGATTTCTTTCTTTTTTTAATAGATATGAATTGATAACTTCTTTTAAAAAATATGCAGAAATATATTTTTAAGCCAACAAAAAGTAGATTAAATCTACCATACTACCAAATAATAAAATTCCTACCAAATATTGTTGCGAGCTACGAACAATGGTAACGCTGGTCGTAATAGGCAGACAAAATATATAATTCTTTTACATTGGAAAAGAACTCGATTATAAGAAATGTTTAAAAATATAAAAAAATTTAAACAAAACATAATTAAATTAAAGGTTAGAATAATCATATAGAAATATCGCCGATTGCTAATAATTTCTGGTATTTTAGTTACATCAGCAGACATGTAATCTGACGGAAACAACGGCATCTGCGAAAGCTATGAGGGTGGCAGAAAGTTCAGAATCAGTGGAAGAATGTGAACTAAAACAAATACATATTGAGGAAGCTATTAAGGCCACACCTATTTTAGTAAACGTTTCACCGGAAATGTGGCGCAGTGCTCATAAAACCTTTTCAAATCATGGTTTATCAACAAATAGTTTTTTGGAAATCATTACTGGAAATCCAAAAATTCTAATGCGTTCCCCTCGCAAAATTATAGACACTTTAGAACATTGGCGTTCGTGCCAGTTTGGTGAACACTTTCTATTTCTGCTGATTACTAAATATCCTTTCCTAATGGATGTAGATGACAAGAGGCTCTTGTTAAAACAAATATCCTTCTTACAATCCTATGTCAGCACCAGTAAAAATGTTTGGAAACTTCTTATGAATTGTCCCACACTGATAGAACAGACAGAAGCAACAGTTGAAGCTAAAGTTTTGTATATAAAAGAAAAAATGCGCATTGAAATACCAGAAATCGTAAAATCGGAAGCATTGGGAAAATCCTTGGATCATATAAAATATAGGCATGTTTTTACAGAAAGATTGGGTCTCTTCAAACCTCGACCTTTAAAAGCAGATCCTAATGAAATATCAAAAAATCCACGTTTATATAAAATTACAGATACATCAGATAAAACTTTTGCAACAAAAATTTGTCACGTGAGTTTGGCGGAATATGAGGCATTTAAAGAACTTTACGCTAGAGAATTGGAACGAATTCAAGAAGAAGATGATTGGAATGTTGAAAATGATTTACAAAGTGATGAAGAAAAGTAAAGTAAATTTTAAGAAAACGTTGTAAAGAATAATTTCGTTCAATTTGAATAAAAATTTTAGACAAGCTTTATAGTCTAAAATCCCACCTAATACATAACTTCATCCATCAGCAAACCGGATAATGACACTTTTTGCCTAATGAAATCAAGTCAAGGCTATGCTTACTTAACACCCAGTCTTCACGAGACATAATTTTGTTCTAACATTTGTCAAACTTCATACATAAAAACATCAGAAAAATGTTAGTGCTATTTATTCATATCGACTTTGACTTTTCCCAAGACAAATCAATGGCTCGTGAAGACGCTATGTAAGGTTAGGCTGAGGCTACACGGGCGTTTTTTAAAACGCATGATTCTGCTTTTTTGAACTAAATTTTGAAGTTTTAAATTTTAAAGCTGTAAAAAATCAGAAACGTGCGTTTTAGTAACGCCCGTGTGGCTGGCCCTTAATGTATTTTTTTTTTATTTCGTACTCCGCCAATCGGATGAAACCAACGCATCGCGACCTTAGTATTGTGTTAGCCCATATGCCAAAAAGTCGGAATGGAGAAAAACAACAAAGAAGACTAACATAGTTTTCTCAAAATATATCCGATATAATTTTTTGTATTCTCACCACTGCTTCCGGCATATGTTTGGAAGAAAAATGTACATTTTTGTGAAATTAACATCTTTTTACTGCAATTAACATCTTTTTACTGAAAGTAAAAAATCTTGTTTTGTGCTCCAGTAACCACTTTTTATTTTATTTGTAAAAAGTAGCTTTTTGTGCTCCATGTGTATACTAACTGCTGTGTATTGAGTAACTTGTTATTGAGAGGAAATTTTCTACTTTTTATTGAAAATAAGCGTATAAATGTTATTAGAAAAGATATTTACATGGAATAAAAAGTTAATATTGATGAAACTTAGTATTTTACTTGATTTCTGATTTTTATTTTTTTATTTAAAAAAGTTTTTTTTTTTTACAAAAAATTTATCAAAAATGATGATATCGAGCACAATGAATGCTTGCTATCTCAGAAACCAGGAACAATTTCGCGAAACAGTTTCTGGATTTTGAAAGAGGGTATTCAGAATATATATACCCCATACTTAACTCAATTTTTTTTAAATGGTCGGTCGGCCAAAACAAAACTAAGGTCGCGGGATATCGATAGTACAGAGCATAAGGAACAAGAAAACATTGGGTTGCACTCGCCTGCCAACCGGATGACACAAATTCTGGTCGATAGTACATTGTAATACCAAATGTACACAAAATATTTCATGAAATATTCTTCATGAGTTTTTTTATTTACTTATTGCAAGCGCGGAAAAGCAAATGGGGCAAAGAAATTTTAGAAAAATCATCTGAAATTTGATTTCCTACCGTTTTTCAACCTAACGTCTTTCCATTCTATTCGCAAATAAAAAAGTTTCTTGCCACAAATTTCATGAAATATTTCATCGTGTAAATTTAGTCTAATACTGAATTTACATTGGGTCGAAATCTAGTAGATTTGATTTAAATTCTTTATCGAAATCTATATCGTTTACATTACACTAAGCTTTTTTGAAATTTTTCCTAGATAAAATCCTTTGACTGAATTTTATCTTAAACTCTAACCCAACATATGCAAACTAGAATTGTAAAATGTCGATACTTTTGAATACTCGATACTTATTAAGTATTGACTCAATACTATTCAATACTTTAACGGCTTTCTTGAATTGATGAATGAAATTAAATAAAAATGTTAAAACTGCCATCTTATTCGTGAAAAGTATAGTTTATTAAATTTTCAACATTAGATACAAATTTTTATTATGTTTTACTAGGCTTTATTTAAGTAAAAGTTATATTTGTAATTCATTAATTTTTTATACTTTAATAGTCAGATTTTGTAAAAAATTTCGTTTCTAAACGTTTCAAATTTGTATGAAAAGTAACTAACGCAATTAGGTTAAAAAAAGTTCTGACCGCAAAAAGCGTTTGTATTTACAAAATCTGGACTTAAATTGAAAATTTTTTGATCAACTTCATTCATAATTTATAATCTATTTTGCTGGAAAACTCAACTCTGAAAGTATTGCGTAACTACTTTTAAGTATCGAGTACGCAAAAAACGACCGTTATTGAGCATTCAATACCAAAATACTCGATACTCTTACAACTCTAGTGCAAACTTAGCTAATTCACACACCTTTTGTATAAAATGCTTGTGAAGCGTAGGTAATTCACTCACTTTTTATACAAAAATGTTGTACAGGGTAGTACAAAAAAAATTAAATTACTAGATTTTGAGTAGATTTCGTTCAAATCTACTGACAAAGAAGATTTCGTTTTGTATGGGAAATCTAGTAAAAAAAACAACTAGATTTAGCTCGAAATCTCGTAAGTACTAGCCCCCTATCGTCGTTCTCAACTCAACTCAGTTTGGTCGTGTGTGAGTATTTTTGTTTTCCTTCAAATTTCACAAGAATTTTTCTGCCTTTCTGTCAAACTTGATATTTTAAGTTTGTAACGCTATAATAAGTTCAACTAAAACTGTTGTCTTTCATAATACTAAAAAAATATGGTCGCGTGTAAGTTGGTTCGACTCCCAGACGACCAAACTCAGTTGAGTTGAGAACGGCAATTGGGGCATAGATTTCGAGACAATGTAAATGCCATATAAGAAAGAAATAATTCCTTCGACATCGATAAACGGATAATAGATTAAAGCAACACACAACCCGTGCTCTTTAATCTACTACAAAAAACGACGTAGGCGTTTATGCCAACGCCTTAAAAAATCAGCCCGATTATATTTCATCATCTTTTACTTGCCAAATTACTTCTGCCTAGCCGATTAATATGAAATTTAAATCAGTGCATTATGTTTAAAAAGTGGGTAGTGCCACGCCCACATGCCTGTTTAGTGCTCGGCTTTTTTTTTGCAAGAATTACACTCGACCAAGTTGAGTTGTCAATATATCAAAATATCTTATTCCCATCACAAAAAAAAAAGACATTCCAAAGAAGTCATGAAAATGTAGAATTTGCGATCCAGAAGTAGTTTTGCATATGGGCATTTCCACAGGAAGTCCACTTTCTGTCACGTTCGTCACCAAGAAAGTAAGCTAGTTTTTCAGAATCAAGTGGTTCAATTTTTCCTAAACTTTTACTAATTGTAGAGCTGCTTATGGGCCACACAAATATGTGAAGAAGTAAAAAAACTTAAGTTGCTTTAAAAAAATCAACATAATTGCTTGGCGTCGAGCGTGACAGAAAGTGGACTTTCCTGTGGATATACCCATATGCTTGTTATTGCAAGAAGTTATCTTTTTCGATAACCACAAAATTTTTTTTTTTGGCGTTCTATAATGATGTTTCCACAAGGAAAAAGGATGAAAAATTACTAATTTTCGCAACTTGTTTCTTTTTATGCGAATTTAAACGCAAAACTGTTTTTTCATGTAAATTTAAGTGAATAAATATAAACTTTTAGAAGAATTTTAGTTGATAAATGTCCTTTAAAAAATCTATTTTTTAAAAAGCATGGCTAGTATTTTTTTAATTATAAAGGAATTAAAAATGTTTGTACGACTTAAATAAATTTTTACTTGCTTTTTTACTACTAATTTTCTGCATATTTCTTAATATAGATTCTTTGGAAGCTATGAAAATGTAGTTCCTTAAAAATTACTTCTAATTTTTAATACTGAGTTAATATCAATTTTATATATTAATAATCTCTTACACTGTAATTTTATATAATAAAAAATTACCCTAGTTGAGTTTTAAATGATCTGAGATCTGGGTTTGAACCTACATGGGTTGACACTGACGAGCGGAGTGGTCTGTCAAAAGGGAATCTTATTGATTCTACTTGATTGCTTGCGTGCAGTAGGCAGCCACGTATACCAACCAACCAAGCAACCACTATGTAGAAGCAAATGCAAATATTCTAAACCTGTTATAAATTTTATCTCGTTTTTGAAAAAAAATCATATTTGTTTAATGTGAAAAATCAAGAGCATGCATTACGAACACGCTATTTTGTATGGAGAGAGTATAAACACTATTTTCGTTTTTCGTTTTTAATACATAACGGACAGTCTTACACGCAATTTACACCGTGATTTTTAAGACATGTCTTTTTTTTAATTCTCTTTTAAAGTTGCTACCAAAAACTTTTTGCATTTATACAATGATTTTTCATTTCATGTCTTTTTTGTACATTACTCTCAAAATTGGCTTTATTTACTCGTTCATAACAACAAAAACCCTAACACAATCATATAAGAGAGAGAAAATTCAAATGGAACTAGAGAAATATGTGAAAAAAATCTCGAAAACAGAAATCTTGTCTTTTTTTCTACCCCGCTTTCTCTACCCCGCTCACTCTCATACAAAATAAGACGTGATTTAAAGACAAGTGAAAAAATCACCGTATAAATTGCGTATTACACGCAATTCATACGATGATTTTTTCGATGTTTTTTAAAACATGATTTTTGGAGTATGATGACGAACGGGGTAGAGAAGCAAACGGAGTAGAGAAAAAAATCACATTTTCAGTTTTCGGTGATTGTTTTCATATTTTTCTTTAGTTCTATTTGCATTTTCTCTCATCGTCTATCTCTTATGTAATTGTGTTAGGTTTTTGTCGTTGTGAAAGAGCAAATAAAGCAAATTTTGAGAGTAATTTATAAAAAAGATAGGCAACTAAAAACATCGTATGAATGCAAAAGGTTTTTGGAAGCAACTTTTAAAGAGAATTAAAAATAATACATGATTTTTAAATCAGCGTAAGAATTGGCTGTTACAAAAAACTTCTGTACATTTATTTATAATCTGTTAAATCATGCTAACGGCCCTTTTCACAATGCACGGTTAAGAGTTAACGTGGACACGTGGACGACAAGTTTTGTATGCCGAACATGCCGTTAAAGTCTACGTTAACATTTAATACTTTCAACGGACACGAAAAAAGCATTTGAAATGAGAATCACCCATATACAAATTTTTCGTATTGTCGTCAAAATTAAAATGGTACTTAATTGAACTGCCTAACTAGAAGACCAAAGATATACTTAAGTTTGAATGTCCAATTGTTTGTATGACCAAGTGATATTAGTAGTACGTTTATAAAATACTTAAATAAATTATTTATTCCAGTCAAGATTTAAAAGTTTGCATACGTTCGTAACTAAAGACATACATATTATTTTCCCATTTTTAAAAACGTTTGCTGTCTCTTTATAATTATTTATAAAGAGGCAGAAAACTTTAGGTTTTCAATTTCACTTTGTCGTACTTTTGTTTTTATTTTTGTATTATTTTCTACATCACTTCTTTCAGTTATTTTACAATACACTTCATATAACTATTTGGCTTAAATGCGTGTTTTTAAAACGCAAATAAAATTAGCCTTTATTTGTAATTTTTCCAATACTTTTATTATTTTATTAACTGTTTTTGGAATTTCCGTCCTAAGTTATGTTTTTTATTGAAAATGAAAGTTTATTTATTTATTTGCAATAAAACTACCTCAACTTTTTTTAGTTGAAAGTTGTGTAATAATTTAAATTGTCTTTTTGCGAATGTACAAAATTAGAATTAAAAGCAAACTTATGATCTAATCAATGTTGTAAGAACCTAGCAGTCTACAAAAAAAACCCCTAAAAGCTCATAACTTTGTAAAATACAATTTTAATTGAAGTTTATATTATAATAATGAGTTAGAATATTGTAAATCTGTTGTAGTTTTGTTTTTTGAAAATGGCGACTTTTCTTGTAAGTCCCGGTCCACACGTGCAATTTTCGTTGCAGCAATTCTTAATTTTTCAGTGAGAAAGAGCAAGAGAGGAATAGATATGGTATACATTTCTATTTCAACACTCTCCCACAAATTCAGGAATTGCTGCTACAAAAATTGCATGTGTGGACCGGCACTAAGCTTTATTATTTTCCCTCATTAAAAACCAGCAAGTCTCCCATCGTTTCAGTATCACAGCCATCGTCAGCGTTGCCAGAAGCTTTTCGAAGAAAATCATAATTTGACAAAATAAAAGTCATATTTTGATATAAAAAATCATCACAAATTTGTATTACTAAGTTGAAAAACAAGAATCTTTTTAATATTTAACAACCAATATTAAAAAGACTTTTGTACATTTTAAAATTGTATGTAATCGTAAAAATTTGTGAAACAGTTTAAAAATCGGGAGCCATCAAGCGAAGTATATAAAATATCGCCATGACTGTAAGAACATATAAAAATGCGACAAAATAACTTCCACCGCGAAAAAAAACTCGGAAAACTCGGATGCACTGGTATGCAAAAAAATGCCTTTAAATAAAAATATGTGTAATATACAAACTTTAATGCACAAATCCGTGCTCAGTTTATTTCCTATCACGTACAGATTTTTTAATGGGCATGACTAATATTTTACCTAACTCGAGAATGGTTTGTCCAATTTGAAGAAATAACCCACCAAAATATACAGAATAAAATTACCTTTAAGTCATTCATATTTATTCTTTTATTTCCAACTGTTTTGGAGTTATTCAGAAATCGTGTTTCATGCAAAATTAAACTCTTTTTCGTTTTGAAAAAGTCATGAAAAAATTAAGAGGGAAGCTACGTAGGTATATTAGGAATATAATAAACTAAAAACCTTTAAAATCGACAGAAAAATGTTGATTTTTTTTTGCAATTAGGTGAGGGAACTAATGTACACACACATATTGATCATGATTCATGGCTTATTTTATGTCTAGCTAGCTGTCAGAATAATGATACAAATTTTAAATGTTTGTATTTTTAATTTCTTTTATGAGTTTTTTTTTTGACAACAATAAAATTAATTATTAAAAAAAAATAAGCCGGTAATTTCTGAATAACTCCGAAATAGTTGGAAATATAATAAATTAATATGCATAACTTATGCATGATATTTTTCAATAACTATTTATATATCATCACAGAAAATGCAGAAAGCCCTATCTAACATTTTAAATGAAAAACATATTGACAATTGGTGCAAAATTTCACAATAAATATATAAATTTGTTGTGGCCTTTTTTACTTATATTGTAAAATTTTGCACTAGTTATATTTACAACTTTTCATTTAAACAAGATTCATCCTTCTCCTGTAAAACTTTTAAAATGTGAAATGGGGCCTTTGCATTTTCTGTGACGATATACATACATATGAAAAGTATAAAAAATCATCATTTGAGAAAAAATAAATCATAATTTGGGGAATAAAATCATCAAACCATATTCTGGTTTAAAAATCATCAAAATATGATAAAATCATCATTCTGGCAACGCTGGCCATCATTGCCAAATGTGCAGTTTTCACTGATTTTAGCTGTTTTTTTGAAGTGATGAAAAGCTTTCCAGTTTTTTGTTAAAAAAAATAAGTTTTTTACAATTATGTCAGTTTTTTAAGTTTCCTATACATTAACAATTTTAGTTTTTAGCTTTATTTCAGTTTTGGTTCCTTTTTTGTTACCAAACCATTAATACTAAACTATAACTACTTATTACTAACTTTTTTAATCAACAGTTTTAATTTTTCTATTTTAATTCCAATTTCTGAAGCCATAGTTTTACCCATTTTGTTTAACATAACAGTGCCAAGGTTTACTAGTACTTTTTCAAACAGCAAGAAGGAATTCACATACATTTAGATCTACGAAAGTTGTGTTTTTCTATATGGAGTTTGCTATTATTGTTTGCAAGTTGAGTTCATACGAAAAAAATACTGTGCTCTTAACACGTCCTGTATTAATATTAATTCGCCTTGTCTTAGTAAAAAAAAAACAAGCTGCATACTTTCTTCATTGAAATAGAATGAATATGAGATAAAACTCGACAAAACACATACCAAATCAAACGGTAAACCAATAGAATTTGAAGCCATACAATTTTTTCAGAACTCTTAGCGAAATTTTAGTAATTCACAGAAAAAACAAAACTTTCCTTTGGCGAAGAAAGTGCATTAAATAAATAAATGATTGATTGTACACTTCAAATAAAACAAAATCTTAAAAACAGAAGAACAAATTTTAATTACTTTATTTATTGAATTTTGCTCCCCTTACGTTTTTAGGTTGATTCGGGGAAAAAACAATTTCCCTGTATAATATTAGTAGTTTTATGCGAAATTTTTCAACATGCAACTCAAGCACTTCCTTTTCAATTAATTAAACAATTTATAAATTTGGAGATCCATATTTTCTTAACTGTTGCCGATGACGGTTCCGAGATGGTAAAACGTAAAAACTTGACATTATTTTACATCCGGTTCTTAGCGTTTGGGACTATATGATGTAGCTCGTTATAATGATCCAACACAACAGAGTGACCCGAGTCAATTTTCTGGTTAGATTTTCCGAATTTTTTAAAATCAAAATTAAGCAGTATGTTAACTTTACGTTAACCCAAAAAATAAAAAGTACCTAAAATTTTTTATGTGCAGTTTTTTCACATGAAAATCAGTTTTTTTCTTCTAAATTTATAGTTTTTAAAATAAATATTATGGCAACGCTGATCACAGCGGACTTGGTACCGTTGTTCCATACCAAAAAAAAAAAAAAATCGGACTACGTTTTATAACCTCGGATATATACACTAGACATTTCTTATGTATATAAAAATCTCCATTTCTGCTATGGAACAATAATTTAAAAATTGAATTCGTTTTTCATATATCTCAGGAACTACATACCTAATGGATATAAAGTTTTTTTTGCGCCACAATGTACTCATTAGTATAAGCAGTTTTTGTGTGTTATAACCAGGGCTCGGACTTTCATGCAAATAAATGCATGTTTTTTGTGGTGATAGTTAAAAAGTATTGGCTAATTATCTATGCGAATCATCAAATTTTAAGTAGTTTCGTATCGATTTGTAGTTGCATATTTTTGCATATTTTGGCAATAAATGCATATTTTTGGAATATTTGTTAATGCATATTTCTCGATTTTTGAAAAAAATATTAATAGGCCGATTATGGATTGCAACCGAGCCTCAATTGGGTTGCCAGTTGCTGAAAATGATACTACTGATGGAAACTGGCAACTGAGAGCTATCCATTTCAATTGCTAATTAGTGCCTTTCTGGCAACCATTAATTTTCAGTTGCCGACTGGCAACGCAACTAAAGTTCGGTTGCATTAAATAATAAACCCAACTATTTTTGTTTTCTGTTTTTTCTCTAATAATAATAAAAAAAAATGTTTAAAAAATATTTTCATATTATTTTAGTTTTGGTAGATAAATACATATCTTTGCGCATATTTGCATTTTTAGGTGCATTTGCGCATAGGAATTAGCTAATACCCTCACTGATCAATTTCAATGTACTTTTAGAAATCAATTAATATTTTACTGAATAATACCATATTTACACTATGCAACTTTGTTGCATGCAATTTTCATTTTAAGTGAGAGTGTTGAAACAGAAATGTACACATTTTGTATTTCTTCTCTGTCTTTCTCACTGAAAAAAGAGAGTTGCATGCAACAAAGTTGCATAGTGTAAATATGGTATAAGTAAAATATTAATTTCAGAAAGTAGAGCGATTATAAATTTAAAAACTTAAATTTTAGCAATTCAAAAAAAAAATCGCTAATTTAAAAACGAATAAATTGAAACGAATAATTTGAAGCATGAAAATAGTCACAACTCAAAATACTTACTGCCTGTTTTTGTACTTTGAAACAATTTGGTTTATGAAAAAGATCATAACCCTTTTTTTTGTGGTGAAGTAGTGGTCAGAACAATACAAAATTTTTACAGTTGGCAGATATACATCGTCCATATGCATTTCATTGGTGCTTTACCAAATCGCCAGTAGACTTCAAACACAATTTTGAGCAGTTACAAACCCCTTATCTTATGTACAGACTTTCGAAAACGATTTAAGAATTTACAAATATGTAAATGATTTCAAAAATAAGCACAGTAGGCTTTGAAAATTATACAAAACCCAGCAAATAATTTGTATTCGATATGAATCTATTTTATTTTTCTACACATGTTTTCTACGATTTTGTAAAGCACCAATAAAATGCATATAGACAATGCTTAAGATTCAGCAAATAAATTTCATTTAAATTAAAATTATGACAATATGTCAAATAATACATTTCTTAAAGTTAATTCAGTATTGTTAAACAAGTGTGATATCTCTAATTTATTTACTAAATTTATTCACTATTTTTGTGAAAAATTTTATTTTATTTGAAGAGCTTAGTGCAATAACTCGGTAAGCCACATCAAATCAAAAATTGGTTTTAAGTGATCACTCTCTTGCTAGGTACCATAGCTTTGCATCCTAGAGAAAGTTTTTTTTATAAATTCTGGTGTATTGCAAATAATTATGCTGCGTATTGACTAGAGAACTGCATGAATATGCTCGAAAGCACTCGTATGTATATGTTTGTGTGTGTATACATGTATGTTTTTTTGTATGCATGTGTGGATATATGTGTGTATATACGTATATTTGGTCGTGGCTATGTATGTACACACATGTACATGCATATACACATATGTACATACATAAGAACATACATATACGCATATACGAAATTCATACGAGTACATTCTACGAATACATTTGAGTACTCTTTGCAGCCCTCTAGTATTTACACTAGAAGTTTCCAAAAACAGTACAATTTTAAATTTTGTTTAAACTTAATATTTGATTTATTCAATATTTTGTTTTTGTGGCTTACCGAGTTACTGCACTAAGCCTCTCAGTTGAAAAAAATCAAAAAATGTCCATTGCAGTAATGCGGTTTTATTACAACATCAAAGTAAACAACAAAAACGTTTACTAGACATTGACATTTCCGTGATGTTGGCAATTTTTTTCTAATTTTACTATTTACAGGTTATATGATTTCTTTAATACACCTGCGGAAAATTTGGTGAGAAATTATCCAAAAGTACTCGTCCTATGACTTGGGAAAATGAGACTGGTACCAAAAATAAGCAGTCGTGAATGGTGAAAAAAGACATATTGTGTAAATGGTCACAGATTAGCCATTTTCAGTCAATTTATTTGGTACTCCGGCTAGTATTGTAGTAAAAGGCACTGAAGAAATTCGATGCACCTGGATCTAAGGCCTATCACATAGTATCTACACAATATTAATTGTCTTCATTCAATGACACTGCCATGCCACTCAGGAACCTGTTCCGTAACTATATTCAGATATTAACTCCAGCTTAACTGGTGTTTATAACATTGAAATATAAGTGCCCCTGTGGTCGAGTGGGTAGTGTACTAGACTGTCATGCTGGAGGTTGTCGGTTTGAATCTTATCAAAGACACCGCTTAAAAATAAAATACCATTTCTACTTGGATTTGTAACAATAAAAAAATAAATTAATCGATAATTACAGCTGAATTTTGGAATAATATTTATATATAATTTATATTACTCTCGGACTCCATAAGATAGTTCAGAGACAAGTTACAAGGTGCATACAAAGTATCAATTAACCCCATCCTAGGCCATCCCCATGTAAAAGTGGCTGGTCCGCTTCATAGGAAGTGTTAGAACTCGGACTGGTCCCTACCACCTGGGGACCGGTCGCATGACTTGTTTTGTGTCAGTTTCATTTACCGTAGGGACATTTAGCAATTTTTAGTTTTTTAGCGTTCTTTTCGAATTTTTATTTTTAACAGTTTTGGCGATTTCTAATCAACTTAAGGACAAGGGAAAAATTAGCATCAACTTAATCTTTCAACGTACACAGCAGAACAGAGTAGCGCGAGTTTCGGAAGCCGCTGCACTCCCATCGTCAGTGCTCACGTGTGCACTTGTCAGGTGGCTCTGTTGAATGTGATTTCAATTCTTATATATATAACTTTTTCCGTGAAAATTTAATACGAGAATTAAATGATTCCCAAGCTGATATTAACTGCACTTTCCCAGCGTTGCCATCGGTTTATTTTTCTTCATTCATGCCCCAAATCATATTTAAACCTTAATGTCATTTAATAACAGAGGTATGCGATCAGGCGCGGATACAATGGGGGGAAGGGGATCCCCCCCCCCCAGAAAACGAGTAAATTTCTATAGAGTTACTAAAAGAAGTTTGGAAAAATAGTATGTTTTACTTAGAATGTTTCTAAAGTATGTTTATAAACTTCATACATATATTCAATAGAACAATATAATGATTGAAAAATACTTATCTTTTTCAATACATTCTATAGCGGCATTTATATTTAGTTTTAAATTGCAAATTGGGTGCACGTGTAATTTTGTAAATTACAACATAAAAAACATAAGTATATATGTAATAAATAAATGAAATCGGATGAATTTGAAGTAAATAATATGAATTTTCTTTTTTAACATTAAAAAAATATTTTTTGTGAATTTTATTCTTCAAAGCTTATAAAAATATTAAGACAAACTAGGTTTTCTATACAAAAGTTAATATAATATTATTTTCATAAGCTTATTCTACAATTGCAAGCTTATAATATTTTCAAGAGGGTTCAAGAGGGTTGGTTCAATTGTTACGATAGCTTTTTTCAATTTATTTTCAATACTTTTTCAAGCTTAAGGCTAATATGAGTAAGCTTATTATAATATTTTTCTCAAGTCATTTGGTATGTTGGGTTTGTTTAATTTTCTGTATTTTTATGTATTATTATTCGCTTGAATTTGGCGAATACGAATACGTATGTCATGAAAGAGGCGAATATTCGGCAATTCGACTATGAATACGAATATTCGTAACATCACTAATATATGTAGTATTTACTTGTAATAACTAGAAATATTCGTACATATGTACATATGCATGTATGTACATAACATTTCTTTTAGAAATATGTGAAATGAAAGTGAAAGTTTTCTAATTCTAGTAAATTGAGCGCAATCTCTTGCCTAGCAACATTTGAAAACTAAGAAGAATATCAAGAATTTACACTATAAATACAAATTATTTGAAATCATTACACACTTAACTGAACAATGATCATTGTTTTGTGACACCACAATCATCAGATCAGTTATGCTGACTTTAGACGACATGTTTTTTACATATGGCTTGTTAGGTGTGTGACACATATGTAACTTCGGATGTTTGTCAAAATTGTCAATTTACAGACGGTTTATGATATTTGCTTTCACACGTATATGTGCAATTACATCTGACATAACCTCTGAGTGTTCACAACAGCTGAGTTTTTGCACAATTTTCGTAAATATATAAAGCGCTCTTTGCTTTTTAATGTTTTTTCAGCCAAACCACACTTTTGATAATTTAATACAGCTGATGTCAGATACCTTGTCAGATGAAAATAGAACACGCTCTAACTGAAAATTTTTCATCTGACTTTGCTTCTGTAAATGTCATCTGACAATGTTTCATATGTTTCACACGGCATGTATCACTTTTGCAGTGGGAAATTTGACAAGTCAGATGTAAAATACATGTCGTCTAAAGTCAGCATTAGCTAGCCTGTGTAAAAAACATATTTCTTGCCATCATCGCACAATGACGCTTTTGCCTGAAAATAAAGGAAAAAATTGAGGCTTCGGAGACTGTTGAAAGAGATGGTAATAAACAGGGCTCGGACTTTCATGCAACTAAAAATTGATTTTAAGCGGTTTCGGCTATGTGCCATCTTCAGTGTTAAGCGCTTCAGATTTTAACACCCCGTCTTCACGAGACATTTGATATTTCTTAACATAAGAAATAACGTCGGCAGAATGACGTCACAAAAAATTCATGTGTTCAAACTTGTGTTAAGGGTGGAGTAAACGTACTAATGTTTAGACACAAATTGTATATATTCATATAGTAAATTTGCACGGCATTTTGTAATTTTTTTTATAGATTTCATTTTTTTTTATTTTTCTGTTTGTAAAAATTTTATGTTTATGAACATAAATAATATGCAAAAAATAAAAAAACATCTAAAACATTTATTTATTAACTTTATTTATTCTTTTTTCAATAAAATCAAACAAATTGTAAAAAAAAACACACATAAATATTAAATTTGACAGCTTGTGTTCTAACATATTTCCTCGGGCTTGTGTTTTAACATTGATTTCCAAACATGTGTTAGGACACAAACACATTCGGTCCACACGTTAATTTCTTGTGTTAGGACAGAATTTGGACAATTGCTAACACACAAATTTCCAAACTTATGTCTCGTGAAGACGGGGTGTAAGCGCTTAACAAATGAACCTAAAATTGAAAAATATGCGCAAAGATATGCATTTATCTACGAACAAAGTGCCAAAACCAAAATAATATGAAAACGATTTTTTAATTTTTTACTATTATTAGAGAAAAAGACATAAAACAAACATAGTTGGGTCCATGATACAATAATATAAAGGTAGAACCACATTTGACGTAGAAAATAAATTTTGACAAAAGTTTGGGAAAATTTTGAACAAGCGCTTAAAATTAAAAATCGCTAAAAACACTTTTGTCGCGGAAATACCGAAAATTCGCGAAAAATTTCAATATTGCAACAATTTTTAATATGTATTCATTAAAAATGGCTAAAATTGCATGGAATGCAAAAAATTCGGAAAAAATCGCAAAAATTTCGAAAATTCGCAAAAACTTGCTAGCATTAAAAAGATAGAAAAGTGTGATACTGATTAAAAATCGGTAGAATTACCAAAAATCAGAGAAATGGCAAAAAAACACTTTTTTGGCGAAAATAGCGGAAATGTGCGAAAATTTTCAAAACTGCAAACAAGCCTTAAAATTACTTAAAAATAGCTCAAATTGTAAGGAATGCAAAAAACTCGGAAAAATCGCGAAAATTACGCAAATTCGCAATATTCGCGATAAAAGTATTTTTTTTTTGTGATTTTTTGGTTTTTAACAGTTTTACCAATTTTTTAATCTATTGTCTGATATAGATTAAAAAATTGATATCTTTTTAATCTTACCAAGTTTTTGCGAATTTTCTTCACTTCCGCGATTTTTTCCGACTTTTTTGCTTTCCTTACAATTTTAGATATTTTAAGGCATGTTTGCACATTTTCGCGAATTATTGCATTAAAAGTGATTTTTTTAGCCAGTTCTTGGCTAATATGTATACGTGCACGTCCTTTCCTTGAGAAAACAAAACACAAATAACAAGTTTAACAATTAAATAATAGAAAAAATTTTTAATTTAACTAAACAAAATACAGCTAAAAAGCAAACATATGACTGGGATTTTGTGAATGGGTACGGTAGCATTATTTTTGGGAGTAAAAAATAATCGGCAAAAACGTGAGAAGGTTAATATGGCGACGAAAAGAGAGAGTGGTTCTACCTTTATATTATTGTATCATGGTTGGGTCTATTATTTAATGCATCTAAACTTTAGTTACGTTGCCAGTCGGCAACTGAAAATTAATGGTTACCAGAAAGACACTAAATAACAACTGAAATTGACAGCTACTTGCCATCTATAGTATCAGTTTCAGCAACTGGCAACCCAACTAAGGCTTGGTTGCCATTCATAATCGGCCTATTAATATTTTTTTCAAAAATTGAGAAATATGCATTAAAAATTGTTATAACTAAAAAAATATGTATTTATTGACAAAATATGCAATCATATGCAACTACAAATCAGGGACCGTAACTGTTATAACTTTTTCGAAAAAGTCAAATAATAACAGTTATTTTTTTAACAATATATTTTCGGTCAAAAAATAATGGTTATTCTTTGACTATTATTTTTTAGGTCAAAAATAAAAGTTAAAATTTGACTGATATTTTTTTGGTCAAAAATAAAAGTTAAAATTTCAAAAAAGAACAAGTAGTATTTGAAGCTAATTGTCCCACATGGTGAATATCCTAATAATCAACATCGATTCATATTGTAAGTGAATATAAGGAGCATCAGTAGCTCTTATATACAATTTCGTTAAAAAAATTGGTTCAATAGTGTATGCTCCTGCTCACTAATATCAAGCATGACAAGTAGTTAAAATAAACAAAGAATGCTGGGGTAGCGACTTCTGAATCCGTTTCAATTTTAAATTTTTGACCAAAAATATATCGGTAAAATTTTGACTTTTACTTTTGACTAAAAAAATATCAGTCACATTTTAATTTTTATTTTTGACCAAAAAAATATCGGTCACATTTTAACTTTTATTTTTGACCAAAAAAATATCGGTCAAATTTTAACATATATTTTTTACTAAAAAAATATCGGTCAAATTTGAACTTTTATTTTTGACTAAAAAAATATGGGTCAAATTTTAACTTCTATTTTTGACCGAAAAAGTATGGGTCAAAAAATAACAGTTATATTTTGACTTTTTTGAAAAAAGTAACAAAATAAAAGTATTTTTAGATTTTTATTCCTTAGCTCACGACCATCACAATTCTATACTTAAATAAAGTATAGACAAATTATTTCTGTCTGACTTTTTGAAGTCAAATTTTGATAATAACTGTTATTTTCGGTCCCTGCTACAAATCGATGCCAAACTACTTAAGATTTGATGATTCGCGTAGATGATTAGTGAATACCTCTTTATCTAATCGCCATGTCGCCAAATCAAAAATTTAGACGCCAAAGAAGTTAAAAAATAGCCACGTTTGACAACCCTGACCATGGGCACTCACTCATATTAAAACTAAATGAGTCTATATTCAAATTTATCTTATATGTCGAACATATTTCCATTAGCTCACAAATTAAGAAAAAGCTAAAAAGCCCCATTGTGCCTCGTTTCAAATTATAAATATTGCAGTGGTTGTGTATATTATTGAATATCGTCTTATACTACTTGACCATAATGGCTAATTTATCCATTTATGTCAAATTCATTCAGTGTTTGGATTTTAAACATATATGACTAATTATGGAGGAACTAAATCTTAAAAAAACACCTTATTAAGTGATATACAGTATTGTAAAGTCGACATGATGATTTTAACCAGTTTGATTTTTGTGTTTTGTTTCTATTTTAATGGCATAAACTTCAATATATTACTGATAGATGCTATTATATGATATTTGAAAGCAAAAACTGTATTTTGTACATCATGGTAGACTTATATAATACTCTACAATTGTTGAAATCTCCAAATTCGTTATAGTTTAGGCAATCATCATGTAAAACCCTCTAGTTATTGTTTCACTTACTATGTTGTAGTAAAACTCATATGGTGTATTGTCTTCGCTGTCCGTCCGTTTGTTTATACGTCTGACTGTCACAGGCTTCTTTCTCGAGAACCGTACGAGGAACAGACCTAAAACTTTCACACAATATGAGTTACTATGGCCCCTACAATAACAAATACTAAAAGTTCATAAAAGTTAAAAATTAAAGGGTGTGCTAAAGCGAGCAACGTAGCATATGGAAATTCTACTGTACATCTCTTGTGAACCGTAATATATAGACGCTTGACATTTTTACACTTGGGCAATTCAAAGCAGTGTCATATCAGTACTATTTTTCATATTTCATATTATTTTAAATTAAAAAAAAATTCATAAAATTTTACACATGAATTGCATGTGTTTTAAAAAAATTGTATTTCTTATTCCATAATTTTCTTTTAAATTTTGATGTTTGAAATAAATTAAAATAAAATGTATAAAATAAATAAAGAAAAGTTTTTGTGAAAAATAAGAGTGTTAAAGTCATCGCTATTTCATACGGGTCGATTTTAAAATTAACTTTTCGGGAAAGATAAAAAAAAATTATAGCCGTTATGAGACATAAGCTGTTCAAAGTGTCAAGTACAATTTAAATACAAAATACGGGATAGAACAATATGCAAGCTCGCTCTGAATTGTCCAACTTATTGTATTATTATACAGACTACAACAATAAATACTGAAATTTAAACAAAATAAAAATTAAAGGGTACACAGAATAAATAAATAAGTTTCGTTTTTGATAACAAAAATCACGGTACTCAATATTTTTTTTTTTCAAATTTCCTGTGATAAAGAATTCCTCTATATTGATAACAAAATTATTTCAAAAGAAAAAAAATATATATTAAAAAATATTTTGACATGACTGGGATACGAACCCGGGCTTCCCGAGCGTAGGGCATGCCCTCTACAGCCAAGCCATATCCCATTTAACTTGTTGTAAGTACTTATGTATAAAAAGAAAAGAAATAACCGGCATGGGAAAGAAATGCATACAACGAAATGTTGTATTAAGCTAATAACAAATGTTATTGAAATTCATATTTTTTTCAATAACATGGTTTTATTGAACATAATTCTTGTCTATTTTTTTCTGTGTATTCTATCAGTTAATGCAATTGTGGCGACTTAATTTTGACAATCAGCTGTATCTTGGAAACTGTAAGAGAAATTTTCACACCTACTGCAAAATTTTAAAGGCAACAGTAAAGAATACTAAAAATTAAAGAAATTTAAATTAAAGTGTATTCTATCAGATAATCACCCGGGTGATCATGTATGTCGAAGTCGAAAATGTGACTACGACAAATTGTCATAGAATAAAGAAAACAATTCAAACTTTTCTTTATTCTATTACAATTTGTCGTAGTCGGAAATTCGACTTCGACATACATAATCTGGGTGAATGTAATTTTGAAATTATGGTGTATCTTCAAAGGGGCTGTTAAAGATTTGTTACCGATTAGATAATTTATACTGAAAATTTTGCAAAAAAAAAATTTTAAACTCCGAAAATAGCGTTACTAGTATGTGAACAGTACCTTAGATACTAACATCTATCTTATATGACGATATGTGAAATTTGTAATATTAAATAGTTAGTATCCGTATGGAACTTTCGTGGGTGACTTAGGATCAAATTCACATAGCTAGCGCCTGTGGTTTAATGATATAAATATCATTGGTTAAGCCACCATCATTAGTTAACCAAACACTGTGAATTTGAGCCTGTAAGTCGTACTTTACTGAATTTATTTATTTTAAGTAGCTTTTTGACGTATCAAGTAATTTTTAAATGGTTTTTTTTTTGTAAAATTAAGCCATTTGTGCTATAGGGACCAAAATGACCAATTTACCAAAATTAAATTCCTACTCAATGTTTAACAAATAAAAAAAATATGATAAACGGTTAATCTTGTAGACTATCCCTGGAACTTATCGCTAATATCAAGCAAAAAGCTATAGCAAATCCGTAGACTTTTCAAGAATTACAAAAAAACTTTCTTTCAAACTTTTCGACAACCATATCTTACGAACCACGATTTAAACCAAATTTACAACATTTCGAGGCGTATTGAATTTGATATATCGATTTAACAACAGTTTTTGAGTAATTACAAAATAACACATTTTTTCGAAAATTTTCGACAACGATATCTCTCGAACGAATCAATCGCTTTTGTTGAAATTTTCAGCAATCGACATAGTTTTTTAAAGTTAGTAGGCAGATTTTGTAAAAATTTCGTTTCTAAACGTTTCAAATTTGTATGAAACGTAATGCAAATACATTTCAAAAAAATGTTTTTTCTTACTGCACGTCTCCACGCGCAATATTTATTTCCGAACATAAGAAATAACGTCGGCAGAATAACAGCACAAATATGTTCATGTACAGGCTTATTTTCTGAGCTATAGAACACGTATTGTGGTATTGGACATAAATTGAAAAAAATTCACTGTGAATGGATCGATGTTTTTTGTCTTTATTTTAGTTTATTTAATTTTGTTAAAAACTATTTTACTTTAATTTGCTTTATTTTATTTAGAAACATATTATTTTTACCACAGCTACAAGTTTCTTTTATGTAATTCACGCAAACAACAAATACCGATCAAATTTGACAGCTTATGTTCAACATTATTTCTTGAACATAAGTTTGAACAATTATGTCGCAATTTATTTGCAAATAAATGTTTTTGCCGTCCACACGTGAACATATGATGTTGGAAATAGAATTTGACAGATAAGAACATAATTATTTCTAAGTTTATTGCTCGTGGAGATCCCCAGTTACAAATTTCGAAACGAAAAAAGCGTAGGTATTTAAAAAGTCTTTCCTTAAAAGCTGATTTTGGAGTTGATCGGAAATGTGGGCTAACATTTACTAAAAAAAGACATATTTTTCGAAATTGTATTTCTGAAAATTCTCGAATCCTACGAATTCGAATTTGGATAATCTTACAAAATTCGAGCTTTGACCTCAAAGAAACATGTTTTCCCGAGTTCTACGACTTGGCCAAGCAAGATAGGTCGAGTTCCAAAACATCAAAATACATTGTAGTGATGCAAATTCTTAGGTGCTTTGTTTTTGTAAACAGAGTATAGTCGCATCACTGCAATGTATTTTGATGTTTTGGAGGTTCAGGATTGAGTTATTGAATTTTTATGCATGAGCATATTAGCCCAGTTCACAATCTTGTGCAAATGGTATAGTATATTGATACTCACCACTAACAATTGTTAAGTGGTGGGTATCAATAGCCGAATTCACAATCTTGTGCAAATGGTATTGCATAGTAGCATTTGCAAAATGGTATTGCATATTGATATTCACCACTTAAAAATTGTTAGTGCTGAGTATAAATATACTATACCATTTTGCAAATGATACGATGCAAGACCATTTGCACAAGATTGTGAATTGGGCTATTATATTATACTATTTTGCAAATGCTACGATGCAAGACTATTTGCACTAGATTGTGAATTGCGGTATTGTTAGCACAGATCTGCTAAAGCAAATCACATTTGTAGTTAGTGTTGTTAATTTTTTAGTACAAAAAATTTTTTGAATTTAAAACAAACAAAAAATGTTACAAACATAATGCAAAATATAAATTCCTTCCTTTTTTTACAACAATCAACTAAACATACATACATACCAACTTGTAAATCAAGTAAAACACATTAACCATAATAATTTTTAACATGTTTTATTTAAAGTGAATCTTTAGTGATTTTATTTTCATTTTGCGTTTAAAAATCATAAAAACCAATAAGCGTGCAACAAGAGGTAACAGTGAAGCAAAACACCCGCAATTTCGCCATTTCTAAGAAACTAAATAAAAACTGCAACTTATACATACATACATACAAAATATCGCATACAAAAATAAGCTTCGTTTGTATATGTCCGCAGTACATCTCTGCAGTTAACGCGACTAGTCCATACAGGGATGTAAAGTATATTCCATAGAGAGGACTATGACTAGTCCAAAGGTAACCCAAATGTATGGAAAAAACATGGTCGATCTACCATTACGATGTCCTAGGGCTGAACCATATAACCCACTTTTGCATTACATCGGAGTAGTTTCAAAACTAGTCTATTACTACGTTTATACGCAGGGCATATTTGCAAATAAAAAGGTAGTGCTGCCAAGTATGTATTTTTATTGTAACTTACTAACTCACGAAAATAATTGCTGATTAACGCACTATTTGCAAATAAGGAGTTTGAGATGCCACCTTTACACATGTTTGTTAATAAAAAATAATAAATAGATAACTATATTATTAAATAGATAAACATTCAGCGATTTAATATATGACAATAAAAAAGTATTTGGCAGCATTTTACGTTTTTATTTGCAAATAAGCCCTTCGTATAAACGTAGTATATATCACTACTTGATGAAGCAGTCAAGTGTTTGTGTTTTAACGATTGCAACCGTTAAAACGCATCAGAGTAGTCTTAAAACTATTATATGCCACTATTCGATGGAGCACTCAAGTTTTCGTGTTTTAGCAATTGCAATCGTTAAAACTCATAGACATTTTCGGTTAACTACAAGCTCTTGTTTGCAAATGACATGGTCTATAACTGCTTTACATAGGACCATGTTGTAACTAGTCCATTTAAGCAAAAGTGGACCACGTAGTCCAATGTTATCTGCAGGGGTTTTATAAACTCATACTATGGACGGACATTTGTATATATGTATGCATGAATCATTTTGAATCGATCCTTTTTGGCCTAACACCAGACTTGATATACATACATAAATACTGTATGTTGTACCAGCAAAGTGAAATAGTACATATGTACATTGTACTTCTTCATCTCTATTACGCTGCAATTTATATATTTATTTCTCGAAGAAAGTGAAATAATAATAATAACCGTTTAAAATATCCCAAGAAGAAAGCAAACTTTAAAATAGCTTTTCTGTTGACCAAATTGAGTTTTTGAACATGTCGTTGTCATAAGATAGAATATTATTTCTTTCCAGTAACGCCGTAACAGATCAATTAACTTTACCAAAACATATAAAACACATTTCTTAAATTTCATCGCTTATGCTATCTTTATGCCAAGTTTTCGTTATGCATATAGCCCTTAGTGTCTTTGAAGATGTACTATAAAATTTTATGACAAATATTTTTGTATGACATTTCAGCCCGCTACATAACCGTGGAATGAGAGTTTGTCGTCCCTTTTTAAGAAAACTTAAAAAAGAAAGACCCATACAGCGAAGCGTCTGAGGGTTTAAATCAGAGAGAAAACGAAATAAATGAGAAATAATTTGTTATTGAATTGTGTTGGTATTTAATTGCTTTGTTGATAGGTACAACAAGTGACCCTGCAGACAAAGTAACTAGTATGTAGTTACTAGTTGCTTTTTACTTCAGACTAGTTGCATAGGAGCCCCACTAGTTAATTTGTATACAGTTATATCCCAGTTGGAATCCTAGTTTTTGTAAACTAGGCTCTTACGAATTTGTTTATTTAGATTTTGTAACTCTTAAAAAAACTTTGGCTCAACCGGGGTACGAACACACATTCCTTATATTTCAAGGCAAGTACTCTACCCATTGAGCCACTTTCTACTTATTGTTTTAAGAGCTAAAAATATGTTTTATATACATACAAGTCGTATACCTGAAAATTTTGTCCTTTTTTGATATGATTGTTCGTTTTTTACTAGTATCGTTACTATTCTTGCTACAACTAGGAATATGACTGTTCTTTTTTGACCAGTAGCATTACAACTAGTAATATGTATGACTGTCCCAAAGCGTATCTAGTTGTAAATTTAGCTGCTGGGGACTGTTGTGCTCTTGTTGTTGTTTATTTTGATTGTTTGTGTTGTGTACATGTAAATTGTCGGCTGTGTACATGTAAATTGTCGGCTATTTAGCTGGCGATCGTCGTGGGCCATGACAAGCATCGCCTGCCTCTGGTTTAAATTAGGGATGTAACGATACGCCGTTTTGCCGATCCGATACCGATACCGATACTTAAAAATAAATATCGCCGATACCGATTCCGATACCGATACGAATATTGAAATTGAGTTCAAGTTTAGATTAACAAAACTCAAGTGCAATTTTTTTATTATACAAAATTACAGTGTAAGAGATTATTAATATTTAAAATTGATATTGACCCAGTATAAAAAATTGGAAGTATTTTTAAGGAGCTACATTTTCTTTGCTTCCAAAAAATCTATATTAAAAATATGCAGATAACACAGTGCAAAGTCCAAAAAACACACGGACTTGACAGTATAGATTGGATTGTACTACCACGGGGTAGTAAAACCCTATACTTAGCTTGGCGAATTTGGTGACCAGTTTCGTTTTATGGACCTCCAAAGGTTTGGAAAATCAGCGGGCCCTCAAAAAAAAGGTGTCGTCAACTTTTGGCCAACAGAAAATTCAAACTTGGTGATACCGCTTAACTATATATAGCAACAATGTAGCTAAGAGTTCGCTAAACAGATTTTATTACCATTTTATGCCAAAAAATTATTTTTTCGTGCACTTTTTTTTTTGGAAAAATAAAGGAAAAAATTTTTTTTTCACTTTTTCCAGAATAACTTACAGGGACTCGTAATTTTTTATTAACAATATTTGGCAAAGTTATAGCTACGGTAAAGCTGAACAATTTTTGTGGACATGTCAATACAATCTGAATGTATTAGTGAAACACAACAGAGAAGTATACACTTGAATATACTATTTAAAAAAATTTTTTTTTAGCATAAAAAAAATAGTGAAAAACTAGAATTTTTAAGGTAAAAGGTGGCCTGTGTGAGCTATTAGAGTGCCTAGATACGTGTAGATTGTATTGATATGTTCACAAAAGTTGTTCAGTTCTACCGTAACTATAAGTTTGCCAAATATTGTTAGTTAAAAACTACAAGTCCCTGTAAGTTATTCTGAAAAAAGTGAAAGAAACAATTTTTTCCTTAATTTTGTTAACAAAAAGTTCACAAAAAATTTTTTTTTGGCATGAAATGTTAAAAAAATCTATTAAACAGACTCTTAGCTACATTATTGCCATATATAGTTAAGCAGTATTATAAAGTTTGAATTAGCTGTTGGCCAAATACTGATGACACCGTTTTTTGAGAACCCACTGATTTTCAGAAACTTTGGAGGTCCATAAAAAGAATTGGTCACCAAACTGAGTAAAGGGTTTTACTACCCCATTGTAGGAAAATCGAACCTGTACTGTCCAGTTCTTGTGTTTTTCCAAAAGTATTTATTTGTCGCATAGTGTAATTAGTAGAAAAGCAAGAAAAAAATTTATTTCCTTTATAATTTTAAAAAATACTCGCCATACTCGCATAAAAAAAATTGTGAAAATGGGTAATTTTTCATATTTTTTTCTTGAGGAAAAATCATTATAGAACACCGAAAAAAAATTTGTCCGAGAATCGCTTCCAATTCGGTGATTGGTAATCGAAAAACAGAACTTCTTGCAATGACAAGGATATGTAAAACTAATTAGAAGTGATCCAAATTTGCAATACTTCCGGATCGCGAATTCTACATTTTCATGACATTTTCTTTTTTTTTTGCTGGAATATGATTTAAAAAACAACGAATTGAATTTGAATTCATGGTAAAATTAACAAAAAATAAATAATTTTTTTACAAAATAATAGTATAAAATATTGTTAATTTTTAAAATTGATATTAATAAGATTTAAAAAATAACGAAATGAGTTTAGTTCATGGTAAAATTAACAAAAAAATAAATGATTTGTCAGAAAAAAACTCTGAAAAAATTTTTAAAAGTATCGTCGTATCAACAGTAAAATATCGCCGATACCGATGTATCGGAAAATCTGAAGTATCGCCGATATATCGGTATCGGTATCGGTATTCGTTACATCCCTAGTTTAAATGATCCACAAAAATACTCCTCGTGATTTTTTACATAAAAGTGCTGAACACACCCCATACCCAGATGTAAACTTTCAAAACGTGCACACAAAAAAAAGAAATGTAAAATCACCATGATACGATTGTGATTTGAAATCATATTAAATTTACAAGAACTAATTTGTCATTTAAGAATGTTAGTGCTTATTTGCTTTGTTCATTACTACAGTTCACTTTTGTGCTTAGTTGTATGACTTGTTGTTGTTTATTTTTCCATGTGTCGGCTATGTAGACGACAAAACAACGAACTAACTACTAGTGAAATTTTACTGCTGCTGGTTTAAAATTTCCATTGTTTCAAATTAATTTTAAATGAAACATATTAATCTAACCTTAAATCTCTTTGATTTTAAATTTTTCGCTGTTAAAACAACTTTGTTATAAACGTTACATTTAATTTTAAATCAACACGACTATAACTTTAATTTCAAATAAGTTTTATGTTAAATAATCATTTAAATCATGTTGAATTAAAATCAAATTCATTTTACATACGCTGAGTATTTATTTAGTGCATAGGTAAAGTAAAGTTTGAAGCTGTTGTGGTTGCAGTGGTTAGCAGGTGGACTATTATGTAAAATGGTACGAAATCAAATCTTGGCTGGGACTGCCAACTACAACACAAAGTTTTCTGATGCCTATGCTAATAACCATTACATAAGTAAAATAATTAATAAAGTAGCTACATTAAAGTCATGTTGTTTCAGCTTGATATAACTACAATTCAACATGATTCTTAGTGTTGTTTCAATATCAAATTCACGTTGTTTCAGCTTGATATAACTATAATTCAACATGATTCTTAGTATTGTTTCAATATCAAATTCACGTTGTTTCAACTTGAAATAACTTTGATTCAACATGATTTTTCATATTATTTCACTATCAACTTCATTTTGATTTAACTGTCCTGCAATATTAAATCAACATGAAATATAGTTAATTCAAAAGGATAAATATTCCTCCAAGATTATTGTAAATCATGTTGAATCAACATGAAAAGCCTATGAAGCAAAATCACTACCGAAAAATGTTAAATTAACCTGGTTCTCGACGATTTTACATTGAAATTTTTCTGTGTATATATATAACTTTGTGGTGTCATCTGCCAGATTCAGTCATTAGAATCCTGTACATTTTTTGTTGTGTTGTACACTGTAAAAAGTTATTAAGAAGTATTAAAAGTTTATTTGTTTATAGAATTTCACAAAATAATTTTCATTCGGAAATTTAGGTTTAATTTCTAAGGACGATGCAAATTTAAAATTTTATAAATTTCAAATGAAATTCTTTAAATATCCCAATAAGGAACTCTAAAAATGCCAGTAGTTGAAATTTAACTAGAAGTTAACTTGAATTTAAGCTTTGTTTTAAGTTCTTTTCAAAGGTACTTTTTTGTAAGAATTATTATTTTTTTCTTTCTGGAAAATGTATCCTTCGTAAGGTAACAGCTGTTAAAAATCCTCTAATTTAAAAACCATATATACATTGAAGTGCTCGTAAAGAAATTAAATTTGAATTTATAAAAAAACTATCCTAAAAAGAGTCAGATCAATCAGTTAAGATTAAGGCGTGTCGCATGCCCACCAAAGTTTGAGCAAATGCTTTTTTCTGTTTTTTATATCTCACAACTGTTGGCTGAGTGGTTAGCACGTTTGACTACAAACCCTGAGATCTTCAGTTCAAGACTAGTTTCAGGCAATCCAACACCATCATGAATTTTTCTGAAGTGCATTAGTGTGTTATTGTGTTGGTTGTTGTTCGAATGTTAAAGTGATGAAGGCATAGCACTGATCACTTTGGCAGTACCGGCAGCGATTAATACTAACATATCCCAATGCACTTCACAGCACCCTCCTTCGTCGGTATTGTAGCAGAACCGCCGGCGAAGCAAAATAACTAATACATGGCTACGCAGCTTAAACAAATTAATGCCTCTACTTGACACCAGAAGAGCTGCAACAATGCTCTACAAAAAAAAAAACGCGCAATAGCAGAGCTGTAAATGAATTAAGCTTTCTATGCCTCTCTCACTGCACCACCTGTTCTCTCCACACTATCCCTTTCCCTAAAGTGGCTGCTAGACTGATCAATAATTTAGCTTCAATATATGTGCTTGCGCGCGTTTGTTATGAAAATCAAAAGCATTTTGATATTCTTCAATATTTCCCCTCCGTATATGTGTACATATTTTTGTAAACAAACGCACACAAATACATATACTGAAGCTGAATATTGATCTGTGTGGCATTCGCTAAAGAAGGTAACACATTAATTAATTAACTGGTAGGCATTAATTGCCTGGTTGTGTTACTTCTCTTAAAAAAAATATAGTACTTACAAAAAAAATTTCTACTACAAAGTTATTGCTTGTGAAGTGTCTAAGAGCTTTTGCCTTACCGACTTTTATCAAAATCGCATTTTAACAAAATAGACAGCAGTATCGAAAATATCCAATAACTATTAAAATGTCAAAAAGGCACATGATTTTAAAATTATTCGTTCCCTACATATGATAGTTATTTCTTTAGTTATTTGGACCAATGAACGCGAATCTGCACTCATTTTTTTATCAACTCTAGTTTTCGAAATATAGCGCTATGTCAAAAATGAAGGCACTTCCACGACATATATTCATTTTACTATTACATACATACCTTTGATACCGAATAATAGCTTTATACTAAAAAAAATTAATTTTTTTTGAAGTTTTAGTTAAAATTTTTATGGGATTTTTTTCGCAATCTCTTCAAACCCAAATTAGTGCTTTAGAATATGGCAGTAAATCTATAAATTTTTTAAAATCCATTTCTAACCTCTTATTATAACTTTAGTTTTTATGATTAAAAAATGCACATACACATCCATTTATAACTATGCCATGGTTGGCTGATGTGTGATTTGTAAAGTTTTCACTAAAACGAGTAATTATTTTTCCTTTTCTGTTAATTTAGTTGTAGTTATTGATGTGATGTGATTTTATTCAATTCGATTTTATGTAGATGTTTCATTTTCAATAATTCCCAGGAAATGCTAACAAAAAGAGAAAAAGTCTTAATTTAATATGGCTTTAAGCAGAGAGCCTAAGATGTGTTCATGAATTTTTATTATATGTTGACTTTATTTTGTATTTGATTCAAACAAATATCAATCAATCAATGATTTTTATGAATGAACATTTTGTATAAAGAAACAAAAACAAGTTTCTTGCTTTAGTCTTAAGATTTTTCGTCATTATTCTCATTGTTGTTGTTTGTTTTTGTGCTGTAGTTGCTGCTGCCGTTGTCGCTGCCTCTTCCCCATTAAGTTAGTGCTCGTGCGTAGATTTCCACATTGTTGTTATTGTATTTTTTATTTTTATATATATTTTTGTTTTTGTTTGTTTTCAATTTATAAAAAGTGTGTTTAAATATTTGTTTAATGCATTTTTGTCAACACTTTCCTTTCACAACCAAAATAAGCTATTTAAGCAAAAGTTTTCAAAGATTTGTTTATACATTTATTCAATATTTTGCATATCGTTACCTTTAGTTAAAAAGGAGCTAAGGTCACATTTTTTTGAAAATTCCATTTTGATGCAGTAAAATAGAATAAGTAAAAGTACATCATTTGGAGACGAAATGAGATGTGGTTGACCTTGCAGGACATCCCTGGAACTTCCCACTAATTTCAACCGCAAAAATGTATTTATTTATTTATTTATTTTTTCATTTCCTGTACAACAAGACAGTCTGATATTTATAGTACAGGAACGCATTACGTTACAACAAATTATTATTAAGATAACAAAAGTAGTACAAATATAAATATAACTAAAAATTTATTAAAAATTATGGAAAAAAGTTAAAAATTATGCAAAAAAGTTAAATAAAAATGATTTTGAAACTATTAGCATTGCTGTTTAATTGTTGACTGAGTGGAAGATTGTTCCAAAGACGAGCAGCATATACGTAAAATTGCCATTCAGATACTAGATATTGATAGCGAGGTATTACAATGCTACGATTCCGTGGTGATTGGAAAAAGCGTAAATTGTCAAATAAATATTTTGGAGTTTTGGTGTATATTATTTTGTGTAAAAATATTATTGTACGAGTCTTGAGCAAGCTTTCAAAAGAGATTCCATAAAGATCATTGGAAACCGAAGAAATGTGATCAAACCTTTTCAATCCATACACATATCTTACAATATTGGGCCTGATTGTGTAAGGCGTTGAGTCGTTTTTTGTAGTAGATTAAAGAACACATGTTATGTGTTACTTTAATCTATTACAAAAAACGACATAGGCGTTTACGCCAACGCCTTACACAATCAGGCCGATTGTTGAACAAAATATTAAGCTTCCTTCTACTAATTGAATCACAGCGAACAATTCACAACCATACATCAAGCTGGGAATGAGGTACGTCTTGGCAAGTAAAGTTCTTATACTTAAGCCCTTATGACACTACATTTTTCTTGCATTGTCTTGCTATAGGATTGAAGGAAAGCAATAGCAAATGGTAGAAAGAAACAACTATTCAAAGTGTAAACAAAACGTAATGGGTTCTTTAAGAGCTGCCTACTTTTTATTTATAATAAAACGACAAAAGAAAACAAAGTTGAAAAAAAGAAGCGCTTTGTCGCTAAATTCATGAATAAACCGCTAACTTGGCAACACTTTAATGTTTCAATTGAACATTTTTACATTTTTTTTTTTGACAGGCCTCCATTTTTTATCGATAACATTAGTAAAAGCTGAACTCTTGTCACCTAGTAAAATTTCCTATTATATTCTATTTGCACTGTTCTCCAAAACTTGAAATATGAAGAAAAAATGTAGTGTCATAAGGGCCATGGTAGAATTATACTACAGGTAGTAGCGAAGCTACAACAACCCAACAACAGCAAAAACAACACGGCTTTTTATTGTTGTTTATGTTCGAGGTTGTCAAAAAGCACAAAAGAAAATTTGAAAAAAAATTTATATGTTCACATGTGTGTGTTTACTTCGCCATGTTTTTTTCAGTAGTGTGGGTGTGTCTTGGTATAACATAAACAACTTTTGACAGAGTCGAACCCAAAAAAAAAAAGTTCGTTAACGCTTCACCACTACCTGTATTATTCTACCATGATAAGGGCTTTAGGGGTGTGAAATATTGTGTTGACCAGAGAGATCGTAACTTTATATAAGTATGACCAACCAAAGAGTTTATATGATCATTCCAAGTCAAATTGCTATTAAAAATTACGCCAAGATTTTTCGCTGTATTGACAATTTCGATTTTCTCGCCATTTATGACAATATTATCTGAAATTGAAGGATTTAAGTTTTTTTTAGATATTACTATGCACTTAGACTTGCGTGGATTTAAACAGAGTCCGTTTGGACTGGCCCAAAGGTAAACTTTGTTTAACTCTTCATTTAGAGAGGATATGCCAGAGGATATATTACGAACTGAGCAACCCAAAGTAAGTTGCACATCGTCTGCGTACAAACTGATTTTGCATTTGGAGAGGTCTTCTGGCAAGTCATTTGCACACAGAGAAAATTTAACTAATTCAACCAATATTTTGCTATAAGTATTGAAATATAATAAATTCAATTACAATTCCTTGCTTATAACTGAAAAACTATACACCATCTGTAATTTCAATAACAAAAACAAATGTTTATAATTTCCAAAATAGTCATTTGGTGTTTCCCGCCGCATATATGCTTAGAGTAGTTAATAAATTGGTAGGAAGGAAGCGCTGCTTGACACTTGAAATAAATTAATAAGAAAATTGTTAATAATTAGCTCAAATTCAATAGAAAAAATCAAAAAGTTTGTTTATCTTTAGATCCATCGGCTATGTACTGGTCTGGTTTACTGTATTTGATAGAGCCAAAGAAAAATTCGTGAATTGTAAATAACATATAATCATGAAAATTATTGTTCATATCAAAAGAACATTTCAGTTACATTAGCTGGTAAAAGACGAGCAAGAATTGTCCTATAGTACTTTTCAAGGAAAACTTTTTGTCATTTCAATGATCGATATTGGACAGATCTAAAATAATATTTTCTTTATTGGTAAAAGGTAAGTTCATTGCATTTAAATGTGTATTCCAGAGCATATTGATTAATATGATGTTTCCTAGGAAATCCTACAGACAACACGTTCCTTATAGTCTTCAACCTGCAATTGCTGAAATTTTATAAAAATATGAGCAATATTTTGTATTATTTGCATTTCGTATCAAGAAATTGTCGAGGTAAGTTTTCCCAAAATAACTGCATCTATATCTTTAAATTTCAAACAACACATTTTTATTAATTATAGAATCTCTGAGCAGCAGGACTTTTACGCAGCATGGATTCCATCAACATGTGGAGCATTTCTTTGTTTTTAGTTTAACTATGTGCTTTATCTATGTGTATATGTGCTTATGCTTTCTATATTTTTTTGGTTTGTGACTTTAATAAAATAAAAATTTTCAAAATTTTCAATTTAATTCACAATAAACTTATTTATTTCAATGATTCATTCTGTGATATTCAGACCTATGTATCGAATTTGTTCAGTACTTATAATCAAATTATATGA